>JAJPUD010000137.1:751102-799119 GCA_023553655.1 Myrmecobius fasciatus
TTTGCTATGTCCAATAAATTTCCAAGTCTTGTCAGTTTTATATCCATGAATTTCTTGAATCTATACCCATATTGCCATCCATCTAGCCACCAGCCTTGCTTAGGCTCTTATCACCTTTTGCTTGGACTACTGGAATAGCTTCCTAACTTGCTTCTAGTGTCTTTTCTATACCAACCAATTCTTCACGTCTGTCAAAGTAACCATAAGATAGCACAGGTCTGATCATTCCATTGCCATGTGGATGAATCTTGTTACTTTTTTTTTTTTACTCCTTATTACTTCTAGGATAAAAACCTAAATTCCCTGTATTTAGAACGCTTCACATTCTGCCTCTAGCTTACCTTTCCAGATGTAGGTGATGTTACTCCCCTTCATATACATTCCATCCAAAATGGACTTGTTCTCTGTACACGGCACTTCATCCCTGGCCTCTCTGTCATTGTCCAGGCTGTCCTCCATCTTTGGAATACACTTTCATTTCATCTCTGTCATTAGCTTTATTCAGGACTCAGCTCAAGTTGAAAGTGTTAATGCTTCTCCTCTCCAAAAATTAGTTTTTTATTTTGTAGATTATTTGTATTTACTCTGTGTAAAATTATCATTCTAGTACAAAGTAAACTCCTTGAGGGCAGGGGCTATTTTGTTTTTATTTTTGTATCTCCAATGTTTAGCACATAGTATGCTCTTAAAAGTACTAGTTGGTTGATCGATTGACTACTCTATCTTTACATACTGTATTCTTTTAGTGGAATATAAGTGGAATTGACTGTGAATAGAATAAGTGGAAGGACTGTTCCATTTCTTTGTATATCAAGTGTCTGACAAAATACTTGTATCTACTAAATGCTTATTGAATTAATACCTGAATATAATTTGCCCTATGCTCATATTTTCCCTCTTATGGGAATCTCATAAGTTGGAGTTGGGAAGTTGTTTCATTAAGACTATAGGTGCTTTGTTCTATTTCATGATTTTCAAGTCTCATAATTGTCACCCAACACTTAAAGCTTTATTTTAAAGCTTTATTTCAATGCCCCATTGTGGCATAGAAGGGGTCACTGGGATAAAGGATCTGGAAGGTTTACTATTGGCCTAGGAGTGTGGCCATAAGGCTGACCAAAATAGAATCCTAACCTTCCTCTAAAACCTGTCCTTGCTGTCTGGAGATCTTGGGTATTACCCTTTATGAACTGTGTGACTTGGCTTTTGTAGGAGGAAACCTGTCCACTTACATATCATAGATGTTCAGTGATACTAGAGATGAGAATTTATTATAGCCTTAGAGTTGGAAGGGAACTTGGAGGTCATTTAATATATTCTCTTCATTTACAGATGAGAAAAAAAAAGTCTTAGGTTAAGAGACTTTACAAGTAGTAAATGACAGGATGGGAATTTGAAACCCAAATCCTCTGTCTCCAAATCCTGCAGTGTTTTCACACCACTAGCTTGAGGATGGCAAATGATTGTATAAAAGGAGGGATAGTGCTTTCATTTTGCCAGTTGGTCAAAAGTTGTTTGGGCCAGAGGACTCGGTGGTCCCCATGGTAGCTAAACCATCAGTTCAGGTGAGTAGTGACTAGAATTCAGTTTTAATTAACAGAAGATCAGTAGGTTGGCAAGGAACTGGTCACAGAAAATGAATATGGTTAGTAATTGAGGGGCTAGATGTCCAGCTTACTCTTCCCCATTTTTGACAGTGAATTTGCATGATAAAGAACAAAGCCTGAGCTGCTTGCACTTATGTTTTTTGCTGAAAGCATTGAAAAGGTTCCAATTAGACGGAAAAGTATGTGGCCATCATATGAGGCCAAAGAATGTATTAGTGCATATGATATTTCAAAAATGTTTCTCATCGTCATGAGGGAACGGATTCCTGGGAGCTAGACAGGAGACCTATTTTCTTTCTCAACTGCCGTGAGAGAAGTTGACATTTTCTTTACTGTGGCAACATCTCATATTGAACAAAACCCAAGCTTTAAATAGCTTAAGAGAAGATATGGCTTGAGATTAAAAGGCTGTACTTCGCATGTACTTATACATGCTCAAACTCATGCTTAGTTGACAGTGACTGCAGGTTTTTTTTTCCCCTCTCTCTGCTTTTGGAAGCTGTGTTATTTGTTGCTATGATATAGTTTCTGGGAATTGTACTGAACACAGTATACCGTGGCAAGTGATGAACAAGATAGAAATTGGTGGCTGACAGATCAGGTGTGCATTACCTAATTTCCATCTGGGCCTCCCACCAACTGATATTCAAAGGTGTATTCAGTGAAGCTGTATCCTTTTATGCCTGCCCCAGCCAAGGGAGTTGCAAAGCATAGGTGTTTAAATTACAGTGATTTATAGAAGAGTACCACTTGAGATTGCTATCTGCTGGTAGCCATTTGTATTCCAAGAAGAAAGGTGCATTTTGATTGTTCCACTTTTCTACAAAAAGTAGCCTTTACAGTCTTTTCCTTAAAATTGTCCCACTGGAAATTGTTTTTCCTTTTGCTGGACTTAATAACTAGAAGAACCTGGATGGTAGATGGGAGAGGTTGAATGGAAGCAGATTTTCTTTTCTTTTTTTGGAATATCAGTGATATTAAGAAAAGATTTAAGAATAAAATTCTTGATAAGTCAATGTCAAGCATTTATTAAATGACTATTATGTACCAGGTACTATACTAAGTGCTGAGAATTCAAAGAAAGGCAAAAAAGACCTCAAATTTCTCCTTAAAAATTCTATAGAACTTAGCATAAACCATTACAGATGTTGAAAAACAAACAACCTTTTAAGGCATGTTAAGTAGAGTTGCTTGAGACCTTACACAACATGGGAAGCAGAAAGGTTGAATTGTTGGGGGGGGGAAGTACTGATCTTTGCAGTATTTGGTAGCTCATTTGTTTCTGTTTCATTTATGCAACATAGCAGCTATATGGTAGAAAAACTAAAAGTGGCTCCTGCTGCTTTTGACTTATGTCTAAAATTGCTCCCAACACTATTTGTCCTAATCCAATAGAATAAAACAAGAGGAAAAAAAAAAGAAAAGAAAAGAAAAAGAAAAGAAAAATCTACATAATACTGTAGAAGTCTTGGATTTGATTCCTTAGAATCTTTTCTTCTTCCTCTTTAGTTGTCTGATGCCCTCCTGATCCTCTTCATTCCCTCTCTTATTCTCTTAAGTGTTGGATACCATTAATTTATACACTGTAATATGAAAGAGTTTCAATTAGTATATTGCTTCAATGAGGTATTTGCATGTTAAACCTTTTATATTTAATTATGTAATGAAATTTTTCTCACTTAGATTCTACAATTTTTCCAGTGCCCACTGGGTGTAAGATGCTGAGCTGAATGGAAGTGAGAAGATGAATAGGAACATACACCTTGCTCTCAAAGAGTTTATGCTTTAATGAGGAACTTATTACATACATTTCCTGTAAAGGGAATTTCTAACACTGGTGGTAAGCAAGGGGAGAATGTGTGTGTGTGTGTGTGTGTGTGAAAGAGAGAGAGAGACAGACAGACAGACAGACACAATGATGGTTGGGGTTGTGGAGTGGTTCTGAAATCATATTGGGTTATTGAAAGTAAATTAGAAGTAAATCTGCCTAGTTACTTTAGAGTGTCTTGATCAAGGACTATGAGATGACATTGTCCATTGATCTCTGTTCCTGAGTTAGCTGCCTGCTCCTCTAGGGAAGCAGGGAATGAAATACAAGCTTGTCAGAATGTAGCTATAATATTTTTCTAGAGGAGCAACTTTGGGAGAAGAGTATTTATTCCCCTGCCATAGCTTTGCCTAATAACTGAAGTCTCAGAAGCAGACTCTTTTTCTTTCCCATTTTTCCTTTATTGCAGTATAGGACATCCTCCCCTAAATTTAACCCTTCATCATCTTCATATTTTAGGTCTAATGTCAAGTTGAATGTTATATTAGTTTTTAGTTTAGTTTATTTTATTTAGTTTATATTTAGTGTATTAGTACATTTAGTATATATAAACTAAATAGTATATTTAGTTTATAAACCTTCTTTTCTGATACTTTTTAGTACTCTCTGATAACTCCTCTATTAGTTTTTTCTTTGATAAGGAAGCTTCTGACTAAGAAGTTAGTCCTGGAATATACCCTAAGAGAAATATAACTATATTACTGTATCTTAAAAATCCAAACAAATAATGTCTGTAAATGGCAGCCAATACTCCTTCAGACTCTCATTCTAGTTCCAATCTCAACATAATGTTGGCTCATAAAATTAGCCCAGGTGAAGAATTGTGTTATTTGGAAAACAAATGAAGAAAAGGACCTATATAGAAATGGATCTATATATTGCATTTTTCCCCTTTTCTGCCCTCTTGGCCTACTAAATCCTAAATTATAGTGATTTATGGATTATCATATTGTTAATATCTAATACAAAATCTCTCAACAAATTCTTGGTTCAATTGAACAAAATGAAATTGAGTAGATTTAAAAGTAAAGCTTCAATGGCACAAATACAAAATGAGGAAGAAGTGGTTTAGAGACCATGTGTGCTTGATTTTTCAGTTTAATGGATGTTAAACATAATATGAGTTGAATATTATGTGGTAGCTCTCCATCAAAAATAATCTCCAAAACAACTAATGAAATCTTGTTATATTAAGAGGTAAGAGAATGAGAGAATAGTACTCTCCAGCCAGTAAGGCCACATTTGAAATATTGATACTTTTAGAAAAAAACATTGCCAAATTGGAGTGGGTTCTGACAAGAACCTAAAATGATTCCTTAGTTTTAATTGAAGAAACTAGGAATATTTAACCTGGAGAAGAAAAGACTAAGAGAAGATACAATCTTTCTCTTCACCTATTTGGAGGGCTTGTTCCATTGTGCCTGAGGGAAGAACAAGAACCAGTAGGTAGAAGTTAGAAGAGGTAGGTTTTGGCTTAATACTTAAAACCATTCTAACAAAGATGTCCCCAAATGCAAAGGTCTATTTTAGTAAATAGCCCACTCTCACTAGGTAACTTCTAACAGAGCATAAATGTCTGTTTTTATTCCCTACAGTCAGGGATATTATAGAACAAATGCATATACTTCATTGAGTTTGTTCTAGCTGGTCTTTGAATTACTTTCCCCCTCTAACATTCTATGAGCCTATTGTCTTCTATTTATAACTTATAGGATCATAGATTTAGAGATGTAAAGGATATAAGAAGTCATCTGGTTTAAACTCTTCCTTTTACAAATGAGAAAACAGACCCAGAGAGGTTAGGCAACTTGTATGCAGTCATATTGGGAACAAGTAGCAGAACTTTGATTCAAGTCTAGACAAGTCTTCTAAGATGAAGTTATATGGGACGGAATTTCCACACCAGGAGGTCTCTAGACTGATATCAACTCAGGTGTTGAACAAAACAAAAACAAAAACACCCCTCTTCTAATAAAAACCCACCCAAATCCCATAATAAATTTTTGTCTTCCAAAAAGATTGTCCAGAGATAAGCACTTAGCAAAGATTATTTGATAGCAGTTGCACCAGTGTGTTGCTGAAACACTGGCAGCTCCATTATGAAACTTATTGGACTCTAGTCTTTCTTGTTATGCTTGCAAATAAGAAATGCCAGAGACAGGAAAAGACCATCTGGGCAATATGTCTTCTTAATTTTAGTTTATTATCATTCTAATTTTTGGCTTTTACTACATTCCTCTGGTAGTAACAATAATTAGTTTTCATGGCATTTGTTCTTGTTTGGGTTCTAGATCAATAAGAAACTTGAAAAGTGTGGGTATTTGTATGAACAAAGAATACACAAAGTTGTTTTTTTTTTTTTTTTTTTTTTTTTTTTGGCTATTTTAAAAAATGTTAGAGAGAGACTAATTCTCATCACCATGATCCATTGATCCGTTTATGGTCATCCTAACAAGGGAAAAGAGAATAGCCTCTGGAAAGTGAATTTTCATTTCCCAGCCAAATGTTAACTAGAGCTAAAAATCACATTCTTTCAAATGTAGCACATTGTTGCTTCTTATATTCACTGGGCTTGTTTCATGCATTTACACTTGCCAGGAGAACACTGAGACTATGTTTTAATCTTGAAAAACTACTATCACAAGACCTACCACGAAGTTATCATTTCTGTTCCTGAGATTTTTGAGAGTTTACAGTGATCAGTCCTATTTAGCCCTGGGTTACTTCACACCATTGTGCTAGGAATAGCTCCAATTTAAACAGAAAAACTTTTTTTTTTTAACAGATATATTCAGAACATACAAATGAAACTTTACAACTATTACAGAGATTTTCTAATTTAGGTCATTTGTGAAACATGAAACTCAATCTTCAAGGTTGCCTCATTTCACAATGTTATGGATTGGTTTATTTTTCTTGATGTTATGTTAGTTAACTATAATTGCAAATGTCTGTGATGTGGTCACCTTTAAGGAAGATCATTACAAAATGACATAGCATCTAGTTATCCTCTGAAAATGAAATGGCCTCTTCCTTTTGTCTGTAATGGAAAAATCCAGTTTCTGAATAAAAGCTTAGTGTTTCTCTTCCCCTTGAACCTCTAATCCCAAATCTATATAGCCTAGGAACTGGGATCAACTTTCTATCAAAGATAAGATCTTTTAGAGTTGGACAAAGATTTAATGTCCTAGAGCAACCCTTCCATTTTACTAGGATGAAAAAACTGAGTTGCTGAAAAGTCAAATGATATGCTGAAGGTAACATGACAAGTTAAGGTTAGAACCAGGACTAGATTTCAACTTAATTCAATTCAGCAAACATTTATTCAACATTTATTAGGTGGCAGTTGCTATAATTTAAAAAAAAAACAAAAAAATAAAAAACAAAACTGAAAAGAAAATAGCTCTTGACTTCAAGGAGCATGAACTCTGAGGAATATAACATATCCATAGCACATAATGGAAATTCCTAGATGAGGAATTTTCCTTTACTAAATCAGGTAGGTGCCTTCTCTGCAATTTAAATACTGTAGTCTTAGAGAGTTGTCTATAAACCTACTACATTAAATGTTTTGCTCATGTTCACACAATTAGCATGTGTCATGTGGGACCTGAAGATAGATCTCTAATACTGCTACAATGTGTTGCTCTCACATAGATAAATAAAAACAAGATAATTTAAAAAGGGAGAGAGAAGTAAAAATGAGACAATCAGGGGAGGCTTCATATAGGAGATGAAGGACCCTGTGTGAAAATGGCTAAAGAAACTGTGGTATAAGATTGTGACAGAATACTATTGTGCTATAAGAAATAATGAGCTCAGTGATCTTAGAAAAACATGGAAAGATTCACATGGAATAAGGAAAAGTGAAATGATCAGAATCAAGAGAATATTGTATAAAGCAATAGCGATATTGTTTTAAGAATGACTTTCAGCAAATAATTTGTCTATTATAAAACTAATTAATAAATAATAACCCAAATAAAGGATATGTGATGAAAGATGTTATCTGCATCTAGCAAAAGAACTAGTAACTAGAAATATATGTAAAATTTGTTTTATGTTTGAAAGGAATAGCAAGTTGTGCATAGTCAATTTGCAGTTTCATGTATGATCATCTTTTTTATTGTATTATGTTACAGAAATGCTTGATTTGTTCCATAAATTAAAACCAAAAGAAAAATACAGGTACTTATCTACTCCTCTACACTTAAGTTTTTGGGCCCTTCTCTCCATGTTTATCCAAAAAAGGTACCATGTCTTATGATGTTCAGCTCCAAACCTGAAAATCTTTACTTCCTCATGTATATATAAAAGCAAAACTAAAGAAAAAAATAAACCAACCAAAGAAACAGTTCTTGATGATACAACTCGTTCTTTTATAAAATCATGACAGTGAAAGGGAGAACATTTTCAGAAGTGATTAAACAGTTATGATGACTGTGTCATTTTAAACATTAAAGACAAGTATATTGTATAATAGATACCATCTTGAATGCACACAAAATCAATCTCAAATTCCATGTAATTTTTATTTGATTCATCACACCTTTGGACACAAGTTCTTTTAATGCTTTTAGGCATCAAGTGGGCAGCAAGGTGGTGTAGTGGATAGAGCACTGAATTCAGGAAGACCTGAGTTCAAATTCAACCTCAAAAGCTTACTAATTGTGTGACTGAGCAAGTCATTTATCCCTGTTTGCCTCAGTTCCTCATTTGTAAAATGGGCTGGAGAAGGAAATGGTAAACACTCTAGTAATTTTGCCAAGAAAACCCCAAACGGGTTCATAAAGAAGTAAACAGGACTAAAATAATTCAACAACAGGCATCATTTAATTTCTTACGTGATATGTACAGAATTATTTCATTTGCTGCCCTTGGAAAAATATTTGAGAGGAAGTTTCACTGTGTTATGACTGGTAAAGCTTTTTGTAGCTTGGACAGATTTTATGCAATTTGAAATTGGAATTATGTAGAGCAATTATCAGGAGTGTAACACAGATTTCAGATTCAGCAAGGAGGTGGGGTTAGAAAATGAGTTTTTCATCAGTGGAGAATAAATCTCAGTGAAGGATTAAGGTAGCACAGAAAGCTTCCCAGCCTCCTTCCCTCCCTCCAACTCTATATTCACCATGGAGGGAGCCTTCACAAAATGCAATTAGGAACAATAGAACCTCAGTGGCAGAAGGCAAAATAAAGAAATACTTTTGTGATCATTCTGGGTCATTAGGTGACTCTGTTTCAAGCCATCAAATAAAAGTGGCACTTGGCATCAGACTCATGGAAAGGAAGCTTTATTAAGGTTCCCTTTAAAAATATGCTCCTTTTTTATTTCTCCTGTGGTTCTTTTTATTTATCACATTTCTGAAGGGCCATAGTAGGAGGGGGTCCAAGGAATCATCACAATCCTAATTTGGTGTGGTGAATTATGCATAATTAATGTGAATCTTCTGTAAATTATTGGACGTTTTCCAAGTGCTGAATTGGATCTATTTTAGAATAATACCTTCTCCTCACCCCTCCTTTAAGAGAACAATGAATTAAATGTGATGTATTTTCTTTGAAAAGTAAAAGCTGAAAAATTATATTTAGGAAAAAAAGTTCCAACTGTTTAGAGCTGAGAGCAATATTGTGGGGAACATCTTTTTCAGTGGCTTTTGGATCCTGATTTGAGCTTTCTCTCTTGTATCCTCTATTATCACCAATATTCACTCTTTAGGGAGAAACAATGAAGTGATATCTTTATAGTGAGACATATTGGTAATAGGCACATGGAAGTGACTTCAGTGGATAAATATTCTCCAAGAGAGAGCCTGCAGGCTCTCATTACACAGAGGTTGGGGGCCCAGTGAAAAGATCAAATTCAGCAGAGATAAACTGCACACATCATCTCAGCTAATCAATAATAGGCTTCTGTGAGTAACCACTGCCAGCCCTGCTATAGTAGAGGTTTCCTTTCTGAGAATCACTGAGGAGTGAAGATTAGATCACTTTCAGGCCAAAGAGACCTTTAAAGTAACTAAATCTAGAGGGAAACATGCATGTATAAATGATTTTTCTATAGTGCAATGAAGGTCTACTTTATGGATGAAAATGTAGAGAGAGCACCAATGTAAGCCGCTTCAGTTTGGGGGTTATTATTGCTGGGTTTTCCGCAAATACCCTATTCAAAATCGACATTTTAAGAGAAGACTATGTAAGACTGCAACATTATTCATGATACCATTCTAAACTTGCAAGTTCCTAAAGTGAATACTTCAGAACTGAGCATGGACGTGTTCTGACTAGAACAAAGTCTTGGCAATAGCTTCCAGTCAAGCATAGCTGTATATTTTGTTCAGTCATTTTGAGAATGAAAACTGTGTGACTTTTAAGGGGCCCTCGACTCTGCCTCTCTTTTTCTCTTCCAAATATAAATTCAGATAAGTATAATGTTCAGAAATAAGCAACAAAATAGATTCATTTGATTATATGGCTTTTCTGTCTAGGAATTATGGAAACAGGATGTTTTATTTGATCTTGGGATATAATATTACTGAATGCTTTTTTTTTTTTGCTAAGGTTAATAAAAAGGAAATTCAATAGATACATTAAAATGTCTGAGATGATAGCTAAACAGACTCTAGAGTTAGAATACTGACCTCACTGCACTTAAAGGCAGGGAGTCAGAATTCTGACGCCACTGAGAAGTGTGTGTGTGTGTGTGTGTGTGTGTGTGTGTGTGTGTGTGTACATGTACCTGCATTGGGGTGGTGGATTTTGAAGAGTGATTTTGGTGGCCTAGTGTCTTGGAGTCCTCCAATTTAAAGAAAACAGATTTAATTGGTATTTAAACTCCCCTATTACTAGAGACAACCTAAGAATGAAGATTTTCCTTGTCTTAGGTCTTGCCCTTTGCTATACTATTCATCAATATTTAACTACTGGCAAGCAAGCAAAGCCTGTTAAGGTTATCTCAAGGACTGTTTAAAATCTGTGGTAATGAGAATCAAAATTCAATCTGAGAAAACTTGGAAAACCTGCCTGGCTAGCAAGCTTTTCTTCCTCTTGTTTCTGTTTTTCTTTTCTTTTTTTTTTTTCTTCCTTCTTTTTCCTTAAAAGTTCTCCAGATTTGTGAGCCTAGGGCAAGTTTAATTAACATTAGTAAGTGTTAGTTAATTAGGTAATGTTCATAAAGTGCTTTGAAGATGAAAAGTGTTTTAAAAATGCTAAGTGCTATCATTATTAATATCAGTAGTGGGGGGAAAATTAACCATGCTAAACACTTTTTGGGAAGCTATAGACATTCTAATATGAAATGTTTGGCAACCTGGGACTGTTCATCAGTATCAACTCTTTCTGACTTGTCTATTGCATGTGAAAAAGCATATTGTCTTCATTGTTTGTATGTCCAGATCTGCCTTCAGATGCTGTCACCAATGCAGAGCTGTGAGCAATCTGACCTCTAGCTAAACACACCCACAGAAGCCTATGGGGAAAACATACACATGGGTCCGCATGCGCGCACACACGGATGTATACTCATATATTAAATAAAATCATCCCCTCCCCCATCAAATGAGGTCATATTGCATTCTTAACTCTCTACAGCCCCATAAACTCTCATTTGTGGAGAAGTTTGAATCATCTCTGCTCTGTTGATCACAAAAAAACAAAACAAAGTAGGATAATCAAAACTCCCCAAGCGACAATAGGAGAGAAGGCTTTGGAAACTCAGGTTCCAAACTGTAATGATTGAGGAAAGGGAGCAAGGGAGAATTTGCCAAATAAAAAGGGGGAAAATCATATCTTTCAATATAAAAGTACTTGAGGGATGACTTTTAAATCTCAGAAATGATATGTTCATCCATGTTGCTTACTGAACATAAAGCATTTATAGACCATGTTATATCTGGACAGTGCTTCACAACAACTTTTATTAGCTATGCCTTCAAATAGCCCAGGAAAGTAGGTCAATATAATTCCTGTATTACAGATGAGGGAAGAAGTCTTAGATAGGAATTGCACAAGGTTTGATGGGAAATAATCTTTTGGAGAAGGGTGCTAACCAAAGGCAAAAGTAGTTCATGATTTTTACTGAACAGAATTGTCATTTCCTTGGAGGTGCTCCATAAGTTGTAAGAAATGGCTTGCTCAAAGTGACACAGGCAGAACTCTAGTTCTGAACACTAGGGAGTTAATAACCCCATTCTCTTCTGCTCTGATCTCATATGGAGCATTTTATTTAATGCTGGGTATCACTTTTATAAAAGGACATTGACAAGCTAGAGTGTGAGTAGGAGAATGAAAGGTATGGAAAACGAATAATTTTGAGGAATATTTCAATTTCAGCCCACAGAAAAGACAACTTAGTTTCCTTTAAATTAAAAAACTATCATATAATAATAATGTAACACTTATGGATAACTCTTTAAGGCTTATGCAATACTTTCTCTACAAGTCTTATGAGACTGATAACACAAATATCATTAAGTCCATTATAAAGGTGATGAAACTAAGCTTCAGAGAATTGAAGGAATTTGTCGGAGTTCACTAGACTAGTACACATGGGAAAAAATTGTCCACTTTTCCTATCTAGTCCTGTACAGTTCCCTTTTGGCTGTGCAAGCAATAATGACTTGGTATCCAAAGATGATTATTTTTGGTCTCTGATGAATGCTTATTTGTTGTTCAGTCATTTCACTTGTGTCTGGCTCCTTGAAACTACATTTTGAGGTTTTATTGGAAAAAATACTGGAATAGTTTGCCATTTCCTTCTTGAGGAAATTCTTGAGTTCATTTTACAGATGAGGAACTGAGGCAAATAGTTCATGTTTGCCTAGTCACCTCTACTAAGTGTCTGAGGTCAAATCTGAACTCACGAAAATGGTACCTTTGGATTCCAAGCCCCGTACTTTATCCATTATGCCAACTAGCTGCCCTATGAATGCTTTTAAGCAGCAATAATAAAATGAAGGAGCTGGATTACATGACTATTGTGGCTCCTTTTAGCTCTGAATCAATAATCATGTGATCTTATTTGTTATAGTACTTTTTGATTACTCAGGATTGCTATCATAGAGAAAGTAATAGTCAAAGCCATGGTGAGATATTCTGGATCCTCTGATTGCTAAAAACCTACAGGATAATGTTTAAACTCTATAACCCTCCACAGCCTTCTACAGCCTCATTCCAACTTACCTTTCCAACTTTCTCTCCCCAATTCCCTACACAAATTTCATTACTTTAGTCAGTGATTGATGCATCATTTCCCAAACATGTCTTGCGCATTCCCTCCTCTGTGCTTCCCAAGTAGAACTCTTCTTGCCTGGAATAATCTCTTACTTCTTCCCAATGAATGAGAAATCTACCTATTCTTTAAAACTCATCTTAAGATCTCCATGGATCATCCCCAAACAGTGATTTCTCTCTTCTCTGAACTCTGGTATCACATCATCTGACTGCTCATTTGGCTTTGATAAATTACATCATTTATTGAGCACCTACAGTATACTGTTTATTCCCATCTATCTAGTCTCTCCAACTTGAGTCTCTTATAGCACCTTTGAGAACAGTAATTGTATTTCTTTTCCTTCACACAGCACCTAGTCAGTACCCTGCATGTGCATAGTAGCATTTTATCTATAAATATTTATTGAATGTTTGATCAGAAAATAAAATACTATTTCATATACTGAGTAATAAATTTAATAGAAGGGCTTCTTTGGATAAATTCATGAATGATCACTTCAAAATAAGCTTAGGAAAACTATAGAAGTTTTGGGTATATATGCCTAATATTTATATGCTAAAACAATGGATTAAAAAAAGTGACCCATGAAGTTCATTTTGGAGATGGGATACTGGACTGAAGGGAACTGATCCAGTGTTGCATTTCTTCTTAAGGGCAGGAAGCTCCATATTGCATGCAGCAAATAGGCCACAAAATGGATAATCCACTTGTGGAAAACTAAGAGTTGACTACATTTAAATTTAATTTTCTTTTTTAATTGGAAACCCATTCTTGGGACCAATGGATTCAACCGTTTTTTTAGCCTTATATGTGGATATGCACAAGTCAGGACAAAAATGACATGCTAAAATCTAATATAAACAGTTAAATAAATTGTTAATAAATTCCAATGCCACCTAATAATAATACTTTTTGTTTATATAGCATCTTTTTAGAAGGAGCTCAAAGCAGTTTATGAGCTCTGAAAGTTAATGAAGTTGAGAATTTTTCAGCTATTGGGGGAATGTCTTCCAGGGTTACAAATCTTTGAGCTTTAAAACTTGCTGCCTATATTTATACATATGGACTATATTAATATGGAAACTTCAAAAAGTCTGAGTTTCTTTGTCCTTGGAATCACTATAACATGAAATGCACTGACTGTCCATTTCTAAGTGACTGGTTCAAGGATCCAATGACATATAAAATATTTTAATGCATGAAAATATTTTTAAAAATATTGTATTCAGCTGTCTAAAATTGCATTGTCACTATGACAATTACTAAAATATTACTTAAAAAATTACTAAAATCTCTGTGTTTGTGTTTCTGGTTAATATAAGAATCATTTTGGGGAGGAAGAGCAAGTTTTCCTTTAAGAATTGTTTACTGACATTTTCTGGGTTCATTTTTATTCCAATATGTATCAACTCCTGAAAAAAAATAAGGGAAATATGAAAGATAGTTCTCTGAGCATAGTTAAGGGTAAGAATCTAAAAATAAACATCTTGTGATTAAATTGTTAAGTGCTGAATTGATTATTTTCATAGCAATTAGGATACCGATTCATGGAGGATCCTTTACAATGGCTGACTTCAAACCTGTACAGGAATGTTCACTCACTAATAGGGCTTTAAATTTTCAGTAATAATGAAAATCATGCATATGCTCAATGTCACTATATACTGATTAACTGATAAGCCTAATCTTTAGATTGGAGACTGTGTGTGATGATGGCTTTCTTAATTAAAGGGGGCACCATTTTTGGTAATGGGGAATTTTATAATTTACATTTAATTGTTTATTATGAAAATGAATAAAAAAAGAACCAATGACAGTTTCCATCCTCCTGTGACCTTAGGGTCCTTTAAAAGGTGTGTGGCAGATTTGGGGTACCATCTCTGGAGGCAGATGGAATTTGCCCTGAATATCTGTCAAAACAGTAGAATACCAACTACTAATTCTTGCTTGTGAATTATGTTTTGTCTTTCCAACTAGATTCTAAGTCCCATGAGGAGGGCTAGGTTTTTGCATCTCCTCTCAGTGTCTAGCAACACCTTGTATTTAGTAGAGACCCCAGTGAAAAGATTAGTGATTAATTGTCTTCGTGATTTGAATTCCCTACCTTTCACATCAAAACCTAAATCTAGATCATGGTAGGACTTACTTGATTATACAAGGTATTCCAAAAGTTTTAGTACAATTTTGTTAAACTTTGAAACTATGCAAAGACTTTTGAGGTACTTTGTATTACTTTAGAGCTATTTTCCATTCATTTTATGATTGTAAACTTAAAATGAGAAGAGATATTTAGAGATCATTAATCAATTAATCAACATTTATTAAGCACCTACTATGTGCTGGATAGTATGTGAAATACAATCCTTTCATTTTTATAAATGAGGGAATTGAGGTGCAGAAAGTTTAAGGGACATAAATTGTCACGTACTTGGTAAATTGTAAGGATGAGACTTGATTTCCAAATGATGAGTCCTTGAATTCCAAAATTAGTGCTCTTTCCATTATACTGTGTTGCATCCATGAACATGTATGGAGGGAAGAAAATAAGAAAAGAAACTAATATTTATTTAGCACCTACAATGTGCCAGGCCCCGTGCTAAGCACTTTACAAAAATTCTCTCACTTAATCCTCACAACAACTCTGGGAGACAGGTGCTATTATGATTCCCATTTTACACTTGAGGAATCTGAGGCAGACAGACTTGCCCTGGTCACATAACTAAAATGTGATTGGGATTGAACTCAGATTTAGGCCCAGCACTTTATCCCCTATGCTGCTTTCCTAAATAGCTTGTACATTTACTAAAGGTAGGAGCCAAGAATCTTTTCTCTTTTGTGTTTCACATCACCAAACAGTAATTTAATGCTATCCCCCCCCCCCAAGACACTATACTAGGAGAAAGAGGGAGGTACAAAACTAAGTAAAACCTAATCCCAAATTCTAAGAAATCTATCCTCCAAATAGGAGCAATCACAAATATTCTCATTTAAGGATTATATTTTTCAAAGCTTACAAATAGTTTCTCTCAAAGCAACCCTGTGGAGTAGATTGTTAAATATCATAATCTCCATTTTACTGATAGGAAAATTGAGGCTTAGATAAATGACCCATTCCTATTCACACTGATATTAAGAGTAAGAGTCAGGCTCTAGAAGATAGAGTCTTTGTTTCTAGTTTGGTTGGATTGCTATTCATCAATTAAGTATTTGAAATTTTACTGATGAGGAAATTGAGGCTTTGATAAATGACATTCCTGGTCACATTGTTTATTCAGAGGGGAAGGGCCAGTTCTTGCAAATAGAAACCTTTCTAGCCAGATTGGATTGCTATTATGTATTTGAAATGTTTGGGTCTTGTCTTTTTTTCTTTCTTTCTTTCTTTTTTTAATCACAACTGGAGTCTAGGCCTTCTACTTTGGGAGGAAAAATCTGTCTTATGGATACCTAAGAAAGACTACAGCTAGTCTTGAGAGGTAGGTACAGGTAAATGGGTAATGAATGGGGTAAGATCATACAGGGATAGAAAACATCTCATTGCAAAAATGGATAGGGAGGAAGAAAAAGAATATTGGAATAAGAGGAGACAAAAGGGAACAGTTAGGGAAAGGGCAGAACAATGTAGGAACATATTGTGAACAGATATCTGTTTGTTTGCTGCATACCATCAATAACAAAGCTATTTATAAGTAAGTTGGAATTTGGATGGATTTATATCCTTATAAAATTAGTTTTCAGGGAGCTTTGGGCTGCATAGAACATGAATTTATAAAATTCCTGAGATGCAGAAATGGGAAAGAGGGAATGTTATCATAAAGTAATTAACTGCACCAACTCTCTAGCTGGAATCATAAAAAAAAAAAAAAAAAAAAAAAAAAAAAAGGAAAGAAAGGGGTTGGTCTCTTAATTTCCCAGCAGCTGCAGGAGCTGGCAACAAATTGCCTAGAGGCTCTTCTTTGGTTTTGCCCTTGACTCCACAGATCACTTCTTAACTTTATTTTTCTAAATCAACAATCCAACTTGGAAGAAGGTGTGGACCTCCCCTTCTAAGTTGCTTTTTTCCTTTTCTCCCTCCCAGCAGTTTCTCCACGTGCAGAGCTGGCCTGGTGAGCTGCTCACAGGTGTAAACAGAGAACAGCTTTGAAACTGGAACTCAGGAATCTGCCCTTCCTCTTCTGGCTTCTGACTGCCATGCAAATAGCTGACATTAGTATTGAGGGTGTGGTCGCCCAGTTAGTTACTATTGTGTACACCTTAGTAGGTGGAGGAAGAAGGAGAAAAGCCAAGCTTGTCCAGGATGAAAACATAAAGGAGATAAAGTTTATTTTAAGCTTTTCCAGTAATTCCTTCTTGTGCCCATTTCCTTTCTTAGTTCCCCTTCCCCTCTTTTCCCATAGACATTGCTGTCTGCCTTTTGACCTATATAGAAACTGTTCTGTGAAAAGCATTTGATCAGTTGTTTTTATCTAATTCAAATATAAAGTGAAACAGATGTGTAAAGTGATGATTATTGTTAATAATCTTCATTTTTAAAAAGTGTTGAAATTGTGTTTCTAGAATGGCGATATATGGTTGAAAATATAAAGAACAATAAGACAGTTTCTGTGTTAATGGAGCTTACAGTTTTAAAAAGGACCAGTTACTAATATGCTGATTTAGGAAAGAATTGTGTTTTTTGTTAGTGTGGTAATCCTTCTACCTAGCCAGATTGCAACCCATCTATGATTTAGAAGATCTGACTTACCTGATTTTTGGATACTAAGCTTTTCTCAAAGCAACTTAAAATTACATGAGCTTTTTTGGCTATCAGGTCACATTGTTGATTTTCACTGGGTTTTTAATCTACCAAATACCTCTATCTTTTTTTTTACATAGACTGTAGTCATGCCTTTCCACTGATCATTTAACCAGCAGACTTGTACGAGGAGTTCTGGAGACAGTGCAAAGTCATGGTGAAATGTAAAATGCCTAATTAATCTTAAAAACTGCATTATGTTTGGATGAGGTTATAAGTTAAATTACTGAATCTTATTTTGAATTTGCTTTTGTCAATTTCATGCTTTTGAGTATTCTGTGCTTAGGATTTCTTTTATATGCAGGAATAAATTATATGATATCTAATTCCTAACATAGAAATTTTGTGGTATCTAATTCATTTCATATACATATATACATATGTAACCATATATGTGTGTATATGTGTATATATGTATGTATGTATATATATGTATATTATATATATAAAATATTTTCAATTTATACCTTTTTTATTCTTTCCCACCTTCATTTTTTTTGGGAAGCTATATATATGTGTGTGTATATATATATATATATTATATATATATGTACATATGTATATATATATATATATATATATATATATATATATATATATATATATATATAAACCCATAAATAGAACCATCCCTGGAGCACCAGGATGGGGCGGGGGGGGATAAGAAACTTAAACTAAAAGTGTAAGAACAGTGAATCTAACTTCTTTCAAACAACAACAAAAAAGAGTGAAAATATTGTTGTGATCCATATTCAGTTCCCACAATCCTCTCTCTGGGTGTAGATGACTCTCTTCATCACAAGACCATCAGAATTGGCTTGAATCATCTCATTAAAGAGAAGAGTCATGTCCATCACAATGGAACAACGTATAATCTTGTTGCCCTGTACAATGATCTGGTTCTGGGGAGCAACTTCTTTAAGCTGAGAAGAATCGGGGAAGTTTCTACAGAGGACCTCAAACTGGGCCTCAAAATTGAGTAGGATTTAGTTAGGCATGAGTGGGAAAAGGAGGGATGTTCCAAGAAAGGAGCACTATGAGTAGGTTGCCTATTGACAGTCGTGAGTCTGATTTAGCTAGAATGAAGGCAGGACTATGCTAGAGCCAGTTCCAATGGACTCAGGAGAATAGATTGTTAAATTCTCAGTATAAAGATTTATACTGTGGAAATCAGATAGTAAGAGACAGTTTCTCTGAAAGTTCCTACTGGCTTGCATCTCCCCAAATCATGCTCAGGTTTTTTGTTTTTGTCTTGACTTTGATTTATTTGATTTGTCTTTTGGTTGAGGATGAGAAGTCAGGCAGTCAGTCAACTGTAGTAAGTGCTTACTGTGAGCCAGGACCTGTTCTTATTTCGGAGAATACAAAGAAAGGCAAAAATATGGTCAAGAAGTTCATATTCTGGGCAGCTAGGTGGCGCAGTGGTTAGAGCACCATCCCTGAAGTCAGGAGGACCTGAGTTCAAATCTGGTCTCAGACACTTAACATTCCCTAGCTGTGTGACCCTGGGCAAGTCACTTAACCCCAATTGCCTCAGCAAAAAGAAAAAAAAAAAAAAGCTCATATTCTAATGGTAAAGGCAGTGTATAAATAACCATATAACTGCCAGAAATATTCCTTGTAAATGGAAGGAAACTTAAGAGAGAGTAGCTAGGGGAAGAAAGTGCCTTTTACCTTAAGTCTTGAAAGAAGCCAAGGAAGGTAGGAGGCAGAGGCAAAGAGGGAGATTATTCTAGGCATGGGTGGTAACTAGCAAGAAGACTACTGTGTTGGGGCAGCTAGGTGGTACAGTGGTTTGAGCACCAGCCCTGAAGTCAGGAGGACCTGAGTTCAAATCCGGTCTCAGACACTTAACATTCCCTAGCTGTGTGACCCTGGGCAAGTCACTTAACCCTAATTGCCTCAACAAAAAGAAAAAAAAAAAAAGAAGACTATTGTTTTAGGAAACAGAATTCAAAGGGAGAAGTGAAATTTAAGAAAGAATAAAAGAATGACAGAGAAAGAAAGATGAAAGTGGAAATGACAGGATATGACAAAAGATTGGATACATGGAGTGAGTGCAAGTGAGGAGATAGATGACTCCATGTGCAATTGAGATGAGTAGAAGGTTTACAAAAAAAAAAAGAGAGAGAGAGAGAGATAATTTCCTTTCTTAATATCTCTGAGGTTAAGGTGTAGAGCTTCTCTCTTTGCCAGTAGTTTGCTCACTGAAATGTAATCTCTTTGAGGGCAATCTCTTTTGGCTTCATATTCCCAATAGCTACTATAAGCACTGTCACATAATTGTTGCTTAAGAAATTCTTACTGACTGATTGAAGTGGCCATCCAAGATGTGTAGTTATATGGTCCAGCTCTTGGATTCATTCTTATTGTTGTCCTGTTTTAATGTTATTAATGTTTTAATGAATTATTTTATTGTGTTTGTTGGCAGGGGTTTTTCATGAAGGGTACTATTCTAACAGTTCCAGTAAATAAATGGGGATGTATCTTCAAGAGAATGTAAACACAAAGCCCAGTTGAATCATACTGCCTTACAAAGAATGTAGTAAACTGTGATAGAATCTGTTGCTATTTTAATTTAACAGATGTATAACTAAATATTGGTGAAGAGGTGAAGTGCATACTTAACTTCTCCAAAATCTTACAATAACAAACACTTTCACCATTACCTTCATTGGTATGGTAGAATTGCCAGCTCCCACCTTCACCTCATGTATGCATGCTTATATGAGGCACTAGATTTCCTGCCCTTGCTTAGTTACACAAAGAAAAAAGCAGATAAGAAAAGTGATGAAAACCTCAAAGACCCAACTTGTGTAACCATTTTTATCACTTGAAAATACATGACATAATGTTGGACACATAAGCTACCTGTTTGTGTTTTTATAAACAGGCCACTAAATAAGCAAAACCTGGGTACAAAACATTTTTGACCAGTGATACAACTAACTGTCAACTGCCAGTCCTTCCTCCTACTTTTGGTTTGAATGTTTTAGGGCCTTTAAATTGGTAAAGGCAAACTAACTGTGCTGAATGTTGTTCCACAAAACCCAAAGGCATAAGGACTATTCTAGTTCCTGGGATTCTGAAACTGGGGTGATAAGTAGAAATGGCAATTACTAATAACCTTTTAAAAGTGGTATGCCACGTTTCCTTCTCATTTACTTTCAGGGAAGGGGTGGTGATTCCTGATAGGAGTTCTGTAGGGAGTGTGTGCCCTGACCTGTGCTAATTCCCAACTCATAAACAGCAGTTAGTATGGGACAGTGTACCTTCACTGTCAACTCCTGAAGCAAGGTGCTTATGACAGCTTTCAAAAGGGTGAATCATCTTATTTTTTTTTCTCTCTCTCTCCCTTTCTCTCTCTCTCTCTTTCCTCCATCCCCACACATACATTCTCTCTCTCAATATAAAAGGAAAGAATTGAATTAGATAATATATAAGGTATCTTCCTATTTTAATGTTTTCCTAGTTAGTGTTGGACTTTACTCTCCTACTCAAACTCTATGACCCAGTGACACTTGGCCTTCTTACTCTTTATTGCACAAGATATTCCATCTCTTAACTCAATACATTTTTACTTGCTGTCTCCTATGCCTAAAATGCCTCCTGCCTTCTCTGAGCTTTTTTGACTTCCTTTAAGTTGCAAATAGAATCCCACCTTCTGTAAAGTCTATCCCAATCACCTTTAACGCTACTGTCTTCCCTCTGATGTTTTCTCTGATTTATAGTCTATAAATCAGGTTTGTATGAAGTTTTGTGTTGTCTCTCCATTAGAGTATGAATTCTATGAGAACTGAAGTTGTTTTCTGCCCTTTTTTGTATCCCCAGAATTTAGCACAGTGCTTAATAAGTATATATTTATTATTTTTTAACCCTTCCTCTTCTTCTTCCTCCTCCTCCTGTAATGTTTATTAATTTTTAACTTTCTTCTTCTTCTCTTTTTCTCCTCCTCCTCCTCTTTGGCCTCCTTCTTCCTCTGTCTTCTTTTGCAACATGGCTAACATGGAAATGTTTTGCAGGATTGCACATGTATAGTCTATGGCATATTGCTTGTCTTTTCAAGGAGAGGAAGGAATGAAGAGAATTTGGAGCTTAAATTAAAAAAGAAAAACAAATGTTAACATTTTTGTTTGTAATTGAGAAAAATAAAAATAAACAATATTAAAAAATAAGTACTTGTTTACTTGACTTGATGACTCTACTAAAATGGAAGAGAAAGTGTAAGCTCTTTGAGGGCAGAAATTTGTTAATTTTGTCTTTGTATACTTGATGTCTAGTACAGTGCCTTTATTACACTTGATGTTAGATAAATGTTTATTGGATTGGGGAGCAATGTAGTTGAACATTTTTAGCATGTGAGATAGGTTACTAACCCCTGACTTATGACCTAGTCATAAAAGAGAAATTAAATAGTAAACTCGAGATAAGCTCTTGGGAAATCTATGGGAAGTATATATGTTGTAAGTTATGCTTTCTAAAATCCTTTCTAAGTCTCGCCTTCTAAGAGCATTCATTTGAAGAGTCTTGTTATGGTAGTTTCTGAAAACAAATTAATTAAAACCATAAAACTTTATTTTGGGATTTTGGAGGGGTTTGGAATGATGTGGTTGTTATTGGCAGCTATTCCTTCAATCCTGTGAACAAAAGAGATCTTGGTCTTTGAGTCTTGGTGTGGTCAAAGTGCTGAAGAGTTGCTGATCTTTCTATGGTTCTTGAGAGACTACAATGTACCAAGAAGGCCAGATGTGTTGCCAGGGACAGTAAAGCATTGTAGTCCTTCCCCACCACCCCTTTTACTCCACAGGTCATTGGAAAAATATTTTCAGAGAGAGTAGGTTATTCTGTACACTGTCTATTTCAGTAGGCTTCTAGCTTATTAACAAATAGTTGGTTTCCAGAGGGTGATCAATTTCTTTCTGCTGGTATTTGATGAAAGCTCCCTAAAAACAGATGGATACATTTAATAGAAGTAATAATAATAATGATGATGATGATTATGATGATAATCATAGCCTATATTTATAAGCCTTCATTCTGAAGAACTCAAAGCGTTTTCCAGACATTGTGCAACTCATCTTCCCTATTTCCCTGCAAGGGAAACAGAAGAAGGTATCATTATTACTTCTTTGTAGACAGGGAAAGCCCAAAGAATCAACACTGTGCCCAAAGCTACTGAGCTGGGGCTAGATATGTCTTCACTCTTAGGAGTCAATGATCCATTAAGTCATGCAGCTATGCTAGGCCCAATAAATGGCTAATTGACCAAATCTATGTAAATTGATGTGCTGTTCAGATAGACTCTGGGTTCTTTTTGACATTTGTGTCAATGCTTAGAGTGTCCAGATAGAAAAATCTTACTTTTGGAAGGTTTCTTAAAATATAATCTCAATGATTTTATTATGAATCATCTCTAGGACTTCCCAGAAAATAGTCATTTAGCTTGAACATTTCATTATGTAGCAGAAATCAATCCTGTTTTCAAAAGGAATGATTATTATTAAGAGATTTTTCCTCACATTGAATCCAAATCTGCCTTTTTGAAGCTTTTGATTATTGATCCCAATTTTAACCTCTGGAGCCAAATAGAAGAAATAAAATGTCTCTTCCATATGAGAGATCTTCATACTTGGAGAGAGATATCATTAGTCATTCCTCCCCATTCCCATATGCCAACTTCTCAAATCTTCTACTCTTAGGCTAAATATTGCCAGTTCATTCTATGCTTAAACAACATAGTTCCATTGTCAACATAAGTTCCTCTTTCTTTAGTTTTAGTTCAGTTGTAACCAGCTAATTAACTAGAAGAGCCTCTTTCAAAAGCCTGAGCTTGACTACTCATTTATCCTTAAGTTCAATTTTCATTTAGAAAGTCTAAAAGGCTTGTAGATAAGCACAGACTAAGATATAAAGAACAGCATAGTGATTTCTATTTGTCTTCTATTACTCTCCACCTTCCCAAGGTGATAGTTAGGAAAGATGTGCCTTATATCACTGTCACAAGTATGTCAGATGATAGTGGTTGGTGGAAGTGTAAATATTCCCTTCACTATACTATGTTGAATTGTCTAGTGTTAATTTGCCTAGGTCTAAGAGATTAGTAAATGGATCTATTGATTATCAATGACAATTATGTTGAATTTCATTCTTTTAAGTCAGGGATTATACTTTCTGTTCAATAGTCTCTTTAAGATGCCATACTGATATGCCCTGTCAAAAGGAGCCCAAGAACTAATACAACTTTTTGCTTCATGAGTTAGCTATGTGTACATTCTCTGATTATTTTAAGGTTTTGAATCCTCACTTTTCATTTCTGGTTTTTGCTATTTAACTCTGGTGTATTGCTTGGTTTGCTCCCCTTCCTACCCACTTTGGTTCAGCTTATATTTTTTTCTGCTTTAATCTGTTTCTTTGTACTTGTCAATTTCTAGCAGCTAGATGGTACAGTGGATAGAGTGCTGGGCCTAGTATCAGGAAGACTAAAATCTGGCCTCCTAATTGTGTGACCCTAGGCAAGTCACTTCATCCTGTTTGCCTCAGTTTCCTTATCTGTAAAATGAATTAGAGAGGAAATAACAAACCATTCTACTGTCTTTGCCAAGAAAACCCCAAATGGATCCTAAGAATCATTTTGACTGAAACTAAGAAACAATAATCACAAGCTCCTGTCACTGCTCCCCAAAGATTCTATCTAGTATCTTTTTGATATCTTAGTGGATGTAGTATGATATAATGGGAAGAGCTGTGGAGTCAAAAACTCTGGAGTTAAAAGATCTGGGTTCAGATTTATTCTCTGATACTACCTGTATGACATTGGACAAGAAGTCCCTTAGCTTACCTGACTTCATCTTTCTTTCTTTTTTTTTTTTTTTGCTGAGCCAGTTAGGGCGAAGTGACTTGCCCAGAGTCACACAGCTAGGGAATGTTAAGTGTCTAAGACCAGATTTGAACTCAGGTCCTCCTGACTTCAGGGCTGGTGCCCTACCCACTGTGCCACCTAGCTGCCTCGACTTCAGCTTTCTTAATTGTAAAAAGAAATTGTTAGATTAGAGATTAAGATTCCTCCTCTGATCTATTGATCTTTAGCTACACATACTGGCTTCTCCTGAGGACTCTCAATGTGTCCTTGATGGGGCTTTGAGAGGAATTCATACTAACGTGAGAGATTGGAAGTCTCTTATCAGAAGTACCTTATCTATGAGTGTGGTTAGGTACTTGATTAGGCTCTTTGGGATGTCTTCCTTTTACACACTTATCTGATATGAATTGGATATACTCTTGGAGCAAGGGAAAGAGCCATGACTTGTAGAGAAGTCCTAAGAGGATGTGAGAGGCTCAATTCTAATGCCAGAATGTTCTTAATTCAGGTTGAACATCAGGTCTAAATGTGGCACTGATTCAAGCATCCTATAAGGTCACTTCTGGTTATAAATTTATGATCTTATTATCCTTAGCTCTGAAATCAAGGGGTGTGAATAGATGAGTTTGTATTTCTTTTTGTTTTTTCACAGCCCTCTGATTACTCTCTTCCTCAGACACCTAGTACCTGTATACTGTCCTATGTTTGTACAAGTCAGTCCAAATAATTCTCTTCTGACCTCTCCATCAGTATTTCATCCTCTGCTCTCCTCTTCCCCTAGTCTCCCATCCTGATATTTATATATTGCCTGTTTCCATTCTCTGAAGGCCTTGATATAGGGAGACTGACAATTAGAGACTTTTAGAATACCCTGTATAAGCAACTAAATTAAGCTAAAGTGTTAATAAGGGATAATGGCTTGATATGTTTAACTCCCTACCCCTCCCCCAAATTAATTTTAATAGGGACTTTCTGTGGTTAAATTAAAAGGAGTGACTAATGTGTAAACCTCAGGCCTTGGGAGACTGTGGCACTCCTACTTCCTGGTGCTGGTATGTTTTAAAGAGTGTGTCTGTTAAGTCAAATTGATGGCCACTGGCATCTTCTATTACTTCTGGTCACACTGTTGTCCTTTTCCTTTGTCACTGCACAATCTGGTAATTCTCTTCTTTCTTCTCAGTTTGACCTTGAGAAAGGCAGAGAACAAAAATAGGAATGACTTCATAAGGAAGAAATGAGATGGAAGAGAGCAATCTTTTTCTTCCTTCTATGTATCTAAGGTGCAGTGATAGCCTCTATATCCTAGCAACAGCCTTGGAGGTAAGGCAGTGTTTAGTGAGACCCAAAGCAAAGCTGACTTTTGCATAGAGACTTTTTAAAAATCCTTCAAAAGAGAGAGAAACTGCCAATTAAATACTTTGATCTGGACTCCTTCCAACCCCTCCCTTAAAGAATTTGACTTGACTAGTGTCTAGGCAGGGACAGGAAGCTAGGAAGGAAGCCTGCAGCTAAGCATGGACTTCCCAAATCTATTAAACCAATCCTTTTCGACAAGGTAGGATTTTTTGTTACCATGATTAGCTTACTAAGATGTGATAAAAATATATAGCCCAAAGTTTATGGTTCTTCCATGCTTTGCTCAGGGAATCTTAGGCCAAACAATTGTAAATCAACTGCAAAATCTGTCCATAATCAATACTGTTAATCATCAGCTATAAACAGAGCATTTGTGAGTCAGTCTTGGGTGGATACCTGATAAAGAAACTTTTACCTCTCGATTCAGTGAAAGAATAATCCTATCAGATCATCCACTGGAATGAAGGCAGGGAATGTAGAAAAGGGAATTTGCATGTGGATTCCTTTCCTTCTAGGAGTTACACATTTCTTATTCTTTCTTGAGAGTATTGAAGTACTTAGTTTTCAATTTGTCAGTGGTAGCAATATTTGGGGAGGTGGGAAGGAAAGATAGCTGAGCCCCAAAGTAAAAAAATGGAGAAATGCACCTAACCCCTTCCTTTGGAAGAAATGAGGGACTATGGGGGAGGAATATTGTATTTGCTGGCAAACCTGGTAACTGTATCCTTTTATTTTGATTAATTTTTTTTCTTTTCTTTGTTATAAGGGAAGGTTTATTGGGTAGGTGGGAGAAATGGATATCTGTTAAAAAAACAAACAAACAAAAAAACCAATGCCAATAATAAAACTGAAAAAGAAAAAGGGAGGAGACAGGGAAGCTATCTCCTCTTATCAAATGAGATAATGTATGTAAAGTGCTTTGTAAATCTTAAAACATATAAATGTGAGTTATAATTTTTGCTCGACATCCTGTAGCTCTATCTTTTTTTCTTTTTTTTTTTTTCTGCTGGTTTCTGTCTACTTTAGTTCAAACCATCTAAGAGGAAATATGCTCTGTTGGTTTCTTTTTTAGTTTTCTTTAGATTATAATCCCTAGTCTTCCTAACCTCAGGGATGTTTACTGTAGATAAATCCTCATTTCCAAGTCCACAATTTCTTTAAGGTAAAAGATTCCTAGTGTCTGAACTAGGAATTAGTTACTCTGAAAAATGTGCTAAATAATTTTTTGTGGTCTAAGAGAACAATTCTGTTTACAAAAGCAATCTAAAAATACTAAAAACCCAATCTTTAAATACTAAAGCCCAAATGACAAGTTCTAAGAAGCAATTAGGGGTTCATATAATTTTTTGTTCTTTTTAGGGCTAGAAAATGACTGAGTTCAATTTTCTTAGGAGATTAGATTAGATGATATAATATTTCTTTCCACTCTAAATCTATAGTCCACTGATGAGGTGGATTCTTACAATTCCCTAAATGAGGAAATTGAGGCAAGAAGAGACTCAAGTTAATATTTGTAATAGAGGTCTAGTGCTTGTGCAGATCTCATTCACTTGCTTGATTGATATAATCTTTCCCCGTGGAGGACTCTAGGGAACTTGTTTCCAGTAGATTGGTGATAACATGTAAAGGACATGCCTTGGAGAGACTGTGGTATATGTAGAGACATTCTGGAACTGGTTCCTGTTAGCTAAATTAACCATGAGGTGGGAAAGACATTCCAAAAGACCCATCAGCCTCAGCCCCAGTCTTTTGCTTTCATGTGAGTCTGGGGAAGTTGTATCAGCTGAATCATCTGATGATATTTGCACCTGAACCATATCCTGGTTCACCACCAATCAAAAATACATTTATTAGATACCTACTATATGCTGGACACCGAGGATAAGAAAAAAAATGAGACAATCCTCGACTTCTAAGTTCACATTCTATTTGCAGAGAGTATGCATATGCATATGTGAACATACTCAAAATAAATACATAAATCCAAGGCAATGGGATGACAGATGTCATTTCTTGTAGAATGTAGTATTTGAGCTGAGGATAGAAGGAAGCTATGGAGTTCTAAGAGTTAGAGGTGATGAGAGGGTACATTCCAGGACTGGGGGGGACAGCCTATGTATTACACATAGAGAAAGGAGTTAAAATGTCATGCATCAAAAAAGGCCGATTTGAAGTACTCTGGAGTATTTGAAAGGGAACGGCATATGGCACATTTAAAGCAAAGAACTAGGGACAGATCCTTTTGTCTTGTCTTTGCTCCTTAATACTCAAATGAAAGGTTGAGGCTACTGGCAGAGTATAAAGCTATTTAAAATATACCTCACTGGAAAGAGGAGGAACAGAAATCAGATAACTGACTCTTCCCTTGGTAGAAAGCAGGGATATAGTGAATTGCTTATACAGCACTCTACCTGAATTACAAACTTTTTCATGCATTTCAGTCACATATTCCTAGCCTTAGAACTAGTCTGTCATGTGAGAGCATGCAATCGTATGAAAGCTACCCGAGGTTGAAGAATTTGCAAATCATTTAAATGGAAACACTACAGAGATGGGTCCTGCTAAGGAGAAGTGGGTTATCCTCGTTTCACCTTTCTTAGAACACTAGCTATGAATGATCAGATTAGTTAGCATGCATTTAGGTAGCTTCTATCTCATCCAAACACTCTACTAGGCTCAAAACAGGAGGATTAGATTAAATGGGTCTGTTATTCAGTTGTGTCCAACTGTTCATGACCCCATGGACTATACTGCCCATGGGGTTTTCTTGACAAAGATACTGGAGTGGTTTGCCATTTCCTTCTCTGGTGGATTAAGGAAAACTGAGATTAAGTGATTTTCCCTGAATTGCATAGCTAGTGAGTGTTTGGGGTCTCAGGTCTTCCTGGCTCCAGGCCCAGCACTCTACCTACAGAACTACCTAGCTTCCAAAAAAAAAAAAAAATAAATAATAATAATAATGAGCTTAATAGAAGCTCCCTATATCCTCTAAAGCAACTGGGTATTTTGTGCCATAGGAATAGTAGCTCTGGGAGACTGTATCTACATCAGTGGTATTTTCATGTCTAAGAAGTAGGTTGGGTGGCTCCCTGAAAGACCACCCTATGACATCAAAGAGGAATGTGATTCCTGAATAACTTAGAGAGACCTCTGAGTCTATAAATCTGTTTACAATACACATGGCCAGGAAGACTCAAATGACCCAACAATAAAAAGAGAATAATTATGGATGGCAGAACTCAAAGCTAGGTCTCATATTCCATATACATACATATATATATACATATATATATATACATATACATATACATTATATATTTTTATACTAGCTCTGTGAAAATTGTCCAAATTTCCTCTACTTTCTCTAAAAATTTTTTCTATTCTCTTTTTTCCTTCTTCCCTTGAGTATTCCTTAATCTCATCATCTAAAGTATTTTTTGTTTCTGTCAGTATATCTTAAAGCTCAAGATGTTCTGTGGTCAAATTAAGTTTGGGAAGTGCTGCTGCAGAGCATAAGTGATACGAAATTTCTAGCTAGTACCTTTGTTGTTTGGATTTATAAAGAAGAGAGGAAATGTACATTTTGATTATGATGATGACAATGATAATTGAAATTTATGAAGTGCTTCACAGTAGACAAAATGTATTTATTATGACATTGCATCTTTACCAGAACTTGTGAATTAGATATTAATCTCACTAAGGTTCAGAAAGATTAAGTAACTTGCTTATGGTCACCTAACTAATAAGCGTTGGAGGTAGAATCTTCCTGATTTGGGGTTCAGCTCTCTACCCACTGTGACCAGGGGAAAAGCTAGGATTAACTGATGGAACTTAATTGTATCCCAGATTTTGAAAGTTGAGCCAGTTTATGTTGCTATGTTAGTACACAGTGAACCTTTTCTCCAATGTGTACTATTATACTGGTAAAGCTGTCAGAGGAGAGTGTGTTCAAATGACTCCTCAGTGTTCTGAGTTTCAAGTACAATACAAAGAGAACAATGTGTGCTGTCCTACCTATATGCATTCAGGTGGGAAAGTGTGTATGTAATGAAGTAATTGAATAAATAACATGAGATATTTATAAGGCAAAATTTGTCTGCATGAAGAGTAGACTATGAATGCAAAATGTAAAATATTTATCTCCTTGTCATTCACTGTTGCCTGTTTTAAATAAGGTCATTTAGTTCATTAATAATAAAGAAGATAGCAAGACATGAATGATCATTCTTGAGGTGATATAATAAGTCATTATTAATACATGCAAAATGCTTAGGCCTCATGTATCACTGTAGTTTTCTTTATGTCAATTCCTGTAACATGGTGGCTGGCACTATGGTCTTAACTGACTTAATAATTAGGTGACCTTGGGCAGATCTCGAGCCTCAGTTTATTCATCTGAAAATAGTGCCAGCATTTTGGACTTCACAGGATGATGGTGAGGAGAACTCTGTGTAAATCTTAAAATAGTCCTATTAGTATTACTTAATGAGACCCAAGATAGAGATGGTAAATGTTATGTCTTGAAATCTAGAGCCTGTATAAAGTTAGGGAGAAGGTATTTAAAAAAAGGTCAGAACTAGATTTATACAGATACAAAATTTATTAAGTGATAACTTCTCAGTTACAGGGCTAAGCACTGGGCTACAAAAACAAGCAAGGGAGATATTCCCTGCTCTCAAAGTGCTTATATTCTTTTGGAGAAAGCTCATACATAAAGGAGAGCTATATAGAGAGAGGGAGAAGAAATATAGGTATCATGGCATGAAAATGGATAGAAAGTATTTATGGCATTCTGGTTGTGGGAAAATAAAGGGAATGATAACTATCAGAATTAAGTGAACAAAGTGTCGTTGAGGGTGGATGGGTAAAGGAATAAGATATGAAGATGCTGGCTGGTGTATAGGAAGCATGGTAGAAAATTGGTTATGGGTGAGATAAAGGAAATTATTTTTCCCATAAGTTCATCAAACTGAATCTACTAATCTTGAAAGATGGAGTCTAAAGTTGGTGGGGGAAGGAGAAGAGATGGGTATGTTATTTGAAGAATAGTCAGCAGAATGGAGGAATGATCAAGGAGGATTTAAGGTCTCAATTCATAGTTATATCCTGTCAGAATTGGGAAAAATATTAATGATCTCTTAGCCCAATCCTTTCATTTTACTTTTACCCTGGAGTAAACTGAGGTCCAAAGAAGAACAATGACTTGCCAAGTTTAGAAGCAAGACTAGTTTCCAATTCCAATTCCAAGTCTCCCACAGAATAACAGAGCTTTTAGAAATCATATTATAAGAATTGTATTTTTAAAAAGCTCTTGCATTGTGGGTGGCAGAGAATAGGACACAATAGGAATCAACTTTGTAAAATAAATTTCAAAATCCTTTGGTCTTTAAAAATTCTTTTTAGCTCACATGATTTGCTTTGATCCCATTCTTTGCCAGCCTCATTTTGCTGTCTCCTTCTAGAAATCATAGAATTATGAAAGAAATGAGTAAATGCCCAGGATACAAAGATAAAGATGATATTTGTCTTCATGTGTGTGGGAGTTCAATATAGAAGGAAGAGAAAAAGCAGTTATATAAATAACTATAAGTAATATATAAAGTCCATTGGAGGCTTAGAATAGCTAATAGGTAATGTTCATATAGTATACTTTGCACATGTCATCTCTTTCAATTCTTAAAACAACTTTGTGAGGGAGGTACTATTATTATCCCATTTTTCATGTATGGAAACTAAGGCTGAGGGTGGTCTGGTGTATTTTCTAGATCTACTTGGGGAAATTTTTTTGGGGGAAGGAAGAGCTCTTTTCTATACTACTTCCTGCTACTGTGGCATCTTGGCTTCCTTAGTTCATAGACTTTAAATGGCTTGCTTCTGGTCTTACATGAGGATTCATATCAAGTTCTCTATTTTTTTTTTCCACTATGCTATGTTGACTCTCTAAATATAAACAAAATATTTATATTTTTTGTTCCAGATGCTTATGACAGGAGAAAACCACCATACTGAACAGTTTAAATGAATACAGATATCTAACAAATTGGGAAGTTAAAACTTAGAAAAGTTAAATAACTTATCCATCATCATAAAGCTATTATGCCAGAGCTAAAATTTGAACCCACGTCTCCTTGCCTTTAAAAACTAGAACTAGATTTATTCATGCCAGGCTGCCACTCAGTTCTTAGTTGAGAGTAATTACCTTTGGTCTGGAGGATTAAGGACAATTTCCTGTAAGAGAAGGCAGTAGAGTTGAACCTTGAAAGCTAGTTTGGTTGGATTGTTGACTTGGTGGACAGGAATAACAGGCAATTAAAATAAAAGATAGTTAAGGATAAGGCATGGCAGGATGGGCAATTTGGACTTTATTCTACAGGGCACTGGAGAAACCCTGAAGGTTTTTGAGTCAGATAATGACATAATCAGAGCTATACTTTAGGAGGATTACTCTGATAATAATGTGTAAGATGGGTTGGATCAGGGAGAAATTGTAGGTGGGAAGACCAGTTAGGTGAGAGATAATTAGGACCTGAAATGGTATGCTGCAATGGTAATAAGAAAGCATATAGAAGAAAGGGTATAGTACTAACAAGACTTGGCAAGTGATTTGAGGCTGAAGAGAGGGCTTGGGAGAGGGAGGAGTCACATATGACACTGACTTTTCAAGTCTTGGTGATTGAGAGAATTATGGTTCCATTAATAGAAATAAGGAAGTTAGGAAGAAGAGCTGGTTTTGGAGAGTTGGGGAAATTTGATGAACACAATTTTATACTCATTGAAATTGAAGTTCTGGTAGTTGTATAAACAGAAATGCCCAACAGATAGTTGGGAATGTGGGAGGAGCTAGATATTAAGATGATAGAGCTAGATATTGATATTTATCTACTAGAGATAGTTAGCTATGTAGAGTAGCTATGTAGAGATATATAAAGTTATAGGAGTAGGTTAAAATGCCAAGGGAAAGAATTTAGAAAGACAAAAAAAATTACAAATCAGATTCCTGGTTATAGCTCCTACTGCCTAGTTTGCTGCTGCAACAAAAACAACTACTACTACTATTACTACTACTACAGAGCTAATAATTTAATGATATAGGCTTGTAACATAATATAGACATGATATGTCAAATAATCTAATATATTATATATATTATATAAACTCATAATATAGTACTCTAAAGTTTGCAGAATATATGGGGACTCAAAAGTCTTGGTGTTCATAAAGCTCCTAAAAACTTTCAGTTGCACCAGATCTAGCACTCTGTCCACTATGGCATCTCTTCACAAGGTAAAGAGTGTTAGGAGAGATTAATTGGAAGAAGAGAAAAGTGAGAGGAGAAAGCATACTAGTGATCTATATTTTTTGAAAGCCTTCTTCTTGTCTATAGTATGAAATGGAGGCCATGTAGTTTGTCTTTCCTTCTGGAAGAGGACCTTGACATCAGGGAGGTTATGGTATGACATGCAAGTGAATTGGATTTAAGTGAGAAAGGGCTATGAAAACTCACCTGCCTCACTTTTTCCTCCAGAATTATCTGGATCCAATAGATGAGGAGATGACATGTAAACAGGTAAAAAGTTAAATAACAGCATAATATTTAAATTGCACTTCAAGAAAATAATAGAAGAAATGTTATAATATAAGATGACTTTTCAGATGAGTGTTGCTAGTACTAAATACATACAGAAAAGAGAGCTCATGTTAGGTTAAGAGAGTCAGGGGAGGCTTTCAGGAGAAGGAAAATCAAACTGAGTCTGGTGAGTTGAGTAGGATCTTAATAGACAGGAAATATGAAGGAAGCATTCCAGACAGGGAGCAGAGAGGTGTAAAGCGCAAGAATAGTTATTACTTAAAGGACACTGCTTAGGAGTTAACTATTAAAATGTAGGCAATCTTTGTTAATTGATTTGTAGTAATATAGGTAACCTCCATCCTGAATTTGTTTACTTTATACATACATTATTTGGATCTTGGAGACTCTGAAGAGGAAAGAGGTGCACCAACAGGAACTATGAACAAGAGGCCATCATTTGAATCTGAAATAGACAAAGGCATAAAAATAATGAAAATGGGTAGACATTTCTAGATCACTGCATCCTTCTATGTCTTCATGCAATAAGATACTCATTCTTATTTTACTGAGAGAGTGACAGAAATAAAGAAGGTTTTTAAGCTTAGTGAACTTGAGGTTAAGAGTTGTCATATTCTAATTTAAAAAGTTGTTATCTTTTCTTTACTAACCTACCCTAGTTACTACTAGCAAATATTAAGGAAGCACCTACTATGTGGTGCTCCTAGGACAGGCATGTTAGAAAGTTTGCTGAGCTTCTCTTTTAATTTTTTTCTTCTTGCTTTGAAAGAATGCCTTTTGGGGAAAAAAGAAAATGGGGCTCTTTTGTCTGCTTCTTAATGCACATGTGCATCTTTGAATGGATTTATTATAGAATTCAAGAACAGAAGATTTCAGAAATTAAGTCTCAGGATACTTAAAATAGACATGTGGTAGTGTTTCTTTTTATTTTAAAGCAAAGCAATCTGCCAGGCAGGTGAGATGGTTGAGATGATCACAATATAATAGCCAGAAGCCTAGGATGCTATTCCTATCAGTAAATATTTCCAATTCAACCTCTTGATAAATATTTTAAATTTTATCCTAGCAACATAGATTTTAAAACATGTAAAAATTGTCTTCCAAGTCCCTTAAATTATGTAGGCGACTGCCCCTATTATATATCAAGTTTAAAGGGATAAAACTTGCTTCAAAATTAAAGCCATGCATTGTGATTTCTCTGGATGTGTATTTGTCTAAGTTTGGGGAGATCAATGGCAACTGTCAAAAAAAAATCAGGAACTCACTTTTGACAATTAGGCAACTATTTCTCTTCTCTTACTGATATAATTTCTTCCTTTACTCTCTACATCACTATTTTATGCAGCAACCAGAGACAAGAAAGAAAGAATTTAATTAGTTATTCAGTGGGATAATTCTAGATAGAATCACCTAAGTCTGGACTCTTAGAACTGGAAAGGAATTCAAAGGTTATCCAGTCTGCCCTTTATTGTCTCCTCTACAATATCTAAACTGGTGGTTAGAATCCCCACCCCACCTCTATTTTTTATTGTTTTATTTTTTTCTGGTTGTATATGCACATTCATTTTTTAAAATACACATTTCTTTATGAATCATGTTGGGAAAGAAAATCATAACCAAAGGGAAAACCATGAGAAAAAAAAAAGAACATAGCATGTGTTGATTTATGTTCAGTCTCCATTATTTTCTCTCTGTATGAAGATGGTGTTTTCTATCCAAAATTTATTGGAATTGCCTTGGATCATTGAACCTCTGAGAGGAAACAAATCTTTCACAGTTGATCATCGCACAATCTTGGTGTAACTATGAACAATGTATTCCTGGTTCTGCTTGTTTCGCTCTGCATCAGCTTGTGTAAATCTTTCCAGGCCTTTCTAAAATTATCCTTTTTATTATTTTTGTTAATGGAACAATAATATTATGATTTTCATATACCTTAACTTATTCAGTCATTCCCTAATTGATGGGCATCTACTCCCTCACCTCTCTTTTAAATACATGAATATAAACCTACCACTTCAAAAAAATAAGACAAAACAATTTATAGTTCTTTCAATATCACTTCATGTAACATAAAGCTTATATGTAAATGTAAGCTTTTTAAAGGAAGGGACTTTTTTCTTTTTGCTATTGGAACTGTGTTTCTTGTATGTAGAAGGCACTTAATGCACAATTACGGGATCAAATTAGATGCTTAATACATGATTATTTGATCTAATTGGATGGTTTTGAGATTTTTTTTTTCTGTATTATCATCTTGGCTAATTTCCTCTCTCTCCCCTTATTTCTTCTCCTCTTCCTACCCTTTGCAACTACTCCAGCCCATTAAAGTCCTTTCTGAAATACAGTTCTAGAACCAATTATATAACTCCAGATATATAGATTTTTTTTGAAAGATATAAGCACAGGAAGCCAGTGCTACCATATTTGTCCTTTTCTATTTGAAAAACTGGAAAAAATAAATAATAAACATCGTCTGCTCAGTATATATATATATATATATATATATATATAGATATATATATAGATATATAGATATATATAGATAGATAGATAGATATAATAGGAGATTGCCCTCTTTGGCTCATCTTCTTTTATAGTGATACATGATAGCCATTGTGAGGGCCAGGAGGGCTTAGTAACTGAGAGAAAATAAGAAGAAAACAATGACAACCAGTGGAAGTCTCAGTAGGATGTTTTTTTCCCTTCATCTTTTGTCAGGAAGGTAGTAGGGGTCTCAAAGGGAATAGAAGAAGGTTTTATAACAATAATAAACAATACTAAATACTTTTATTCCTTACCATCTAAAGATGACCCTAAGTGAAGATGTGGCTAATAAAAACAATAATTTCTTTATCATTGGTCCTGGAGTGAGGAGGATCTGAATTTAAGTCTGGCCTCAGTTACTTACTGGCTTTGTGACTCTGGGCAAATCACTTAATTTCCCTCACCTCTCCAAACCACGTTGCCTCACAAAAGAAAGAAAGAAAAAAAAAGGAAAGAAATACACAGAGAGAGGACAGAGAGACAGGTAGAGAAAAGAGAGAGACAGAGTAAGGGGGAGAGGAGGAGGAAGAGAAGGAGGGAGGCAGGGAGCGAGCACACTGTTGGAGCCATGCCCCTCCTATGTTCAGGCTGACAGTCATTTTAGACACAGGAAGACCAGCTAATTTAAAACAATGACTATTTGTTGATTGATTTCAGATTTAAAGAAATAGATTTCTTTTAAATGTTCACGTTTGAAGACAGAACCCTGGGGAAAAAGGAAAAGAAATAATGCTGGACTTAAAATCAGAAACTCTGCCACCCTTGGAGACCTCAAGTAAGTGGCAGAAACTATTGCTAGTTGGGATTCTGTGGATGTCACTTCTTCATCTCTGGGAGAAGAGAAAAAGAAGGTCCTAAAAGGGAACCAATCAAGGTGGTATCCAATGTCCCAAACCGATGGTTGCATATAAACAACATCCCCTAAATTCTTTCTTCTTCTTTTAAAATCCTTCAAAGAACCTCATTCCTTATCCCTTGCCATCCCTCTATGAGATGCTCAGGAACCCTAGAATCCAGTGACAAAAGAAGATCTGGTAACGGCTGTGGGAATCCATCCCCCCCTCCTGCCTCCTCCACTCCTTGCAGTATTCCAGAGCCCCCTGCTCAGTTAGCAGGGGACTTGGAGCTAGAGAGTGTGAAGCTTTTCCTTCTGTTTGCACCTCTCAAAATCCCTTATCAGGAGCCTTTGGGGGAAAGCACACAATTAGACAATGACATACTCCTTGACAAGAGTACAGACAAAAATACTCAGGCTTTTTGGCAGATCTAATAGTTTTTGTTATTTACTGATAGAGGGTAAGATTTAGTAAAATGTAGACTGTCTGAGAAATTTCTGATGAAGGGGAAAAAAAGGTTTAAAGCCTGACCATATCACTCCTCTATTCAATAAACTCCAGTGGCTCCCTATTACCTCTTCTTATCTTTCCAAATATATTTGGAACATTCTTCAGAATCTGACCTCTTCTTATCTTTCCAATCTTCTTATATCTAACTTTTCTTCATGTAATATTTGATGAAATAACACCCTTACTATTCCTCACACAAGACCCCCACTTCTGAACTCCATGTGATTTCATTGGCTTTCTGTAAGACTTGGAAAACTTATTCATTTCTGCCTTCCTTCAAGTCTCAGCTAAAAGCCCACTTTCTATAGGAAACCTTTCCAGATGACTTTTATTATCCTCAATTTATCCTGTATATATATTTTGTAAGAATATAGTTGTTTACACGTTGATCTCTCATTAGAATGAGCAGGGATTGGTTTTTACTTTTCTTTATATCCTCAATCTATATCACAGTGCCTCTCACTTAGTAGGTCCTTAATGGAAGAAAGGAAGGAAAGGAAGAAAAGAAATAAGCAATTTTAAGAGCCCGTTATGTGCTGGGTGCTGTGATAAGCACTTTACAAATATTGTCTCATTTTATTCACAGCAACCCTGTGAAATAGGTATTCTTATTTTATGGTTTTATGGTTGCTTAACCATTTTATAGTTGAGGAAACTGAGGGACACAGTGTGACTTGAGCAGGATCGTACAGCTAGCTAATAAATATCTGAGGCTGAATTTGAGCTTAGACTAGGATTTAGCACTCAACCCACTATGTCATATAACTTCCTCAGCTGGCTATTGTTTAACTGTCAATTGTTGACTGACTGATTGAAGAAAAGTTCAAGGAGGGGTGGTAATTATGTAGGGACAGAGGGAGTCCCCCAGTTCTGCTTCTGTGCATTGTGATTATTTATCAATTATAATGGAAATTCACAAAGTCTACTTTAATTGAGTAAAGCCTTAAAACAGTTTTATATTATATGGGTTTAGAATCTGTAATTTAAAAAATCCTACTCTCCCTCTCTGCCCCCCATTTTTACTTCTCTTACTCAGTCATTTAGACCAAAACTCTTACCTAATTCATTTCTTCTTCCTTATGTTTTTAAACATTAAAAACAACCAAAGCAACAGCTATATTGCATATATTCCTTTTTTTTTTAGGAGGGGTGGGAAAACATTTCTTTTTTCTTTTTTGGGGGGGGAGGAGTGAGGAAAGGAGGTTATTAGATTGTGACCTTCTGAGGGTAATGACATTTACTTCAGTAATGTACAGTGCCTAACATGGAACTGTTCAAATAGGGTGATTATCAGGTACCATTAATCTTCTCTCTTTTTTTTTTAGAAGTGCTTAATGTAGTATAAGTTGTAACTAGAAGAAAATATGAGATGACATTTTCCATCTGAAGTTTATTTTCAGATGCATGATTTTTTTGGGTGCTTTTGAAGGCAATGTTACATGATTCAATGAAAGAAACACTGATTTAGTAATTAGGGATCTGTGTTCAAATCCTGCCTGTGCCTTATCTAGCAAATGAAAGGTTTAAACTAGATCATATTATGATGTTAAAATTGGAAAATACCAAAGATTGGACTAAAAAATAAATTGAAAATAATTTTTAGCAAAATAGCCAGGTATAAAGTAAATACACATAAATCATCAGTATTCCTATATATATATATAAATAGGAAATCGACTTCATGAATATCAACTGGGCTAAGTACTAACTTGGTTTCTGGCTATGGTTTATTGGAAAAAGCTTTCTGAATTACATAAATTTTCAGTAGATGAATCCAAGAAAATTACTGGATTGTCTAAGTACTAGAACTGGGCAACTGGCTATTCCCTGCTGAGTCAGCATTGTGTTCGTTAATACATTAATGTACCATAATTTTTTCAGAAGGCCATGAAGGCAGTGGGAATCAGGTACTATAGAGCACTTAGAGCCTGGGGAGACAGTGAAAACTCCAAGGTGATCTACTGCATTTCAAGCCATTGTCAGTTGTCTTGATTTTATGTTGTCATTGTGACTCTGCCTCTCTTAAATCCAATTCATGTGCAAGTGATATCATTGGTTCTTTTCAGAAATAATGGATGAACAACACCAAGTAAGAGAAAGTAGATTCCAAGTGGGAATTGGCTTCATTGTGTATAAGTCCCTGATAATTTTTTTTGGAATGTTTGAGAAGGGTAAAAAAAATAGCATGTAATGACTAAATCATTTGATTATGGTTATAAGAATCTGAGAGGAGGGCTTGCCTATTTTTAGTTGACTACACTATAAAATTCATACTCTGTTATAGAATGTCTGTCAATGCCCCAAGTTCAATTCTGAGACCTAGCAAAAAGTCAGGGTGTGATATCATAGGCAGAAAACACTTTTTTTTTTGAGGTATTATTACAGAAGTGCAAATGGTTAGATGGTATTTTCAAATGAAAGATATAAGGCTGACTGTATCAATTTTCAGTTATATGGTTAAAGACACTACTATTTTTTTTCATGCAGGGTCTTTATCCTGGTTAATTGTTACCATCAACTATTTAAAATATTTTCAGAAAAAAACAAAGAATACTCTGAAATGGGGTATGTAGTCATTATTCTTTGAAATAGTTAATCATTTTTGGTTTTGGAACTTGAAGTCAAATATTCTGACTCCAAGTTCAGTACTGTTTCTGCTATATCTTGTGGTCTTCCTTTTAGGAGCTATTTATTGAGTATCTACCTACTAGCAGTGAGCTAGATTCTGTGGAGGTTTGGGAGAAGTATAAGATGTGCTCCCTGCCCCTTACGCCTTAATAAACTAGGAGAAATAAGACAGAATCATATAAATTATATTTGCAGATAGACAGGTATGAATATAAGGGAGAATGTAATAAATGGCCTAAAAAGGCACAAAGAAGGCAGTTGGAGAAGATACCAGAGAGAAATTTTGGTTAGGCTTCATTAAGAAGTAGTATTTGAACTGAGTTTGAAGGTTGGGTGTATGGAGGCATCGTCTGGGGAGGTAATATATTCTGTTAGAAATAGTATTAGCATAGAATCATAGAAGTATGTGATGTATGAAGAAAAATAATAAAGCCATTTTGGCTAAACCATATAGTATATAAATGGGAGTAATATGTAATAAGCCTGGGAAAATAAGTTAGGACTGGGTAGTAAAGATTTAAATATCAATTAGAGTATTTATATTTGAAGTAATAGGAAGTCAATAGAGTTTATTTTGTGGGGGAATAACATTATCATGACCTATAATTTAGAGAAATCCTGTGTGGAGAATGGATTATATAGTACAGAAACTTGAAGTATGGAGATCAATTAGAAGATTATTACTACTTGCTTGGACAATTAAAACAAAGAATTGAACTTGGGTAGTGGTTATATGAGAGGAGAGAGAAAGGAATATGAGAGATATTGTGGAGGTAGAAAGAATAGGCAGGTGATTGGATATGTTTCATAGTCACCATACTAAATCAAATCACTTTTAGTTATACTTAGCAAATATAATGCCATGTATATTTTGCCAATCTTTATCATTGCTTGGTAAATTAATATCTGGGTATTTCAAAAATATGGTACAGAGATTAAAAAAAAGTATTTCTGTATTTTTTTTTTATCTGTAACACCAAGAAAATCTATTAATCCTTTTGCTCCTTTTTGATAAGGAAACATTAAATTTTCCACTGTTTTATTAAATTACAAATTTGTTAAATTTGTTAAATTGAATGAGCTTTAATGTTTAAATTTACTTTGATTTCAGGATGCCAGTAAGTCTCTTGACATATACTGACACAGCTTTATCCTTAATAGATTTGTGTGTAGTGTATCTTGTGTGAAGAAGACCAAAGTATTTGTAAATATCACTTTTGTTCTTTGGTTCAATTAAGCCTCTAGATTCAAGTACAAAGCTATCACCTCTCAATTCTGAGTGTATGTTAAGACTTGTATACTTATTAGAATTTCATTTGGATCTGATAAAATTGGAGAAAGATTCCAGTAGATGTCTTAATATGCCTTTTTTTTTTTTTCTTGAGCCATTTAGCTTGAGGTAATCCATTTACGTTAAGTGACTGATAAGTTGTTTTAGAATACTCCTTTTTTTGACTGGAAACCATATTTAGTTTTATTCAGGATTTGTAATTATTGATTTTAGGCTAGGCAGAACCATATCATTTCCCTGAAAGATGCCATGGTTCATTGCAATAGCTCTTGACATTATTGTGTCAGTAGCATTTTTTAATAAGTTTTCCTTTCAGATATTATCACTTTGCTTGGTTCACGTATCATCTGAATCAAATGTTGGTGTATAGATCTGAATGAAAGGCTTTATAATAATCAATAAAATTAATATAATTATTATGCTGCATTGAAATGTCTTGTTTAATAATTACCAAATTATCTCTGGGCCTTTTTGGCATACCGTTTTCTTCCACTTTGTGTAATATTTTTTTTTTCTTTTTAGTTAGTTTTACTTTAGTTCTCTTCAACATCTATTTCTTTAAAATATATAAATTTATAAACTGTATATATTTCTTGAATCTGTTAATATTTTAAAGTACTTAAACAAGTAATTGACCTATTTTTGTCTTTTGATAGTAATCAAATTATCCTTCTTATTGATGCTTATAGAGGATCTTCCAGCTCCTGTTTCTAGACTTTGCACTGGCAGTTCTCCATGCCTGAAATGCTTTCGCACCTTAACTCCGTCTTGTAGAATCTCATTTCCTTCTCAAAAATATGCTTAAGGAATATGTATCTTCTATATCTGAAACCTCTCCTAATTCCTCTAGTTGATAGTTCCTTTATTACCAAATATTTGCCAAGTATTTTTCTTGGCATTTTCCATTTTATGTACATTCTACTTCTCAGCCTTCCAAATACAAGCTCCTTGAGGACAGGGGCTGTTCAGTTGTTTTACTTTGTATCTCCAGTATCAAGAATGGTACCTGGAACATAATAGGCATCTTAAATTATTGTTGATTGATTGAGTTATTTATTTGTGAAGTGTTCTGTTAAAAAAAAAAAAAGATGGGTTGTGTATATGAGAGGAAGCTAGTATGATACTTTGCTAATACTTCATGTACTACTGTGAAGCATTTGGGTGGGTAAGTATGGATTTTAAAAAATATTGTTGCCTTTCTTTTTTTTAATTAATTATTTTTGTTAATAAACTTTTTTTTTTGTCCCACTGGGAAAAAAGAAAGAGAAAACCTGTAACACATATGCATAGTTAAGCAGAACAAATTTCCATCTTGACCATGCACAGAAATATATATTTTATTTTGCATCTTGTATGCTTCAGCTTTCTGTCAGGAGGTAAGTAGAATGTTTTGTCACTGGTTGTCTGAAATTGTGGCTGCTCAGTGTTTTAAAATCTTTTAAAGTTGTTTTGTCATTAATATGGTGTTGTGTAAATTTTTCTTTTGATTCTGCTCATTCATTCTACCTAGTCTTTCCAGGGTTCTCTAAAACAATATCCTTTACAATTTCTTATGTCAAAATGATATTCCATTACATTCATGTACTGTAATTTACTCAGTCATTCTCCAATTGATGGGTTCTCTCTCAGCTTCCAGTTCTTTGCCATTAGAAAAAGAGATAGTATAAAGATACTTGTACACATGAGCTCCTTTTCCTTTTTCTTTGATCTCTTTGGGGTTTTAGCTGAGTAGTGGTATCTCTGAATCAAAGTGTATGCCCTTTGGAAACTTTGAGACATATTTCAAAATGCCTTCCATTTTGTAGCAATGCTAGACTTTTGGGCCCTTCCTTTGATGTAATTGTTATTTTGTTCCTTACATTAATGGTAGTCACATTTCCTGTTTTTCATTTGATTTAACATGTATTTTCATTGGGTTGGCCTTCTTATGACCGCATATAGATAACTAGAAATTTTTATATCTTTCTTCATTTATTTTCTTTCCGACTGTCTCTCTTCTCTCTGATTTATTTGTATCTCAAGCCACTGCAGTTTTTGATTGATACAAATTTAAAATATTGCTCCTTGCACTACTGTTTTACTTTAATCTTTTGATTTTGTTTTCAATTGCTGATTGAGGAAATATGAATTTTCTAATATTGTTGTATTCCTTTCCACATATTTCTTATTCCATCTATTTATCCATTTATCTAAACATCTATTTGCCTTTAATTGACCATTACTGTGTTCAGATTTTCTTTTGCACATATCACCTAAATATTCAGGTGGTCTTGAAATACCTTTCCTCAGATATTCAATAATTCCCTATCATTACCACAATAATGGTATTTAATACCTATATTCTATCATAGTTCTACTCTTTATTCTATGGTTCTTATTATAGTAACATCTCATAGTTTCACTCTTCTTTCTATGATTTTTAAAATAGTAAAACTTGTTGCATCTATTGTTGTGTGCAGATACTGAAATTGACTTTCTGTCAAAGATTATAGAATAATGTGTTTATTTATGATGGTTATAGCAAATGCTAGCTTCTTAAAATTATTTCAGTATGGAATAGTTGCTCTGCTCATTGGATTGGTGCCATTAAGCTCACAGAATCTTTTCAAATTCCAGTCTAAGTATGTCCATTTTTTCCCCCAAGTTATTTAAATCTTGGGATTCCTAAAATCTATTTTGCTTTTAGGTAGAAATTCTAGAGTTTGTGTTATATGAAGATTTTTAATGTCCAGTTTTTTCCAACCTTTCCCTCTTCACATTTTAATAACTCCTTGATTAGGTCTAATTTAATTTAATTTGGATTTAGAGATGAAGTTATTTCTTATGATTATCCTCATTTGTCTGATGTGATATTTTGTTGTATGAGGTCAATATTGACAGAAAGAAATATGTTAATTTGGCCCATAATTAGAAAAATGGTGCCAGTTTTGTTATGACATAGTACATGTGCCTAATGAAAACATTCATATCTTCAGACCATTTCATATATACTTGTGGTTTGATCATCTTAGGGGTCATATGCAATGAAGTGTTTTAAGCATGTAGGTACTGTATTTCTGATTTGTTCCATGGTCTCTTGATTTTCTATGGAACCAGAATATGAAGGGAGTACCACTTGCTCCATAACCTGCTGTATCAGGTTAAATATTGTGACTGTTTCAAGTAAAGCAAGCGTGAAATTCCATGTTCCCTTTTAAGGAACAATTGCATTATATTGACTAAGTTTCTAACCCAAATAGTAATATGGTTAGAGACCAATTTGCCAGCATTTCAGGGTTTCTGGAAAGGCTTCAACTACTCTAGTGGTCTCAGGGCATATGAAGTCCCTACTGTACATCACCCTGCATATCATGCTGGCTGATGTCACTTATTTATTTTATTTTATTTTTTTACCTGTATGCTATGGATGATGTATTGGGCTTTGAATATATCCTTGGTACACTTCTAGCAGCAGACAGGATTATTGGAATCTCCCTCATCCTATTCCCATATGATTTTGATTTCTCCTATTAAATCTCTATATTTTTAAGAAACTTTGTTCCATATAGCTTAAAGATTATGATTATTTGGTATGGTTATTTCTATAAAAGGCCATTCTTAAGTTTTTATGGATCAATGTTATATTCAATTGCTTGTGGGCAATAGTTCAGTCTCTGGTAATAGTTCAATTCTAGGGTGATTTATCATTTGCATTTTCAAGATATTTTGAGGTCTGTAGTTGAAGTATGGGAATTTGGTGTTGGTCACTCTATAAAAAGTAGTGAGCTTCTATTATATAATGCTATCTATCAGATAATTCCTGTCTAGCTAGGAATTCAGTAATTGGGGTAATATGCTGCAAAGTTTTTGTCATTTCTTTGCATGAACTTCATTGATTACTATGACTAAGTTCCTTAAGGATATGTTATGTAATTTCCAGTGGAAGTGAATTGCCATCATGAACTTCACTTAAGTGAAAACAAAACAAAATAAAATCCTGCATGATAGCCATTTCATTTTTGCTTTTTTTCCCTCAGTGTATTGTTGACTTATTTCATGTCGATGTTGCCCTTTGAGGGTGTTTTAATTCCACTCTTGAGTGTTAGCCACTTTATAAATTCCATTAGGAGGTAAACCTCTTTAAACTACATTAAATATAACCAGAGGTGTTTCCTTTTACTATTATTTCTTGGTGAGGTGTCTGCTCATTCCATAGGTATCTCTGTAAGTTTTTGACCTGTTTATTATGTTGTTTATGAATGTCTAATAATAATCTTATTTTTGAGTGATAAAGTATTAATACAATTAAGACAGCTATCATAAGATCATTTTTATTGCTGCTATTGTTATTATTCTTAGCTCTTGGTATCTAGTAAATAGGATCCAGATAATAGTTGATCACTATCTTCTTCTTACTACCCCTTGCATTAATACTCTGCAGTTAGGACTGAGATATTCAACTCATTTAATGCATGCTTTCTGATGATAATTCTTTGTACAGAAACTTTTTAACTTTATATAGTCAAAATTATCCATCTGGTGTTCAATTAGGAGTTCCAAGCCTTCTTTGGACATAAATTTGTTCCACCTCCACAGGTCTGAGAGATAAACTATATTACGTTCCTCTAACTTGCTTACAAAGTCCCTCTTTATATCTAGATCATGAACCCATTTAGATCTTATCTTGGTATGTGGTGTTAGGTATGGGTCAAGCCCTAATTTCTTCCACACTAGTTTCCAATTTTCCCAGCAGTTTTTGCCAAATAGAGAGTATTTATCCCAAAAGCTGTGTTCTTTGGGTTTATCGAACACTAGATTGTTAAGGTTAATGCCTAGGTTGTCCTGATAACCTATCCTGTGCCACTGATCCACTGCTCTATTTCTTATCCAGTACCAAACGGTTTTGATGACCGCTGCTTTATAATATAGTTTTAGATCTGGTACAGCAAGGCCACCTTCATCTGCCTTTTTTTTCATTAATCCCCTTGAAATCCTTGACCTTTTGTTCTTCCAAATGAACTTTGCTACTATTTTTTCTAGATCTGTAAAATAATTTCTTGGGAGTTTGATTGGTATGGCACTAAATAAGTAGATTAGTTTGGGTAGTATTGTCATTTTTATTATGTTTGCTCTGCCTACCCATGAGCACTTAATATTTTTCCAATTGATTAGGTCTGATTTTATTTGTGTGGAAAGTGTTTTGTAATTTAGTTCGTATAGTTTCTGACTTTTCCTTGGCAGATAGATTCCCAAATATTTTATCCTATCATCTGCTATTTGGAATGGAATTTCTTTTTGTATCTCCTGCTGCTGAACTTTGTTGGTAATATATAAAAATGCTGATGATTTATGTGGATTAATTTTGAATCCTGCAACTTTGCCAAAGTTGTGAATTGTTTCTAGTAGTTTTTTAGTTGAGTCTCTAGGGTTCTCTAAGTATACCATCATGTCATCTGCAAAGAGTGATAATTTGGTTTCTTCATTACCTACTCTGATTCCTTTTATCTCTTTTTCTCCTCTTATTGCTAAAGCTAACATTTCTAATACAATATTAAATAGTAATGGTGACAGTGGGCAGCCTTGTTTCACTCCTGATCTTATGGGGAATGGTTTTAGTTTGTCTCCATTACATATGATGCTTGCTGATGGTTTTAAATAGATGCTACTGATCATTTTAAGGAAAAGCCCATTTATTCCTATACTCTCTAGTGTTTTTAATAGGAAAGGGTGTTGGATTTTGTAAAAGGCTTTTTCTGCATCTATTGAGATAATCATATGGTTTTTGTTAATTTGGTTATTAATATAATTAATTATGCTGATAGTTTTCCTAATATTGAACCAGCCCTGCATCCCTGGTATAAATCCTACTTGGTCATAGTGTACTATCCTGGGGATGACTTTCTGTAATCTCATTGCTAAAATCTTATTTAAAATTTTTGCATCAATATTCATTAGGGAAATTGGTCTATAGTTTTCTTTCTCTGTTTTTACCCTACCTGGTTTAGCTATCAGCACCATATTGGTCTCATAGAAGGATTCTGGCAGTATACCTTCTGTCCCTAATTTCTCAAATAGTTTGTGTAGTATTGGAATTAATTGTTCTTTGAATGTTTGGTAGAATTCACATGTAAATCCATCTGGCCCTGGAGATTTTTTCTTAGGGAGTTGGTTAATGGCTTGTTCTATTTCTTTTTCTAATATGGGACTATTTAAATAATTTATATCCTCTTCTGTTAACCTCGGCAATCTATATTTTTGTAGATATTCCTCCATTTCATTCAGATTTTCAAACTTACTGGCATAAAGTTGGGCAAAGTAACTCCTAATTATTGCTTTAATTTCCTCTTCATTGGAGGAAAGTTCTCCCTTATCATTCTTGAGACTAACAATTTGATTTTCCTCTTTCCTTTTTCTTATCAAATTAACTAAAGGCTTATCTATTTTGTTAGTTTTTTCATAGAACCAACTCTTAGTTTTATTTATTAACTCAATAGTTTTCTTATTTTCGATTTTATTAATTTCTCCTTTTACTTTTAGAATTTCCAATTTGGTATTTAATTGAGGGTTTTTAATTTGTTCTTTTTCTAGTTTTTTTAATAATAAGCCCAATTCATTGATCTTTTCTTTCTCTATTTTATGCAAGTAAGCATCTAGAGATATAAAATTGCCCCTTAAAACCGCTTTGGCCGAATCCCACAAATTTTGGCATGTTGTCTCCTTATTGTCATTCTCCTGGATGAAATTATTGATTGTGTCTATGATTTGCTCTTTCACCCATTCATTCTTCAGGATTAGATTATTTAACTTCCAATTACCTTTTGGTTTATTTTCTCCTGGCCTTATATTGCATGTGATTTTTATTGCATCATGATCTGAAAAGGATGCATTTACTATTTCTGCCTTTCTGCATTTGATTTTAAGGTTTTTATGCCCTAATACATGGTCAATTTTTGTATAGGTT
>JAJPUD010000137.1:804119-823343 GCA_023553655.1 Myrmecobius fasciatus
GTTTCTTTGCCTTGATAAAAGCTGTCTATGGTGAGAGCTCTCTTTTGTTTCTTCATCATTTTTTTTTTTAGACAGAGTGGATATCTCTTTAAGGTAGGGGAAAAACAAAAACAAAAAAAACCTCGGCTGAAGACGCTTTGCCCTGGGGCACTTCGGCGAGTTGACTTAAGGTGCTGGGCCGGTGGGGGCTAGGACTAAGTCCGAATTACTCCTTAAACAAGGCAAGTCTGCCAGAATACCTGTCCCCAATCAGGGCAGAGTGTCCCGAGTGCCTCAGATAAACTCCAGGTGTTTGGAATTTGGAGTTTGGAGTTTGGAATTTCTTCCACGATGAGCTGAGCTGAGTCCTATCCTCACTTCCGATCTGCACAGTTGTAGTCTATTTATCTCTCTGTCCGAGTCCTACTAACCTGATATGAAGTTCTCCAGAGAGCCGTGCCCAAATATTTCTGAGTTCGTTGACTTGAAGATCTGATGATAATTCTTAAACTACTTGAGAGATGCACAACATAAGAGACAGGCTGTAACACATATGACCAATCAATATTAGCTGATGCTATGATCTCACTCTCGGAAATCATCCTTATGAGCTAATAGACATAATGAGAATGTATTAGTTACTAGTTTGGTGAAAGTAGGTAGTATAATCTAATTCCTACTGGCTCTTAGACATGCCTGCCTTAAAACAATGATGAGATCAAGGAATGTTAATCGGGGGATGGGGGTGGGGTGGGGTGGGGTAATACTCAATTGCACACCACAAATTTATATCACTGGGGACAAAGTACCGATCCTTAAGCTTCAGAAGTCCAAAAAGTCCAGGGAGAAGTGGTCTAAACCACTAAGAAGAGATCTAGTCTATCCTACTATTATATATACCACATGTGAATATATAGACAATATAAAATATCCCTTTTGTGTAGCTGATATGGAAATTTTGCTTAATCCTCTTTCCATATAGGAAAGAACCCAAAGAGGTCCTTCTTTCAGCTTTTAAAGTGGAGTATTATATGCTATATAAAGATATATGAGAGAAGGTAGAGAGATTCTCACCTTGCAAAATGATCCTGATATATGGAAAACCAAAGTGATGTGAGCTAGATAAATCAACAAATAAAAATAATATCAGTGCAGCTACACCCTACTGCAAACTGATTTTTTTCTCCCCAACTGTTCTTTCTTATTGGTTTTTGACTTGTAATTTCATCAGTAGGAAGTATCCTATTATGGTTAGAGGTGAAATTTATTTCCTGTCTTCTCATCTTTTCTTATTAATGTTTTTCCCTCCTAGAAAACCTTCATAGAGATTTTATCTAACTTTCTGTAAGTTTCCTGCTCATTCTTTTAATAATCATGAATACCATTGTTCTGACTACATAATGTCTCTTATTCTCCCTGTATGACCAGTCCACTTTCCCTGTTCATGTCTTTTTTAATATTGTCAAACTTTTTCCCCCTGTAGTAAAATCCACTGAGAAACACCTCTAGTCTTCTCATTGCCAAGTGAACTCTTTTTAGTTTGTAAGGGACCATGGTATTTCAGGATTCTTATCCATATAGTATTTTCAATAAAATGTTAATGATAAGACAGACCATTATGACTGTGAGAGATTAACAGATGGTAGATCCAGCCCATTCATGTTCTCTTTCTCCCAGAAAAGAGATGCCTAAGGTGGCAAGTATTTGAAGAATTGGCACACTGAAGAAGAATGAGATTTATTCTGCTTGTCTCCAGAGAGCAAAACTTGGAATAATGTATAAAATTTCCAAATATGCAAATTTAGGCTTGAGGTTAGGAAAAACATACTAATAATTAAATTTATACAAAAGTAGAATAAATTCCCCTTAGAGTAGAATAAGAAAAGTAGAGGCAAAGACTGTATTAGTATTTGTCAGGTAGGTTGAAGAAGGAATTCTCATTCAGGTATATGTTGTACTAACTGTTCTCAGAATTACCTTCCATTTCTGAGATTCTGTAGTATCAAATTCCAGACCCAACTTATTACAAGCAATCAAGGAAGGGAAGAATTACTTATTATGTGTCTATTATGTGGTCTTGCAACAACTCTGGGAGGTAAGTGAGTACTCACACAGTGAGTAAGTGTCTAAGATCAAATTTGAACTCAGGTCTTCTGACTCCAGGTCCAGCTTTCTGTTCACTATGGTTGCTCCTTAAGCACAAAGTCAAAATGAACCAAAAAAAGGACCTAGGTGAGCTATCTTTTCTATTAGCTAAATGCTACACAGAAACTCAGCAGACTGTCTAGCTGTGGTATTTGCTCAGTGTCATAGTCTTGATGAGGAGGGGAAAACATATCTAAGGTTCACATTTTTAACTATTACTTTCTTCATGTTAGGGATGGAATGGTTGGAAAGGGAAGGAGGATATCCTGAGGGCTTCATCTCTAAAGTATCTTTTTTTTTTTTTTTTTTTTGAAGAATGTCTCAACATATGGTAGGGAAGTCAGTTTTTGGTGTTAAGAAAACAAATGGAGGGGTTCCATTCCTCTCCCTTTATTTGGATCATTAAAGGTGAAAAGTTGAATGTTGTCACCAATGAAATAGTACAGAATCCATCCAGACAAGAGTTTTGGAATCTCCAATTTATTCATGTATAAGCAGTTGGCCAGCTAGTCTATTTAGCTGACTGACAAAGTGAATCATTTGAGCCCAAACAGAAGTGTACCTCAGAAGGTTATCCCCTTTCCCCCCCTCCCCACTCCCCACCAACGTTTGCTTTATTTTACTTATTATTTCTTTTTTTCCCCCTGGTATAACCATTGCCAGTTTAAAAAACAAAAACAAAAACAAAAAAACCACAACTAAATCTATTGTCAAGCAGTCTGATTTGAATGTACAAGTAGGTTGTTAAAATAATTTTTTTTTGAGGCTTAACTTGGGGAATTAGATTATTCAGAGGGATGGTATGCCACATATGAAGAATTCTCCTGAAAACACATAAAAATATAGTTTCCAAAACAAATTTGATGCGTTATAGCCTCAAGAAGTTAAATGATGTACCCATTGTACTTATACTTAAATTTGTCAAAGTTAGGATTGGAAACCAGGTCTTTCGGAGTCCCAGATTTTTCCACTATCTATTATGTCATGCTGCTTTTCAAGATAGAAAATAATACTTAAATATTTCATGAAACTGGCTGTTGTTCACTAGGCACAGGTCACGTGGATTTGAATCAAATTGCCTCAGGACTTTGTAGAGCCTGAATATTGTTCCATCAGATAATTAAGGGGAAAAAATTGACATCTTGAGCATTTGAAGTCTAAGACGTGCGTATGTCTATGGAACTGGCTTAAAAGGTATTTAAGGATTGATCTTCCTGATTTTTTTGCCTAATCCATATTCTCATTTTTCAATCTGTTTTCTCCCTATAGTACAATAAGCCCTCAATTAACCAAAATTTTCAATTAATTGGACTTTATTTCTATGTTTCATTTCAAGTAGAAAGAGGCAAATGCCAATAAACTAACTCAGATGGGTTTTTATTCAACAAACACATTTTTAGGATATGACTTGGAGTCAGCACAAATTTAACTCATTCTCTTTATATAATGGAGATTTAGATTAGAATTTTGCTCCTGACATTAGCATGTCCATAGGCAAGTCCTAACCTCTCAAAGTCAGTTCTCTCATCTGCAGAATAAGGATGAAGGTATCATAGTCCTAGAACTAAACAGGATATCAAATGATCTGTTCTTTTTATGTTAGAGATGAGGGGGAAAAGTATCATACTGATAAGAGTCAGAAAAGGGAAAAATGTTTATGGTGGTCACCTTATATTGGGGATCTTATGAGATAATGCATGTAAAATGCTTTACAAACTCCACACAGCAGACATTATTATTATTCTATACCTACAGGTAAAAATTGTGTAAGTAGCATCAAGATTTAGGGTCATGACTCTTAAGTGGTATGACCTTAAGTCATCAAAAAGTCAGTTTTTCCCCCCAGCAAATGTGAAAAAAGTATTTCATTATTCTTTCAAAATATTGTAGTTAGTTGAAAATTTTGTTGTAAGCTCTGGGGGGTTGGGTGGTGGTACATGTATGTGGTGGTGGTAGAAAACAAAGACAAAAAAATCAAATGAATTTTATGTCTAAGTTAAATATTTGAATGGAGAAGCATCTCATATTTCATTAACATGGAAGACATTTAATTTTTATTTCAGATATATTTTGCAACCTATATGAAATTAAACCTTTACCAAAATTGCTAAAGAAATACTATCCACATCAATTTCAGCAAGTTTGTTTTTATATAATCTATAAAGAAGAGGGGTTACTTATAGGTGATTTCTACCTAACTAAAGAAGAACTTTAAATATATAATTAAAAATTCAGGTAGAAAAAACATTAATGAAAACAAAAGAGCAAATCAAATATTACTTTGATTATCAGGATTAGCCTGTGTTTGTTTTATTTTTCCCTTTCCTTGCCTCCCTTCCTCCTACTTTCTCTCTCTCTCTCTCTTTCTCTCTGTTTCTCTGTCTCTGTCTGTTTCTCTCCCCCCTCTGCTCTTTTTTTTTTTTTTTTTTTTTCTCTACTTGTCATAGGCCTATAGTACCATTAGTATTACATTAACAAGATGTCTGGAACAGACATCTTCAAACCCTAGTCCTAAATTGGCCCCAGAGTGGTATGGGACTATTTGTCATTTCCAATTACCCTGTTTGAGATTCTGCAGGAACATTCTTCAGAAATACAAATTTTCTTTTTTTATTCATGTATCACCTCCTTTAGTATGGATTTTTAAGCCTTTAACCTGATGAATCATAAAAGCACATGCAAGTTGATATTGGTTGCAATCCTAGACAAAGTCAGTGTGTAACAACCCAATAATTATAAGGAAGACATAATGTGAATGTTGCAAGAAGGCAGGAGTAAACCTTTTGGGTGTACACCTTATGTACACCAAGTTTGGGTGTGTGAAAGAACCCTTAACCTTACTTACAGATAGTTTGCAGAACAGTTGTCGAGTTAAATTTCTATCTTAATCAGTTATGGGTAACTTTTACTCCATATGCTTTTGTACCAATCATCTAGAATTCTGGGTCCAGATGTCACTTCTCTATTGTAATTACATAATATTTTGCCTATGTCCCTTTCTATGTCTATGCTATTACATATCTAGTAGATCCTCTTTTTTTCTCCAAGTTCAAATGGGAAATGTCAAATGCAAATTTTTTTTTTAGAATCACCAGATTACCCAATATCATACATTTTACATTGGGCCCACCCATGCTTAGCTATGCTTTTCCTGGTTTTACCCACTTAGTAAAGCATTAATAAATGTTTGACTGTTGACTGAGTGACTGACTTAGTTTCACTGTTTCCTGTGTCAGCAAATGCCCTCAAAGTTCTTACAAAAGAGATATCCATGTAAATTTAGCAAAAATAGAATTATAAGAAGAAACCGAGTGCATGTTTTTTTAAAGATTATTTCCTATGTTTATTAATTTTTTTAAACATTTTTAAATATTGAGTTAAATGGGCCAGTATTTATTTTTATGACTGGCTGAACATATTTATCCAGTGTTTGATAAAGCCTAATCAAATAGACTTTTGATTTAAAAAAAGACTTGAAATGAAATCCCTAACCCATTGTCCTTCAGGAAATTGGGAGTTCTTCCTACCCTTCATTACCTTCTTTCTGGTTATTAATTGCTGGCTTGGGATGTCTTGCTTCCATCTGCTGAAGGCTAATATCCAGATGTAGAAAACATCAGAAAGATGAGGATGTAAGTTCACCAGTTTTTAGGAGGAGAATATTGATTTGAGGTGTCTTTTCCTTCTTTTCCCCTATCCAGGGGCACCCACAATGTCATCTCATCTGTGGATTATGAATCTCAAGGCCTGGGTCTTTATTAAGGCAAGGAGTTTCTTTAATTTTAAAGAAGCTTCTTTGCTGGAACAGAATTTGATTGAATTTATCAAGATCTCCATTTTGCTGGTGCCTAGTCTTTTTGCCTGTCTTCTTACTCTTGTATGCCCAACTCTCTCTCTATGAGAGAAGGGTTAAGGAAAAAGAGGGATGTTAACTACTTGAATTAAAAAAAAAAAGATTGATTTAATTTTTTAAATGAAAAACATTTTTATTTTCTCTTCTTTTCCTCTGAATTCCCCCCAAAAGAACAAATCTTTATAAATAGAAATGTGATTATACATACTCACATATATACATACATACACATTTCAAGGGAAATAAATTCTGACATTCTTCCTGGACTTTAGCTTGCTTTTTGATACCTAGGACTTTCTTCTGTCTTGATTTGTGCCTCCATTATGCATCTGGTTCCTTTGCTCCAGATACCTAGCCCATTTTAAAAAAAAATTACTTCCAAAATTCCTTCTGTCTCATTCTGGCACATGGACTCCAATCATCTAGTCTGCCTTTCACAGTCTTGGTTACTAATTCCATGTTCTTTTCCTTCTAATCTCCAGGTGATGATGGCAGGGAGAGAAGTTTAGAGAACTGAATACTTGAGTTTCCTGGGCAGGTCAAACAATTCCATAGAGCAAGCAATCTAAATTCTCATGATTCTGAATTGCTAGGAAGAATTTTCAGGGACTGGTAATTGGTGGTGGTGGGGTGAAGGGAAGATTACCAGTCCACTACTCTTTCTTTCCTGCCCTAATCTTCTACAATGGAAAAATGCAGGTTACTTTAGAGCAGAGATGTCTAACTCAAAGCCTGTAGACTCCAACCAGCCACAAAACTCCTGTGTGCTGCCCAACCAGATCAAAATGTAATTGGGAAGTGTTTAATAAAATAAAAATGTAATACAACATAGATAATGCTGATTCATGTTTTTCTAAGCCAATATGCGGTCCTCAGGGATCTGTTTCTGTTTAAGTTCAACATCACTACTGTAGAGCAAGGGTTCTTAAACTTTTTCTACTCCTGACTACCTTACCCATGTTTTTATGTGATTCTGAGTATATTAGGTATTTAAGGTAGCTATACAAATCAAACATTTATTGATAATAATAATAATAATTTTGCAACCTCTCACCTTCAGTTATGACTCACATTTATTATGTTTTACATATACTAGCCAATTAGAGAATGTTTATGGACTGAGTGAATTTCACTTTTTATTCTGTATAGGTGCTGGTGAACATATAAATACAACATTAGATATGAAGAACTCCTTCCTTGAATTTTTTCTTTCCTGGTTTATTTCCAATGGGTTTGAGGGAGTGAGTGGGAAGTGAAGAACATGTTCACCACAAAGGAAAATCATATTTCCCAGAATGCCAAAGATTCATGTTCATGGCCCATCAAGATTCATCAAGCAATGAACTTCTGGAGATAAGCCAGGCTGATGTATATAGAATTAAGGATTGATTTGGGAATAAGATAGCAACTAGGACAGCATTTTAAGCACCTCTTATGTGCCTGTCATTGTTCTAGGCACAGAGAATATAGACATAAAAAGAAATATAGTACCTGGCCTCAATTAAGTCATGCTCCTATGGAAATAGAATAAATGCATTGATTAAAAAAAAAACAACCCAGAAGATAGACAAAACAAAGACAAGGTATTAGGTATTAACTCCTGGGAAAATGAGAGTATGCCCATTAATTGGGGGATGGCTGAACAAATTGTGTTATATGACTGTGATGAAATATTTTGTGCTATAAGAAATGATGAGTAGGATGATATTAGAAAAAAAAATAGGAAAATTTATATTAACTGATGCAAAATGAAGAGAGCAGTACCAGAAGAACATATCCACAGAAACAGCAATATTGTAACAATGATCAATTGTGAATGACTTAGCTATTCTCAGAAATCCAATGATCCAAGACAATTCTGAAGGACATATGATGGAAAATGCTATCCACCTCCAGAGAAGGAAACAATAGCATCTGAATGCAGATTAAAGCATACTTTTTAAAACTTTATTTTTCTTCTTTATTTTTTCCTGATTTTTCTTTTCTTACATAAGATGACTACTGTGGAAATATGTTTTGCATGATTGTACAAATATAGTCTATTAAATTGCTTGCTTTTTCAAGGATGGGGATAAAAAAATAGGCAGGGAGATAATTTAGAACTCAAAATAAAAAATTACCTAAATGTTAACAATTATTATTAAATGGAATTGAAAAATATTTAAACATTTCAGAAAACTAAAGGAATATCATTTTGGCAGGTGAATGGAGGATACACTGGGGAGGGAAGGCAATAAATTCTTGGAGAACAATTGGAGATTGTTGCATTAATCCAGGTGAAAGGTTGTGAGAATCTGAATTAGAGTTGTAATATGAATAGAGAGAAAAGGGGTGAATGCAAACTTAATTGAGGAGGTGGAATCTCTAAGACTTGGCAATTGATATATAAATTAGAATGCCAGTTTTTGTTCAGGGAGAGTTGAAGTCATGGGAGTGAGTGGGATTATGAAGGGACAGTAGGTAGGGCCAAGAGCTAATACTTGGAGAATGTGCACCTTAAAGGGTTGGGAAGAGATCATGCAATGAGTCAAGGAGACATAAAAGGGTGATTAGAGATGGAGAAAGAAAACCAAGAGATTGTTTTTCTTCTAAATCTAAAGGACGACAGAGTATCAGAAAGGGGAAGGCTAAAATGCCAAATACTACAGCTATGTCAAGGTGAATGAAAATAACAAAGAAAAAAAATCTAAATTATTAACTAGAGAAGGTTTATTGGTTGCCTTTGAGAAGTACTAGAGTGATAGGGATAGAAGTAAGAGTTTGCTGGTAAATGTTTAACAACCAGCTCTTTGGGGAAAAAAAAAAGTACCTCCCACATCCTTTTAAGTGTGACCTGCATTTAAAATTTTTTTCTATCACTTTCTTAAGTTGAGACAATCAAAAAACAATAAATCAAACACTTATTTGTAATATCTGAGGCATAACTGCTCACACTAAAAATTTTACAATCATAATGACTCTCCTGAGTCACTATGAGCTGTATCCTGCACACTCCTGGATAGAAGACAAATTATATAGGTGTGAGAAGACAATGAGTGGTGAGGAAGTGTAGTTGGTTGTAGAAAGTGTTTTCAGGAATTTGGACAGTGAAGGAGAGGAGAGAGGGTGGTATTTGGAAAGGGTAGATGGGTCAAGGAAAGGTATTTTGGATGTTTTGAAGGGATATGTTTGTAGGCAAGTTGGAAGGAATCAGTAGTGAAAGGAAAGTTGAGTAGACATGAGAGGGGCAAGATGATTTCAGTGGAATGATGTTCTAGAAGTGTAAAGTAAGATGGAATGAAGGTAACAAGTAAAGAGACTGACTTGTGGAACCTGGATCTGAATTTGGAGGAAAGAAAGAGTGACTGATGATGCTGAAGAGCTTTGAGGTTTAAAGAAAATAAAGTTGTTGAAGAAGTTCAAGTGACATGATTTTCACCTTTTAAGTGAAATAATTGGCTGTCACATGCTTTAAATATAAGATTAGGGCCTGGAGAAACAAGGAAAAAGTTTGGAACAATCATGGTCAGAATGAGAGAGAAATTGATAAGAGTTCAAATCTTGCCTCAGACTTACTGATTTTGGGAACCTGGACAAGGTTTACCTCTTACCTTCAGTTTTCTCTCCTATAAAATGGGTGTGACAGTAGCACCTACTTACAGGTTGTTGGGAGGATCAAAGGAGATAATTTATAATATGCTTTGCAAATTTTAAAGCACTAAATAGAAATGCTATTATCATCATCATTATCATTGTTGAGCAACAGAAAAGACTCAACTGCAATCACATACAATAAATTTTTTTTTTATTAAAAGCTTTTTATTTACAAAACATATGAGTGATTTTTCTACATTGACCTCTGCAAAAACTTTTTTTCCCCAAGCTTTTCCCTTCCTTCCCCCCCCACCACCCCTAGATGACAGGTAATCTAATACATGCTAGATAGGATAAATTATATGACAAATAAAATACATGTATACATATCTATACAGTTATCTTACTGCACAAGAAACATCAGATCTAGAAAGAGAAGAAGGAAAAAACAACCTAAGAAGGAAAACAAAATGCATGGAAATATTCACAGAAAGCGTTAAAATGCTGTGTTGTGGTTCACTCTCAGTTCCCACAGGCCTCTCTCTGGATGTATATGACTATCTTCATCGCAGCACAACTGGTTTGAATCACATCATTGTTGAAGAGAACCATGTCCATCAAAATTGATCATCGTATAGTCTTGTTGCTGTGTATAATGTTCTCCTGGTTCTGCTGATTTCACTCATGCAAGTCTCTCCAATCCTCTCTGAAATCCTCCTGTTGGTCATTTCTTACAGAACAATAATATTCCATAACATTCATATACCATAATTTATTCAGCCATTCTCCAATTGATGGGCATCTTTTCAATTTCCAGTTTCTTGCCACTACAAAAAGGGCTGCCACAAACATTTTTGCACATGTGGGTCCCTTTCCCTCCTTTAAAATCTCTTTGGGATATAGGCCCAGTAGAAACACTGCTGGGTCAAAGGGTATGCACAGTTTGATAACTTTTTGAGCATAGCTCCAAATTGCTCTCCAGAATGGTTGGATCTGTTCACAGTTCCACCAACAATGTATCAGTGTCCCAGTTTTCCCGCATCCCCTCCAACAGCTATCATTATCATTTCCTGTCATTTTAGCCAATCTGACAGGTGTGCACATACAATAAATTGGTAGTGATATAAAGGAAAAATGATCTGGATTTCATATCTTTTCTCCAGTAACATGCAATGCAGCAGAAACAAAGAAAGCCAGTGGTGGATGGTACATAAGAATGAGCTATCAAGGTGAAACAGAAGACTTTGGTATGAAGGAGGAGAGGTGGGGATTGTGAGAAGTGACTATTAAAACATTTAAGTGGCAGGTGTCATGGTATAGACTGAGCATTGAGTAGAGACAAAGTAGATGAGATTAAATTGAAAATAACAAGATCTATTTGATCCCACAGGTTTTAGAAACTATTGGGCTTTAATGAATGGACTAGAAAGGGAGGAAGTGACAGTGTGAACTTGTTCAGGGACCACTTCAGTTTTGTATTTATATTCCCAACACTGAACCAGTCCAAAGCTCAGCATATAATAGGGACTTAATAAATGCTTAATTTCCTTTACTTTCATTTGATCTTTCCCATATAGCTTTCTTGAGTCATTGAAAACAAGTTCTCCTTGATGTTGAGTGGATAGAATACTAGCCCACTGAACTTGAAGTCTGGACTCAAATCTGGCTTCAAGTGTTTAACCCTGGGAAAAATCATTTGAACCATGTCTGCCTCAGTTTTTTCATCTGAAAAATGGCATAATGGCAGTTGCTTCCCAGGGTTGTTGTGAGGCTAAAATGAGAAGACTTAAGTACTTTGCAAATCTTAAAGTATGTTCAAAAGTGACCTGACATTATTATTATATTAGCTTTATCTTCCTAGAAGTCCCCAAGCTCTAAGAGCACTTGGCATGAGAGTAAGAATTCTTAACCTGTGTTCCATAAAACTAGTTTCCTTTGTAAAACATTGTATATTTTATTTTTGCATTAAAAACATTATTTTGTGAAGAGTTCCATAGGCTTCACCAGAAAAAAAGTGTGACTTTAAAAAAATTAAGTATAAACCCCTGACTTAGAAGAAAGTTCTGTAAATGCAAGGCTATTCTAGAATTATTTTCCAGTTATAGAACTTACTACTACTTTTCATAAGTGATTGTACTTATGAATAGCAGGAGGCACCTGGCATTTGAGTATAATGTGTACCCATACATTAAATACTCATGAAATCCTTGGTCTTTTACATCATACCCTTTATTGTTCATTGCTCACAGTTTCTAATACAGCCTTTTCATTTTCTTTCAGTCACTGCCAATATTTATCTTTCATTTCTCCTGTTCCCCGCAATTATCAACCTCTAAACACTATCAAAATTGTCCCTAGGCATCTAAACTTTAAATGCAATTGTAACTTTTCCATTCGGGGCCTTGTTTCATTAAACAAATATGTGGGTGCTACATGATTTTGCAGCAGATATTGTTTATGTGGGAGTTGGATTTGTACTGTGTTTACAGCTAAAGAGAAAAAATTTCAACACTTTATTGGACGTGTACTGGCATGTGGGTGAGGTTGGAGAAAATAATTGAGTGTTGAAATCAAATACAGGCATGGGAAAATACTCCTTTTTGATGGTACATCTGAGAAAGGTCAACAGCTGGAAGTATACAAATCTTTAGGGTAAGGCTTCTTGTCAAAAAAAAAAAAAGTGCCCTCGTTTGAGATAGCCAACCCTAAAGAAATGAGGGCAATCTTATTGCTACATTTCAGGAGCAGGAAAAAATATGATTGCACAACAGGAAGCATGCACCTTCACACCCATCATACAGTTGTCTCTTCCCTTCCTCCAAAAGCCATTTTTTAAAGAATGCAATAAACTGAGAGTTTGTGACCTCTTTACTTAAAGATGTATTTATATTCCTTGTAAGAAATGGATACATTATTTTTTGCATGCAGACTATTTATAACAAGTGGTGCTCAGGATTTGCAACTGGCACCTGTTGTATGGAACAGTACAATTTGCCTTCTATCCTGCAATTAGAAACCTTACAGGTAATTATAATTTGTATCAACTATGCAGGTTATCTTTTGCCCACTACCTTTAAGGGGAGAGATTTTATTAGACTAATTATGTAATTATGGTCTCTGCAATACCAAGACCAGAAAGAATATTGACATATTATCCTACCTTCAGGCATAACCATATCTTACTTATCATTCCAAACACATGAAAAACCTTCTTTGTTTGAAATTCACCTCCTCCCATTTTCACCTCTCTAGTCAAGAGAATAAGTGATTTTGGAAATTATTTCAGTATTTATTGACTCTCACTGTCAAGAAATTCTTCTTTTTGCCTATAACTCATTTATATTGATATATACATATACAAAACCAATTCCTGTTTCCAAGGATCATTGATTTAGAACTGGAAAGGATCTTAGAGACCACCAAATTCAGCCTCTTTGTTTTATGAATGAGGAATAAAAGGGGGGACAGCTAGGTGGCACAGTGGATAGCGTATTGCCCCTGAAAGTCAGGAGGACCTGAGTTCAAATTTGGCCTCACACTAGCCTAATTAGATGTGTGATTCTGGGCAAGTCACTTAACCCTGGTGGCTTCCCTACAAAATGCAAAATACAAAAAAAAATTTAGTAAGTTTTAAGGGGGCAGGATTGGAACTCAGGTGTATCTACTCCCAGTTCAGATCTCAATCTTCTATAGGGTTCCTTTTAGTCATGAAAAAGATGTTGGTTATCAATTGTATATGTAACCTGTGGTTCAGGATCTTAACTCTGAACCATTCACAGATTGGGCTCAATCCTATTAGTTCCTCTTTCTGAATAATCTTTATGGCTCAGTCCCGATCTAGACTAAGCTCCTGGGAGCATCAATATTTGGCCATGTTTCTTTGTAAACAATAAGGTAAAGCATTTAACAACAAACAGCAAAGTAACATCAACAATAGTTCTATTAAGGACAGACATAATCAGGATAAGATAGTTGAAATAGCCCCTTTAGTGAGCCCCTTACAGCATCTAGGTCACCATCCCTTCCTATTCAAAGTATAATACTAATCACAGGTACTCAGTGAAGAACTCAGGAAAAAGACTTGGGGACCTTGGTAAAGGGGCATCTGTTTTGCTTTTTTCCAACTCTCCCCCACTCCTGCCTCTGCCCCAAATACTGCTTCTTTAAGCACTGCATCTGGGACCAGGAAGATCCAATTTGGCCTCACACACTTAACTAGCTATATGATCCTGTGTAAGTCACTTAATTCCTGTCTGCCTTAGTTTCCTCAGCTGTAAAATGGGGATCATAATAGCACCTATTTTTTCTAGGATTTTTGTGAGGCACAGTACCTAGCACAGCATAGGTGTTCAATAAATGCTTATTCTCCCCTTCTTCCATCATTGTTGTTGCAATGAACACCCACCTTTCTCTCTTGTTTTTTGGTTGATAAGCTGTTTTTAATCTATTGTTCTTTTCTTAGTAGCACAATCAGTAGCTCCTGTCTAGTTTCCTTACTCCTTGTGGCTGCCAATCCCATCTCCCCCCAGAAGTTGCATCCTAGTGGCTATGCATGCATGCCCTGAAACATAGACATTTACTCCAGGTTGGCCCCTAAACTCCTTGCCAGGGTATAGAGGAAGGAGCTACCTGGTTGAGTTACTTGCTCTCTGGGTATCATTTTCCTCATCTGAAAAGGAAGAGATTAGACTAGATGATCTTAAAGGAATGGTTCTAGCTCTAAATATGATTTTATGTCTATTATCATAGAATTAGATATTGCTTAGTTACATGCAGGTACAATTTCTCTAGTGTTATGTGTTGAAGTACATACACTGAATTATATATATATACATGTGTATATGCATATATATGTATACACACACACACACAATTATTTGAGTGACATATCTCCACAAAGGCAAATCTTAGCTGTGTGACAGCTAGAATCATTGGGCTACATGAGTGACTCCCTTGATCATCATCACTGAGTTGCTAGCTATCAACTTGGTTATTGGACAGATAACCCAGATGCTTTTGTGGTGATCTGCTTTCATTTCATAACAATTGGGCCCATTGGTTTTAGATTCATGTTCATGCCTCTGGGTAGCCTAAGTGATACTGAGTCATTTCTCTTCCTTAAAAGATATATTTCAAAAAGTGGCTTCTGTGGCTTTAGAATATTTGAAGTTCAAGTAGTGACAATAATTGGGTGGCTTCTGAATCTAAACCCTATATCTAGTACAGGCAAAAGCTACCCTCAAACTGGAGCAAATTTGATGTCCTTTTCTGTCCCCTCTTGGGGACAATTTCCTTTTCATCTAGATTTTGACTTGGATTCTTTCATTAGGCCACAACCTGGTGTCAACTATCCACCTGCAACTTCTAGATAGGTAAGATTAATTAAAAAAATTAAAATTCCATTTTAATGCTTTAAAGTTTGCAAAGCACTTTACAAAGATTATCTCATTTTTATTCTCATAACAATCTGGGACATAGCTGCTATTTACTATCCCCATTGTATTGATGAGGAAACTGAGGTTAAATGACTTAAGATACTGGCAGCCCTTCCTATCCCACCCAGCTTGGTGTCTCTTATATGCCAGGACTTTCTAATTTTATTTTTGATGCCTCAAAAGCACAGTTTGTTTTTGCAATGTTGGCTGTAAACTTCTTCTTTGCATGTAGCAGTTATATTTTTGGTTCTAGATGGTAACCAGGTACTCAGAGGCAGAATTTTGGATATGAAACCAGAGAATCTTCCTCTGTTACTTAACAACCTATGTGGAAATTGGAAGCTATAGGGATGTTCAGGGAGGACTGGTATCCCTGTTGTAAGGACTGCTGAGCCTTTTTCAGGGCTGTTTTCCTGTGGTATCCACTTGCCACCCAACTTTAACCTGTGACTCTAAACAGCCTTAGCCATGTGTAGCAGCTACACTCTGAGAAACCATTGGCTAAACCAGGTTAAGGGTAACTGATATGCTTCAAACCCATTGGTGAGTTAGGAGGTATTTACCTCAAGCATGTTAACATTTTCTCAGTACAATAAGTGTATATGAACAATTTGTTCCAATGGACCATGAAGATAGAGAAAACAGGAGCTGTGGAGTGCTTAGAACTCAATTAGACATCAAAGATTCTGAGGTCATCCACTGTATTCTGAGCCATTGCCAGTCATCTTGACTTTTATCTTGCTACTGGACAAGAAATGACTCTGGAAGAGAAAATGAGGCTGACAACTTTGTATGACTCCACTTCACTTAAATCCAATTTATGCTTGAGTCAAAAGACATAACCCATACCACTTTACCATTTTTTACTTACCTCAAAGTCCTGTGGTGACAGGCAAGTGGGGAAGCAGCAGGTGCAGATACACTGGCAGCTATAGTCAAATCCTGAACACAGGTGGCCAAAGTCATAAGGTCAACTGGATTGAAGTAGCAGTGGGATTTGACAGCTGCCTGGGTATCTGGGCAGCCTTTTAAAAGGACTGCACTGCTCACCTCCTGGGATGAGGAAGATGCTATAAAAATTGTCTGCTTCACCTAACTTAACCTTGGCCTGATTACTATGGCAGGCAGGGATCCTATCTTGTAGTTGAAACACAAAAAAGGTATAAAATTTTTTTGTTTGATGATTTCATTCATCATTGGTACATGGAATGTGCTCATGTTCATGAACAATAAAAAATCCTGTGGACCTAAAAGATGAATAACTCTTGTTGTGAGAGAACTCAGCAGGTATTGTATCAAAATAGCAGTTCTAAGTGAAACAAGGCTGACAAATAAAGACCAGCTTACTGAAGTTGGTGATGGATACATATTTTTCTGGAATGGTCACAATGGTGTTGGTTTTGTAATCAAGACTAATTTAGTCAATAAGTTTATATGCTTCATCGAAGGAATGACTGTCAGGGTCATGAAAATGTGATTGCCACTTGCAGGAAAGCATCATGCTACCATCATCAGTGCTAAACTCTCACCATGATGAACCCTGATGAAGTCAAAGAAATATTTAATGTAACATGGAGACCTAATCACCAATGAGAACAAGTTGTACTTTTGGGTGACTTTAATGCCAGAGGAGACACAGATTATTATACATGGTAGGGAGTGATTGGGAAGAATAGAGTCAAATATAACAGCAATGGTCACCTACTACTGAAGGCTTGTGCATCTCATGCCCTTTTCATCACCAACACTCTTCTCTTTACCTAAATGCAATAAAACTCCATGGATATATCCTCACAGCAAACATTGACACTTAATAGACTATGCTATTATAAGGAGAAGAAACAGTAGCATGTAAGAGTAATAAAGGTACAGAGTGCTGGACTGAACTTAGACTTATCCTCTCCAAGCTAACCACTCACATTCACCAAAAGTAGCAGTCCCTAGGCAAGGTGACTATCCCTAGACTTAATGGCAACAGTTTACATTCTCTCTGGATGAACAGTTTGTTGCTAATTTGGAGGGAAAGCTGAGCCAACACATAGTTGACTACAGTGAAGCAGAAAAAAAGAGTGGGCATCTTTCAGATTTGATTTAAAGCAATGTTTTTTATTCATCTGGACCTGAATATTTGCAAACATCTGGATTGATGAAATTGATGGGGAAATTCAGAAGCTGCTAAGAAAACAAACAAACAAAACAATCCTCAACAACTCCATAGGGTGTACCAGCAGAATTATTTGTCTGTCACTAAAAAGGAAGCATTTAAAGCACAAGTGAAGTGAGAAGACAGAAGAAAGAATTCAGTTTTATTCTGATGGTAATATCCAAAATACTTCTATGAAGTCTTGAAGGTTATTTATGGGCCAAATACACATCTCAACTACTCAGTGCTGATGGATCCATATTGATTAGTGATAAGGACATGATTCTGGACAGATGGGCTAAACACTTCCGTAGTGTTTTCAACAGACTATCATCAAGCAATGCTGAAGTATTAGGCTGAAGTTTATCTCTTTCTAGATGAACTTCCAACTGGAGAAGAAATTTTGAATGCCATAACATTCTTCTTGGGTGGCAAAGTGACTGATGCTAATTCTATCCAAACTGAGATTTACAAGTTAGCAGATCCACTACTCATACAAGTGACTGAAATCTTCTAATTTAGATGGCAAGAGGTAATTATCCCACTTCCATTATCCATCTCTATTAAGGCAAAGGAAATAGATATGACAATCATGACAATCACAGGAGGGTATTTCTCTTAATATCTGTTGGCAATATTTTTTAAAATTATTATTATTTTTTTCTTTTTGCTGAGGCAATTGGGGTTAAGTGACTTGCCCAGAGTCACATAGTTGGGGAATATTGTGTCTGAGACCAGATTTGAACTCAGGTCTCCTGACTTCAAGGCTGGTGCTCTATCCACTGCGCCACCTACCTGCCCCTGTTGGCAATATTTTTTGACAAGAGTCCTCCTTAATAGATTGATCTTTTTCCTGGAAGATGGTTGTCTACTTGAGAGTCAGTGTGGCTCAAAAAGAGTTGAAGAATGGTCAACATGGCGTTTACTTCCCTATAATTCCAGAAGAAATGCCAGGAGCAGAACAGAAGTCTGTATGAAACTTTCTGAGATCTGACCAAAGTCATTGATACTATCAGTCTTGAGGGCTATTGGAAAACCATGGCAAAATTTGACTGCCTGGAGAAATTCATCAGTATTGTATGCCACTTCCATGATGACATGTTTGCATAGGTTATGGATGGTACTGTCACATTTTCCCCATCACCAGTGGTGGGAAACAAGGCTGTGTTCTTGCTTCCATTCTTTTTAGCATGATTTTTTCAGGAACATTGTCAGATGCTTTCAACAAGGATGAAAACAACATTAAAGTCAGCTACTGCACTGATGGTAAATTATCTAACTTTAAAAAGCTATAAGCCAAGACTAAAGTGGAGGGAGAGTTGGTGTGTGACTTTCTGTTTTCAGATGACTGAGTACTTGATGCATTCTCTGAAGCTGACATGCAACAGAATACGGATCAATGCCCTACCACTTATTATTATTTTTCCCTAACAATTAACACTAACAATGCAATTCTTCACTGGCCAGTACTGCACCAACCCTAAGAGGAAGCATTAGAGTCATCAAATGGAGATACTTTGAATGCTGTGGATAAATTCACTTACCTGGCAGTATACTTTCCAAAGATTTATACCTAGAGGAGGAGGTTGACGTATGCATCGCCAGAGTTAGTTCAGACATTGAAATAGTAGTAGAGAAGAGGTATTAGACTGTCTACCAAATAAAGGTCTACAGAGCTATTATGTGGACCTCATTGCTGCATGCCTGTGAATCCAGGACAGTGTACCAGTTCCATGCCAGGAAACTGAATCATTTCCATTTGATTATCTTAGGAAGATTCTGAAGATCACCTAGCAAGGTATTGTCACTGAAGTCCTTTTTTGAGCTGACCTAAGAAGCATTCAAACTATTGCAGAGAACACAACTCTGATGTATTGATCTCATTGTTCAAATGCCTAATATATGTTTGCCTAAAATTTTATTTTATGAAGAACTTATACAAAGCATAAATTCATGTGGATGTCAGAAGAAGCATCACACGAACATTCTTTTTTTTTTTTTTTTGACCTTATTTATTTAACTTTAATGTAGAATACATCATAAAAAATATCAGGTTTGATGAATCAAAAGCTAAAATGAGTTTCCTTTTTTTTTTT
>JAJPUD010000137.1:831620-946461 GCA_023553655.1 Myrmecobius fasciatus
TTTTTTTTTTTTAAATAGCATGTATATCTCTTTAAGGTTTGGAAAAACCTCAGCTAAAGCTCCTTGCCCTGGGGCAATTTTTCGAATTAATTTAAGGTGCTGGGCCGGTGGGGGCTAGGACTAAGTCCTAATTACTCCTTAAACAAGGCAATTCTGCCAGAACACCTGCCCCCAATCCGGGCAGAGTCTCCCGAGTGCCTCAGATAAACTCCAGGTGTTTGGAGTTTGGAGTTTGGCGTTTTTGCCACAATGAGCTGAGCTGAGTCCCACCCTCACTTCCGGCCTACACCACTCTTTATCCCTCTGTCCAAGATAGACAAACCTGATGTGAAGTTATTCAGAGGTATCAGGAAGCAGTATCCAAGTATTTCTAAATTCGTTGACTTGAAGATCAGTTCAGAGGCTTATTTTATTGTTGGTTTGAGAGAAGATCGGAGGAGATGCAGAGAGTCATGTTTTCATTCCACCATCTTGGCTCCGCCCCTAAAATCACAGGGACATTCTTGAACCTCTCTCTGAAGAACTTTGGAATTAATTGTGAGACATGGGAGACACAGGCACAGGACTAATCAACATCAAACATGGTGATGTCTATGAGCAAAATAGAATTGCTGTTGCCTAAAAGAAATGTGAGATGCACAAATTTAGATAATTCCCACTCCAAATGTTCATATGGAACATTTGTGCCTCTACCTGTGGTAGATCCTTTCAAGCTTATATAGTCTGATCAGCCATAGTTGGACACACTGTACCTTGACCCCAATGAATATATTTTCATTACTTTTTTAATTAAAGCTTTTTATTCTCAAAATATATACAGGGAGAATTTTCAGCATTCATTCTTACAAAAGCTTGTATTCTAATTTTTTCCTTCCCTTCCTTCCACCCCCTCTTCTAGACGGCAAGTGATCCAATATATGTTAAACGTGCATATATTTCATTACTTTTGAAATGTGTTTACAGCTGTGTGGTACAGAGGTGTCCATTTTTTTGTTCTATCTTCACTTAAATATTTAATTCTTTTGTAGCTGAAAAAGATGGTCCATGAAGATACAGTGATACAAATGGAAGAATTGCCTTACTGACCATTCTTACTAAATTTGGTTATTCATTTTTATGATGCCATCTACAAAAATTATGCAAAGGTTTTTGTAGAAATTCAACTAGTAAATTTTCACCCCCCTCCACCCCTTGATGTAATTGGGGAGAAGGAATAGTATTATTCTCTTTGGAAGTCAGGTCATATAATCAGGTTGTCTGTTACAGGTAGAGAGAAGGGGACACTGGGAAGGTAGGAAGAGGTGGAAAGGTCCCTGGTAGTGAATGGGGTCTTCTTTATGTGACTGAAAGCTATTTGAGCTATTGCTTTGGGAGCAATCTTCCTGAAACACACTAATAGCAGCAGTTAACCCTCTCTTATCTTCTTCTGCTTCCTGCTGTTATTGATTTTGTTTGGACACTCCTAATTTCACCCCCTCCTAGATCAGTGAGTCTCCCTTGTCATCCTGTGGATAAGACAGAATGAAAACCCCAGGAGAACAGCAAGATGCTTGCATCCTTGGGAAACATTTTCCCTCTCCTGGGTCTGTGAAGGACACTGCCCTTAGCTGCAGATATTTTACATATCTTCTCTTAGAAGATCCAGGAAAAATCCTTGTTTCTAGGAAGCAGAATTTATCTGTTGCTCTTGTAATTGCCCCCTCCGTGCCCCCCCCCAAGGATCCTAGGGGTGTAGGATCAAGGGACATGAGATATGCTTAGTGACTGAGTGAGAAGGAGAAGTGAGAGACGGGGTCATGGTGAATGAATACCTGCCTACTTGCCAGTCCATAGCAAAGGGTCTCACTCATAGAAAGCTCTCAATAAATACTTGTTGATGGAGAGCCTGCTTTCTTATTCTGGCATAAATAGGGAGAAGGAAAGCAGCTGAGGTTTTCCTATGTTGCTCTCCTTCATTTTAACATTATCCTCAGTCCCTCAGTGAATTGCTTTCCATACCCACTGGGATGCACACACCACAATTTGGAAACCACTGCCTGAAAGTCATGTAAATTTATAATTCCATGAATCCTCTGGTTATGGATTTAGGCCATTAAAATTGATTTTTAAAGTCAACATAGTATTTGAATCAAGTTATGTCATAGGCTTTCCATTTCCTTTCTCCTCTCTTATGCCAGTGATTGGGTATATACTTTTAAGTAATGTTTCATTTTCAAATGAAAAAAAAAAAAGAACTAAAACATTAACTCCAGTAACTGCCAGACTAGAATTCATTTTTTGTGCTTTAGACTTAGACCTAGAGTTTATTTTCCCTGAAGAATATGGTTTTCAATTGTATCTGTTTGATAAATTTTCTATTCAGTCCTCTGTATTTAAATATATGTATACACATGTACAAATATATGAATTAATTTTACAAAGTACTTTGTAAAACCTTTTATGGAATATACAGACTATTGTTGTTATATAGATACTTATAAAGACATATAGATGGATATCATACATATATAGAAAGCATCTATCATGAATGTCCAATAAAAACTACATGTGCACCCATACACATCTCATCATGGGCAGCATGGCATTGTGAACAGAGGACCAAGCTGGTAGTTAGGAATAGCTGGATTTAGGGCTTTGATGATTAGTAAATCAGTGAAGATGGCAAGTCACTTAAACTTTTAATACCTCATATAAGTCACTGAGACAAAAAATTATGGAACAATTCCTAATCTGCATTGAGTAGGTGGGATTTCCATGTAGAAAGGTCCCTATGTAGAGCTCCAAATAACGGATCTATATGTAAATTATTATTAATTTACATAAAGCCACTTTTATATGGTACTTGCTGTATAGCAGGCTCTGTGCTAAGTGCTTCACTGTTATTATTTCATTTGATTCCTACAACTTAAGGGGTAGTTACTATTATTAACCCATTTTATACATGAGAAAACTGAGGGAGATAGAGATCCATTGACTTGTTCATGATCACACAGATAGTAAGGGTATGAACTCATATCTTCCTGACTATAGGTCTGGTGTGCTATCCACTGCACCATCTGTCTTTACAGATTCATATATGTATTTGTGTCTGTCAATGTATGTAGATATATAAATACACATCTATATAGAGAGCTAGATGGTGCAGTAGATAGCACTAGACCTGGAGTTTTTATATACATATTCACATATATGTATGTATATGTGTATGTTTTAACAAAATACATATCCTATTTGCTATGCCAGTGGAAACTGATCTGGATTATAATCACACACATACCATATACACGCTTGCACACATACACAACCCCAGCTTTGTTGTCATGAGCATTTTGGTCACCAGAAAGGCTATGGGATCAAATCTATTATTTTCTGAAATAATTGAGCTAAGAAGACTGATTTATAATAGCTATCAATGCAGCTGCATCTCTGAATGTCCCATTTTTCCTATGAGGAGATTGATGATCCTCTGATGTACCATTCTTAGTTCAATTTTTGTTTCAGAAAATAAAATAACAACCAGAGTTGTACTTTGGTTTGGACTTTTAATGTGTTTTTGTGAAATTTCTATACTGATTTGCATTTAAAAAACCTTTTTCCCATCTGAGTTTTCTACTGTGCTGATATGATTTCAAGGGTTCTTATTGACTTAGATGAAAATTGTTGGGAGTTTGAAGGAATTATTTTTATTTAAAAATTTCAAACAAAGCATCATTTACTATAATGAGTAGCAAAATTCTAATAGTACATTAGTGCATTAATTTTTAATGCTTTTATAAGAGATTTAGTCATATCTAAAAAAAGACTGCATAATCTATGCCATGGTACATGGCCCTGTGCTTTGTGGCTTGCTCTCTAACCTCCATTCGTTTCAGTCATGTCTGATTCTTTGGCAGAGATACAAGAGTGGCTGGCTGTTTTCTTCTCTAGCTCATTTCACAGATGAGGAAACTGAGGCAAATAGTTTAAGTGATTTGTCCAAGATCACACAGACAGTAAATGTCTGAGGTCACATTTGAATTAAGGAAGATGTCTTCCTGCCTCAGGTCTAACCTTCTATCCAATGAGCCACCTAAATTGCCTCTCACCTTTGTATCCTAATCCCATAACATGTCTTTCTCCCTGCCTTGTATATCTACCCCTGATACTTAGCAGAGTTGTTATTTTTACTTTCTGTTATTCTTTATCCTGAAGGTGAGGGAGAAAGATTTAGTAGTGTTTGGAACACAGGCTCTTTATATTCTCACTCTGTTTTTAACTTTATTTCCAGACAGTTATGAGATTGAAGATCTATGGTGAGAAGTTTCTCAGAGGCCATCAGGTCCTCCTCCTTTATGTTACAGCTAAGGAAACGGGGGCGTGGAGGTTGAGTGTTTTGGTCAGGATCATGGAACTAACAAGTCTCTGAATCAAGATCTGAACTCGGATCTTCCTGACTCCTAACCCTGTGCCCTAACCATTTCACAACACTGTCCCTTCTCTTTTTGCTGCTCAATCTGCTAAAATGGCTTTCAGTCGGTTTGTGTTCCAACTTCCCCTTGTGCACTTTTATTACTACACTTTGCTTTCAGCAAAGCTAATCCATGGGAATACAGAGTTATAAACCCAATTATGACATACTATTTCACTTTATAAAAGAACTCACTGTTTTATAGAATAACCATTGTTATTATTCAATCAGTTGTGTCCAATTCTTTGACTTTGCAGACCATGGCATACTTTTCATAGGATTTTCTTGGCAAAGAGAATGAAGTGGATTATCATTTCCTTTTCCAATGGATTAAGGCAAATAGGATTAAATGACTTGCCCAGGATCATACAGCTAGCAAGTGTCTGAGGTCACATTTGAACTCTGGTTCTATTGACTCCAGGCCCAGTATTCTTTCCACTGAGCTATCTAGTTACTTCTGAACATACCATGGGATAATATGTGGTAACTATAAGATATGTTTGGGAAGTTTCTCGGTCAAGTAAGTTGATCACCATTCTCCTATTAGGAGGCAAGTTGAGGTCAGGACTCATTTGATAGATCCAAGATTAGGATGTGTAAAGGCAGAAAAACTGAGTGGAAGGGATTCTGTAGCAAGATACTAATTTTGGATAGCAGGAATAAGAATAAGGGAGGCATAGCAGGTGAGCCACATAGGACAGAAAAACTGGGAAACTTTGAAAACTAGCTTGAGGATGGGTGCAATAGCTAGGACTGGTTTTTCTAGGGAAGTCAAGTTGTGCTAATAGAAGCAGTTTATGGAAACAGGACTTGCCTGCAGAGGTAGAAATGGCATCCTTTGGTCTTGCCATTACTACCAAAGGAATGTTCTCACATCTAATGGACTTCTCCACCTATGACCTCTTCTCTAAGATCAGTTGGAACTTTTCATTCCCAGATTCTGTCCTTATGCTACCCTGCACATAATGTGATTACAATCTGTAAGAGAATTTACCTGCTGTGATTCAGTATGTCTTCTTGCTGACTGAGATAATTCAGTAAGTAGAGGGAGATCTTCACCAATTAAGTGACCTAGATATGGGATAGCCACTTGGTCTAATGGGCAGCTACGTGGTTCAGTGGTTATTGTTGTTGTTTGTCCTTCATTCTTGAAGAGGACCATTTCATCAGGGAGGTGCTGCTATAATATGTAAGTGAATTGGATTGAAGTGAGGGAGGGCTGTGCAAGGTTATCTGTCTCCTCCAGAGTGAGAAATTTGGTCTTCTTGGGTATACAATACCCTTCATGGTAGAAACAGATGACTCAACTGTTGAAGAGAGATTGGGCTTTCCTCATTAATTCCTAAAAATAATTGCATTATCCTGGTTGCAGAAGGGGTACTAACTGGTTCTAGTAAAGCATTTCCTCGACAGGAATTCTCTATAACAATGATGCTTTAATTCAAGCATCATTCCAGATGGGTCCAGTGGCCAGATATCGATCAGAATGACTAGAGATAGCCCTGGATGAAATAGCTCAGTGGATAGAGTGATGAGAATGGAGTCAAAAGGACCCTACTTCAAATTTGGCTTCAGACACTTACTAGCTGTATGAGCCTGGGCAAGTCATTTAACCTTGCTTGCCTCAGTTTTCTCATCTGTTAAATGAGCTGGAGAAGAAACAGCAAACCACTCCAATATCTTTGCCAAGAAAACCCCAAATGGGGTCATGGAGAGTTGGACACTACTAAAATGATTCAACAACAATGAGGTCTCACCTGGAGCTCCATAAGTATTTTTTTAAAGTCAGGCTAAGCAGAGAAGAGCAGCAGACAATTATTTCCTTTGTAAGTCATTTGGAAGTCTTCCATGTGGCTATGTCATAAGAAATTCTCCTTCTAGGAAGTGTTACTAAGCTTTAGATATGGCCTTGATGACTGAATTACATCTTTTGAATTTGGGGCCAGCTCAGCCACTTCAACAGTGCTCCAATTCAAGCATCCTTTATTAAGTGCCGAGAGCTGAGAAGAGTGCTAGGTTTGGAGTCACAAAGACCAGGCTTCAACTCTTTTGTTTCCATTACTTGCTCTCTCTCTCTCTTTCTCTCTCTCTGTGATTTATATAATAGTAAACATCCACTTTGTGCTGGGTTGTTGTTTGCTTATTTATGTTGCGACTCATTTAGTTTGTGCTTTGTAATCCTATTTGGAGTTTTCTTGACAGAGATACTAGAATAATTTGCCATTTCCTTCTCCCATCTCATTTTTCAGCCAAGGAACTGAGGCAAACAGGGTTAGGTGATTTACCCAGAGTCATACAGCTAATAAATATTAAAGATCAGATTTGAACCCAGGAAGATGAGTCTTTCTGACTCCAGTTCCAACACTTTATCTACTGTGTCACTTGGGAGTGTGCTAGTTATTGGATTAAAAAAAAAAGGCTGAAATGAAATATTCTTTGCCCTTAAAGAGCTTATATTCTATCAGAATTGACAAGAGATTAGAGTAGACTTACTAAGCTTTTAGTATGTGCCGGATAGTTGGAATTCAATTATAAGCAAAAAGACACAGTTTGGGGAATCAGAGGTTGAGTGAGGTTGGACAGAAAGAAGGTTGGATAATGCTTTATCATAGAGGACACTTACTAGCTATGCACTTCTGAATAAGTCATTTAAGTTTTACATGCCTCAGGCAACTTCTCAGGACTTACTTGCTAAATCATAGACAGGCTGCATCAGTAGAAGGAATTTCCCCTTTGGGGGCTCTTTATAAGGACAAAATTACCAGTTCCATGTATGTGCTAGATACTGTTTCAGGTACTGGGGACACAAAAACAAGTGTGCTATTGAACCTAAAGAAATATGTAATCTTTTTTTAAGTTATTATTTTATTTTCTTCCTTAATTGTAAGAGAAGTATATAATCTAATGTGATTAGTATGGGGGAAGAGACACAATTATGACAAAAAAAAAAAGAATATGGTTAACTTCTGGGTGCTCAGGTAAGTTATATGATGTTTTTTCTTATCTATAAAAGAGAATAGAGACTGAACCTGCAATTTCATTGTTGTAGTGAATTCCTGTCAAGAAAATACTCTACTAGAACCAGTTGGCATCTCTTCTGCAATTAGGGTAATGTTATTACTTTTAGGAATTAATGAAGAAAGCCCAACCTCTCTGAAACAACTGAGTCATCTGTTTCTCCCATGAAGGGGTATTGTACACCTGAGAAGACCAAGACTGGAGCAGAGGAGGGCACTGATTTGGAGTTTCCAAAGCCTGATGGACCTTGTGATTATCATCAAGCATAGTTCTGTTAATATTAAGAAGTGATAGAATGGACTTCTAGCAGTCTCTGAACCCAGTAGGTACTCTTGGTCCTTATTACTTGAGGGAATTGTCCACAGGTGCCTGCCATCAGTCTTTCAGAAGTTAATCTATATTTCCCCCAGGGAGATTCTTATCTCCTTGTATTTGTGTGTGTGAGGTGGGGGGGGAGAGAAAGTGAGGGGGAAAGAAAGGAAAGAGGGAAGAAGGGAGGGACAAAGTAAGAGTAAGAGGAGAGGGAGAGAGAGAGAGAGAGAGAGAGAGAGAGAGAGAGAGAGAGAGAGAGATTGAAACAGTAAATCTGTCTAGTTAACAGGATTTCCTCAATATAGTTTGTTTAAATGTAGAGAAAAAAGTCCCATCATGAATGATCCTCTTTTTCTTCTGAGGGCTAGATTAGGGGTTTTTATTATTATACTGGTAAACAGATTATCTCCAATAATATGAGGGCTAATCAATTTAAGATTTTTTTGGGAGAGGGGAAAGTTATATTTAATTTCTAATATGAAAGGTTTCAGTGGAGAATCATTCCTTTCACCACTCCTAGAATCTGAGCCTGAATTATTGACTAGAATTTGGACACTGGACAATCATTTCTGGTTTGGTTGAGGTGTGAATCTGAAAACAGAGAAATGGATGAAATGGATGAAATGACCTCGGGTTTTTTTTCTCTAGATTTATGATTCTTTAACTTGGTAACCATAAGCCTGAAGAGTGAGAAGCAGTCAGGAAAAATATTTTGAAGATAATGGCAACATCAGTGTCTTTGTTGACTTCTGCTGAAATAACTTCTCTAATCATAATCTTACAACAGAATCATCAGATGATAAGACAGATGTTAGGCAATAATATCGTTTTTGTAATGTTTTGAATTGGATACTAACATGAAGTTCACTTCAGTTGGGAATTCATGTCATGTTACAAAATCTTTAGAAAAAAAGCATTATAACAATCCCTACAGATGCTCATTAAAATTATTTTGAAATTATGCTGTTATGATTGTGGAATTTTCAGTCTCCATAGATTTGCACTGCAATAATGATATCTTTATTGCAGTGTTTATTTTGCATTAACATTTTTCTAACCAAATTTGAATTTCCTGCTCAGATCAAGATGTTTACACTTTCTCAAAACTGAATGGGCTACCTGTGATGGAAATCTTATGCCAAATGAAATAACTCCATTATCTCCAACACTGATTTCCCTAATACAGAAGACCAACTTGTTAAAAAATGTTTCAAACCAACCCAAAAATTGAAAACAAAATCATTTACTGAACAGTTTCTATGTGTAAAGCACTTTATTGCATGATATTGGGAGTGAAGGAATAGACCATAGGAACCCTGTCCTCAAAGAGTTTACAATCCACTCAGGGAAGCAAAGCACAGGTATGAAATAACATGAGAACAAGGATAAAGATGCATTATTATTAGCATTAAGAATATAATATACTTAATTCTCTATATATTTTAGAAATGAGGCCTTTATCAGAACCTTTGAATGTAAAAATGTTTTCCCAGTTTATTGCTTCCCTTCTAATCTTGCCTGCATTGGTTTTATTTGTACAAAAACTTTTTAACTTAATAGAATCAAAATGATCTATTCTGTAATCAATAATGATCTCTAGTTTTTCTTTGGCCACAAATTCCTTCCTCCTCCACAGATTTGAGAGGTAAACTATCCTATATTCTTCTAATTTGTTTATGATAGTCTTCATGTCTAAATCATGAATCCATTTTGACCTTATCTTGGTATCTGGTGTTAGGTCTAGGTCAATGCCTAATTTCTGTCAATTTTCCTAGCAGTTTTTGTCAAATAGTGAATTTTTATCCCCAAAGCTGGAGTCTTTAGGTTTGTCAAACACTAGATTACTATAGTCATTGACTATTTTGTCCTGTGAACCTAACCTATTCCACTGATCAACCACTCTGTTTCTTAGCCAGTACCAAAAGGTTTTGATGAGCGCTGCTTTATATTATAGTTTTAGATCTGGTACAGCTAGGCCACTTTCATTTGCTTTTTTTTTTTTCCATGAATTCCCTTGAAATTCTTGACCTTTTGTTCTTCCAGATGAATTTTGTTATTTTTTCTAGATCAGTAAAATAGTTTCTTGGAAGTTTGATTGGTATAGCACTAAATAAATTAGTTTAGGTAGCATTGTCAAATTTATTATATTTGCTCAACCTATCCAAGAGTACTTGATATTTTTCCAATTGTTTAGATCTGACTTTATTTGTGTGGGAAGTGTTTTGTAGTTTTGCTTATATAGTTCTTGACTTTTCTTTGGCAGATAGATTCCCAAATATTTTATACTATTAACAGTTATTTTGAATGGAATTTTTCTTTGTATCTCTTGCTGTTGAATTTTGTTAGTGATATATAAAAACACTGATGATTTATGTGGATTTACTTTGTATTCTGCAACTTTGCTAAAGTTGTGGATTATTTCTAATAGTTTTTTAGTTGATTCTCTAGGGTTCTCTAGGTATACAATCATATCATCTGCAACGACTGAATTTATAAGAATTCAAGCCATTCTCCATTTGATAAATGGTCAAAGGATATGAACAAACAATTTTCAGATAAAGAAATTGAAACTATTTCTAAGCATATGAAAAGGTGCTCCAAATCATTATTGATCAAAGAAATGCAAATTAAGACAACTCTGAGATACCACTACATACCTGTCAGATTGGCTAAGATGACAGGAAAAGATGATGATGAATGTTGGAGGGGATGTGGGAAAACTGGGACACTGATGCACTGTTGGTGGCACTGTGAATGGATCCAACCATTCTGGAGAGCAATTTGGAACTGTGCTTAAAAAGTTATCAAACTGTGCATACCATTTGACCCAGCAGTGTTTCTATTGGGCTTATATCCCAAAGATATCTTAGAGGAAGGAAAGGGCCCCACATGTGCAAGAATGTTTGTGGCAACCCTTTTTGTAGTAGCTAGAAACTGGAAACTGAATGGATGCCCATCAATTGGAGAATGGTTGAACAAATTATGGTATATGAATGTTATGGAATATTATTGTTCGGTAAGAAATGGCCAGCAGGATGATTTCAGAGAGGCCTGGAGAGACTTGCATGAACTGATGCTGAGTGAAATCAGCAGAATCAGGAACTCATTATACATGGCAACAACAAGATTATATGATGATCAATTCTGATGGACATGGCTCTCTTCAACAATGAAATGCTTCAAACCAGTTCCAATTGTTCAGTGATGATGAAGAGAGCCATATACACCCAGAGAGAGGCCTGTGGGAGCTGAGTGTGGACCACAACATAGCATTTTCATGTTTCTATTGATGTTTTCTTGCATTTTGTTTTCCTTCTCAGGTTTTTTTTTCCTTTCTAGATTCGATTTTTCTTGTGAAGCAAAACTGTATAAATTTGTATACATATATTGGATTTATCATATTTTTCAACGTATTTAACATGTATTGGACTACCTGCCATCTAGGGAAGGGGATGGGGAGAAGGAGGGAAAAATTTGGAACAGAAAGTTTTGCAAGGCTCAACGTCGAAAAATTATCCATGCATATGTATTGTAAATAAAAAGTTTTAATTAAAAAAAAGAAAAAAAGAATATAATGGACTTGATGGTGGTATCAAAATAGCAATAGTTTTTATTGTTGTTTAGTTGTGTCTGACTCTTTGACCTCATTTGGGTTGCTTTGGGAAAGATAGTTGCATGAATCACCATTTCCTTCTGTTCATTTTATAGATAAGGAAGTAGAAGTGAATAGTTAAGTGACTTGCCTAGGGTCACCTTGCTTGCAAGTGTCTTAGGCTGGATTTGAATTCAAGTCTTCTTGACTCTAGACCCTGTCTACTGCACCATCTAATTGTCCTAAGCAACAGTTTAGGCAAACTTTATAGAATGTATTATAATGTTTGAAATGGGTAAAAACTGAACTTAAAAAGAATGTTTATACGAAGTACTAAATAAGACACAGCAGGGAATATGGTGCAGGAGGGGATTTTTCTGTTGATGTTAAACCATTGTCTAAGATGATTAATATCCTTATGCCTATATTGCTTCTTTCTACAATAACACCTCCCCCCATTATGTGTATTTTTTACATGTTGTATCTTCAATTAAAATGCAAGCTCCTCAAGGGCAGAGACCAGGTTTATGCTTTCCTGAGTATCCCCAGCACATATCACAATGCTTGGCATACAGATAGAGTTAAATAAATAGTTATTTACTACTGATTGCTGTAATTACTGATTGCTATGTGTGAATACAATGATATTGTACAATGCAACAGTACTTATGAATACTTGTGTGAATATAACTACATATGACTGTAATATATGAAAACAAGATATTCTTAATAAAAGTAGGTATGTTTCAAAATGGAATATTGGATCATTAAGAAGTTAAAGGGAAGAAGGATTAAAGGTAGGATTTAATTTTCTATGGAGTACTATAGGTTATAGAAAACTTCCTAGATATTGGTGTCAGTGGTTACAATGGAATTCTCTTCCTTAGACCTAATTTCAGTTACTGACAATCTAGGATAATGATGCATATTTGGTTTGCTATCATCTCTAATGAAATGTCAACTCTTGGTGTGATATAAAGCATTGCCCAAAGTTTATACTTTTTTTCAGTGTTACAATATATGCTGCACATACTTAAGTCTGATTCAACAAGAAACTTTTTCAAAAAGCTTGATGCCCCAAGCATTGGAATGATTTTGGAAAACAAAGTATAGAGTTAGGAAACTTGAGGAGAATTTCCCTTTTCAATGAATATCATGTGAATCATATTGTTTGGATATTATTTTTGAATCTTAAACTTGAAAATGAAAACTTTTTGTAATATGGTTTTGTAGTGCTGTTCCTTGAGTCCTGAGCACTATAAGCACATTTTAAAATTAATAATAACAAAAAATCTACTCTATTGTGCTTTCTGTATATTAGCCTTTGTCAACACTACTTTTGAATAGTTCTAGAGCCTCCTATGGTGCAAATGTCTCTGTTTAACTAACACTCTTTATTTTATTACATTCAAAATGTACTTGTGAAAATGAAAGTGCTTTGTATTGCTGTTATAGCTTCAACAATGTGATTATTTAGCACTTTTCTGAGGCTGATTTCCTCGTTTGCATTTATACAGTCCCACATACAAGCATCTGAAGGGTGTAAACAGTAAAGGAAGAATTGGAATTATTTAGCATATTTTAGGAGGAAGATGACAAAAAGTAACTATAAGAAAGGTAGCAAAGAGGATGTTTCTAAGAAGTGATATAGTTCTTAGTCTCCTTTTTGACAAAAATCCTCTGAATATGTGTAGAAAATTATGGAAATAATCATTCATTATATCTAAAAATGAAACTCAAAAAGATCTTAAAGTATGACTTCATTAGGGATATCATAGCAAAGGTCATTGTGTTATATTTCTCTTTGAAGATCATGACAATGGCTTTGTGGGAATGGGTACAATGGTCAAATCTGATTTGTGGAACTAGTCTATTTTTCACAAGTCCCACTTACATACCCAACCATAAAAAGTTCCAAACCTGAAATTTTGTGATGAATTTCTCAGTTGAAATGCTGTCAGGAAAAGAACTGGGCCTTCTAATCCTGAGCTACCTCTACAGAAACCCTTCTATTTATAATTCTCTAGAATGCAGCATTGGGGGATGAGCAAGAATGTTTTGGCTGACCTACATTCCTGTGACTGTACCCAAAGGAAAGGAGCCGCCAGGGCCATTACCCAAATCTGATTTTATGAAGTAAAGCCCAACACTTTCAATTTGAGAGGTGAGCTTAGTTCCCTAATTAATTACTGATATATGAACAATTTTCCTTAAAGAATCTGGTCTCAGTGGTATTAATGAGAAAACAATTTCAGCCTCAGTTTCCTAATCAATAAATTAAGGATAAAGATGCCTGCCCCATTTTATCTAATGAAGTTCTTGGGAAAATAAAATGAATCTGAAAACACTTTGAAAACCACAAAGTGTTATATAAATAAAAGTTATTCATAGCTTCTGGGATATCTTAACACAGTGTTTGAAATTAATCCAATTAGTGGATGAGAGATGTCAGAACTTTTAGGTGATTAACCTCCTTGATTGCAGGGAGTATCTTCCTTTTTTGTCTATATGCCTACTGCATAACAGAGTACTTTGCACATAGTAAGTGCTTAATAAATGTTTTCTTTATTCATTCATTCAAATCATATGAAGAGAAGACCTTCCAGTGCTATATTTCTACTACCATTTGTCTGATTAGGTTGAGTAAGAAATAATATTTTGGTAGCAAATACAAAATTAAGGAAACTCATCACACCCTGGGAACAAGGTAGAAGATGGGCTTCTGAGATCTTTCTGTGTTTGACTATCACAGTCACAGAAATTCCACTGGTAAGATAGAATGGGCAGGAGTTTTCTCTTTGAAAAATTGTTAGTTGGTTTATTGCAGCTCATTCTATGACTGAATTAAGACAGTCCAGAAAAATGGAATTGGCTGAATCTTCATGGACTGTTCCTGGTTATTAAGACATGCCCAAGGAATAAGAAAATATGTCTTCTGAATCAAGAGCAGCAAAATTATCTTTGTTAATGAAGGCCCACTGTAGACAAGAAGACATTGTTAGGGGATTAGTAAAAGTATTGGAAAATGAGAATAACATTCATTTCTCAGTTGTGAGATGAATGAATTGACTGGATTCTATAGCTTAGCATAATGTTTTTATATTTAATCAAATTCATTCATCATTTATCTTGGTCATGTCAAAGAGATTCTTGGCTTGATGGAAGAAACACTTTTTCAAAGCAGTCATTTGATGAAACCAAGTTAGACTAATTAGAATAATAGATTTTTTTTTCTTTTTTTTTCTTTTTTATTAGTTTTAATTAGAGATATTCTGGTCCAAGTGAGGTGTAATGATTCCTTTAGACTTAGAAGTCATAGGTTCATATACTAATTTCCTTTGGCATCCAGTTCTTCATCTACAAAAATGAGGAGTTAGCTGGCCTCCAAGGTCCTTTTCCCCTCTACCTCTATGTTCCTGTTATCCTAAGAATTTTCTCATTTTTATTGGTGAGGAAGCTGAGATCTACAAAGTTGTGACTTCCCCTGTGCACACAGAACTAGTAGGTAGCATAATCAGGACCAAGGTCTCCTGAATCCCAGTACAATGAGTTCTATTGCATCATACTATTTCCCTCCATTAGTATGGCCCTTCTGCTTTTTAAAATGCTCTAAGTTAATTTATGAAGTCCTTGACTATGTTCCTTCATTTTTATAACTCTCATTTTATAGGTGAAGCTAGAGAGACATTAAAAAAAGTAACTTAGACAAAGTCCTCAGTATCACACTCCTGAGACTGGTGCTTAGCAGCTAATACCTTAGACAGGGCCCTTGACAAGGCCAAATAAATAGGGTTTTTTTCCTATTTTTTTTCCATTGCCTTTTGATTAGGTAATTGTAGGAACTGTATGTTGATGGTCTAGTTCAGTGATTCTGAGCTTATCTTTTGGTCGAATCTCAATTGTGGATGAACACTTATTTTCCCTTTTCTTCACATTTATGTCTAAGGGAGATAGCATGGACCACAATCCATGTTTTCATGGACTTAAATTTGAGAATTGCTACTTACTCTTAAGCATTTTACTCCAAAAGGTCCAGCAACTAGAGGAGCACAGGCTGTTTGCTGGGCAGACTAAATAACATTGGAGTGAGAAGAAAGGAATTTAGTTTGTTGGAAGAAAGGGTGGAGTTTAGCTGGGACATGAGGGAGAGGGTGTAGACTGAGACTAAGAAATTGTTTGAAGACTTGGTGGTCTTTGTCTTATGATGAAGAGAATTTTGAGGCCAAATATATTTGACCAGAGCTGTATTTTCAGCTATACTATGTGATTCTTGACAGGGAGAGTCTAAAGGCAAAGTCACATCTTATTGGACCCTGAAAGCAAACTACAATTAAATTTAATAAAGAAATAGTATATGTATGTTTCATGTCTGTGTGAGGTAGATGAGAAAGGCTAAAGACTTTTCAAAGAAAGAAAGCAAACGATGTACTAAGTTCTTTAAAAAATCTAAAAATTATTGTAATGGGTTGGATAGGATTGAGAAAATTAAGTTTGTACAGTGTATCATGCCAGCGAGAGTTTATTGTCCTTTGGGGACTGTCTCAAGTGTTTATTTGTAAGTTTGGCAGATCAGTCCTGCAAATGATCCAACACATAGGCTTCCCAGACCCCTTTAGGGACGCTAACATAGCAACGCAGGTCATTCAATCCCTGACAATGGCCTACCTGCTATCTAAATCCAACTAGGAGAAGATCCTAGTCCTGGAAAGGCTCAAAGTATTTCCAGAATGAGTTGAGTGAGAACAGAAAATGCTCAGGTAAATGAACTTTACCAACTTCCTGCCTCCTTGATCACTATCAAACCAGTCTTTGAGTATTCTTACTTCCTATGAGGATAATAACCCTTTTCCTTCCCCTAGCCATTTTGAGGGTGGGTACCCTAGAAGATACTGTACCCCTGCTTTCCCTCATGTTGCTGGAGCCCCACCTCCTATTGGCATTGTGTGAAGAAGCCTCCCTTCAATCCTTTGAGTTCTTGGCATGGAGTTTTGTGTGGGGGTGTGTTTTTCCTGTTTTCTAACTCACATTTTGTTTTGTGGGGTGGGAATAATCTTTGTCCAGATGGTCCCCATTCCAGGACATTTTGCGGAATATCCATGAGCCAGCAACCATAGGGGGAATTTTTTTCAACTTAGGAAGAGCCCCCATGTTGCTCCATGTTGCCAGACTTTCCTGTAAATCTCAAGACATGTTCTTTTTTGCAAACAAAACACCCCCAAACACTGTTTTTTGTTGGTTTAAGAAAAAAAAAAATCCGTGGCAAATTTTTACAAAAAACCAAAAAACCGCTTGAAAGGGACAGTTTTTAGTTCTTTCAGAAGCCTGGCAAAACCTTTCCTGTTTTCCTGCTTTGCTTTTAATGCAAAGCTCTTAAGACTCTGAAAACATCTCGGAGCACATGTTCTTGTGTGGATGCTCTAAAGAAGCCTCACTCCCGGACACAATACCGACATAACAAAAAACCCCCAACCCAGAACAAACCTGAATTCTTTAGAAATGTATCACGTGGAACATGCCAGATTGCAAAAGAAAGCACAGTCTTTTAGAGGCAGCATAATTTATGTTTATTATGTTCTTTCAAGAGATGCTCCATTCCTTTTTGTCTAGTTTTCTCTTTTACACTATAGACATCTGCTCATGGATAAAATGACTAAAGAGAAGGACTTTATTCCCCAGTCCTGACTTTATCCAGTATTGCTTACCAACCTCACACACCTCACATTGTTCTCTTCCTGTTTGAAGAGCTATCTTTTTAAGCTTTCTTTTCCTTCTTTAGCATCAGCCCCCTTTCCCCCTCCGTCATTGTCTTCGAGTGCACAGGATCTGTCTCAGTAAAAGGATGTTGTACTGGATGACTACTCCTGTGGAGGGCTTTTAAACACTTTAACATGTGGCATCATTGTTACAGCTGTCATTGCTGTCTTGGAATTTATTCTCAGCTCTGAGAAAGGCTTTTAGCCATGTGTCAGGCGGCACTTTGGCAGAAATTGCCAAAGAGTGAGATTTATATCCAGCTCTTTCTCAGGGCTGGGAGAGACTTTGCCTCAAGCTGCTTCGAGCCTGATAGTTTGGTTGTCTGGGATCCACAGCTGACCACTTTATTGGGGGCACTGTGCTCAGACCACATCACCTTAATTGAGATGAGGGGCAGTTTGGAGAGCCCCTTCTTGGACATGTGAAGAACTCTCCCCTTCTATTAGTCCACATCTCCCAGAGCCCCGTAGAACTGGGCAGTATCTGGTTCTTATTCATTCTCAAAAAGGACCAAATGATATCACTATGTTGAGGTCCAGGTATAGCGTGTCCAACTGCGGCTGATCAGACCAATCAGGCGGCTCTATCACAGGTCAGGCACAAGAAAATATAGCTTCCACCTTCAAAACTCAAAATGAGACACAGAAGCAAACTGGAGTGCCATTTTTGTCATTATCACGAAGGAGCAACATTAGAAACAACCCTAAAAGGGACAAAGCACAAGATTAGCTTGTCGTACTCTCTGCTGCTTGTCCCCAGGAACCACTTTTCTTGAAATATGACATCTCTTTGCTGTTGCTCATCCTTTGGTCTTGATCAAAGATAATGAAATGTCTTGTCTTATAGAAGTTAGCTCCACTTACAGAGAGTGATGCTTTCATGGAAAGTTTATTGGCTGGACCCTGCGTGTTTTTTCATGTTTTAATTCAATTCTGTATTTTTGTGGCTAGACTAGGTTGAATTTCAATCTAGTAAAATCTGGTCAAATTCTCATTTTTGCTCAGTACTTGGTACCAGTATGAAGCAAAGAGTAACCATTCAAAACCTCTAAGTTGAAAATGGTCTGTAAGACTTTTCTGAGGCAACCAGATGTCAGGGTCCCTAAATTAGGGGCCCAGGAAGGACAGGACTGGAGATCGTATAGGGAGTCTGATTTTTCCAGTGTTTTTCTCTTTTTACTCCTCTCTACTACATTAGTGAGTCTTTGAGAAAATCAAATAATCTCTCTGCAACTCAGTTTCCTCAAATGAAAAATTAGGAGGTTGGACTCAGTAATTTCCAAGTACCATTTTTCACTAAATGTATGAGCAAATGAGCAAAAAAAATAAAAACTACATGCAAATACTGAGTGGATCTAAGATCCCTGGTACACAAGAATCTAACCATAGAGAAAGCTATAAGACAGGTTTGTGAAACAGGATCATATATCTCAGTATTTAGAGGTGATAAAAATCTTTTTAATAGCTTTTTATTTTTCCAATGGTTTACAACATTCACCTTTCTAAAACCTTTTTTCTCCTTCTCTTTCCCCATCCCCTCCCATTGACAGCAAGCAATCCAATATAGTTTAAAAATGTGCAGTTCTTCTAAACATATTTCCATATTCATCATATTGCATAAGAAAAATCCGATCAAAAGGTGAAAAAAAAACCACAGTAAAAAAACCAAGCAAATAAACAAACTAGAGCAACAGAAATGAAAATTCTATGCTTTGATCCACGATCAGCTTCCAAAGTTCTCTCTCTAGATGCTGATGACTCTTTACATCCCAAGTCTATTGGAATTGCCTTGAGTCACCTCATTGTTGAAAAGAGTCAAGTCTACCAAAAATTTTGGTAGAAATCTTAAGGGATTGTTGAATCCAATTCCTTTATTTGACAGCAGAAGAACTAAGGCCCAGTAACATAGCATAATTTGTTCAAGATCACACAGGTAGTGAGTAGCTATGCCAGAATTTGAACTTATATCCTCTGACTGATGCTTTTTCAAGATCAGAGAAATGACCTGTCATTCAGAGTACCAGCTCTAGGGTGGTTCTAGTTTCAGGGGGAGCCTGAAACTAGACACAACATTATAAGACATTAAAAAAAAAATCAATTCTCAATCTTTTAAATACTGAAATCCTTGTATCCCCGAGTTCTGTTTCATTCCTTCACTAAAGTAGTCTGTTTCATGAGAGGAAAAAAAAGAGTATATATCTCAAAACCAATAAAACAATTCTGAAAACTCAGTCTAGAGTGGCTAAAGGCCCACCATACACTCCTGGTTGTCTACTCTCGGTAGGGGAAGATCAGGGTTCTGGGTATAATCTTGGCTAAAGGCTCATGACATTGTTTTCTTGAATATTTGATTCCAGTACCACCCCAGTTCTGGGGATGGAAGCCAGGAGAAACCACACAGTGATCTTCGAGAGAAATAAAGCCCAGGCTTGTTTACACCTTCCATTCCTCCTTGGCTTTTGCAAAATGAAATAGCAAGGGAGCTAGAGTCAGAACACAAGACTTGACACCCAAGAAGTTAAAGGGAGGCAAACAGAAGAAGGTGGCAGAAAAAGTGTGGAGCTGTACCAGGAAAAGTCTTTTCAATGTTTGTCTTGGGTGGTCTGGCGTTTGAAGGGAAAAGAACTAACCCCATTTCCTCCCACCCTCACCACTTCCTAATACTGGCTGACTCAGTCAGCCTTTATTTATTGATTTTCTTTGTCTTCTAGTCTACCTCCCAAAGTCTTCAGCAATGGTTGCTTCTGCATAGATTTCTTAGGAAGAAGAAAATAATTCTTAAAATCATTGATAGTATTGCTTTCCATGGAATCTTGCTTGGGGCCAGTAAGTAGGGTGAGCTGTAATTGAGGCGCAGTGAAGTCCTGGAATCCAGAATCTTCATCCATTTGCCCTCCATCCTCAGTCGTCTCAGTGTTATTCTAGGGAACTCACAATATGAAGCAGTTGTCCCAAAATAAATAAAAGCAACAAATGTGACCTTAGAGTATGTAAAGAGATGTTTAATGCTTAGAGAAGGAAGCAATTACCCTGTTGTGGATTACATGTAGAGAATAGAGTGCAATCCTCTGTTCTATGATTTGAGATATTAGAAAATTAGAAAGTATTCAAAATGTGATGATCCAGGATGATGAAGGGCTTGGAAACCATGTTATAGGAGAAAAAATGGTGTTTAGAAAAAGATGTCTTAGTGGAGATATGACAATGCAGTTGTCTTTAAAATTTTGAAAAGTTATTATAATGAAAATTCTTGAAATATGACATCTCTTTGCTGTTGCTCATCCTTTGGTCTTGATCAAAGATAATGAAATGTCTTGTCTTATAGAAGTTAGCTCCACTTACAGAGAGTGATGCTTTCATGGAAAGTTTATTGGCTGGACCCTGCGTGTTTTTTCATGTTTAAATTCAATTCTGTATTTTTGTGGCTAGACTAGGTTTAATTTCAATCTAGTAAAATCTGGTCAAATTCTCATTTTTGCTCAGTACTTGGTACCAGTATGAAGCAAAGAGTAACCATTCAAAACCTCTAAGTTATTATAGAGTTATTCTATGTAGCCTTTTGGGCAGGACTTAAGATTAATGAACCCAAGATGGGTGAGAACAAGGACATATTATGGCCTAACAAAACTCCTCAACAATGGAATAGGCTGCCTCTCCAAGCACTAGAAATAACAGTCCATCAATGCTCATTATGTCCAGCCATTTCCATACCATGAAACCTGCACTCTGACTATTCTCCTTCTCTTCCTCCTCAAACCATTCCCTTTGGAACCTGGATTTTTGCCTCTTGGACCCTGGGCTCTTATAGCTAATTTTTCTCCTTACCTTGCCTAGAAATAAACCTCTATTTTCAATATGTGCTTTTTAGACATTTCCAAAACCATTTCACATATATACCATATGCTTTCCAGATTTTTTTTATATATGTTGCCTTTTCTCATTGAAAAACATCTACTTGTATCCCAGTACTTAGCACATAGGAAGTGTTCAATAAATGCTTTATCAATTTTCAATATGCTGTAGAAAGTATTCTTGCATTGTGTTATTGATTGAATGAATGAAAAGGCATTTGAATTCTTTCTATGTGCTAAGCATTTTGCTAAGTACTGGGATGCAAATTTAAAAGCAAAGAGAATGATAAATTCTTTCTTTAAGGGGTTTTCATTCTAATGAGAAAAACAAAAAAAAATTGTCAAATAGTGTCCAGGCTAAGACACTTCAATCTGAAAGGTTAAAGGCATGGTCATTGGCGAAAAGATTGACATATCCCATTCAAAAACAATGGCAAAACTAATTTGAACAGGATTTCTGGTTCTAGAACTGAAAGTGGGTGGAGCTAGAAAAAATAAAAGATTGGTGGTTGAGACTAAGGATGAGATGACTGGAGAGAAGTAAATCATTATGTTTAGAACCTTCCTGATCTAGTGATCTAGGAGAGGCAGCTAACTATCAGAAGAGCATGGTCCTAGTGTAGAAACTATTCTAGAATGTGATCTTTAGTGTGAGTAAGCAAGATCTTGTCAAGATCATGGAGCAGGGGACCAGAGAGAAAAATGTGAAATTAAGCATGGTGATAAAGCTTTCCTGAGAAAGTAGTCTAGGAAGATATCAAATCAGAAGAGCAGGACTCCAGAATGAACTATATCACCTCTAAGATTTCTCCCAGATCTAAGGCTATATACACAGACAGAAAATGTCAGCATGAATTGGGAAGCTACCCCATGGATGGAATCCTCATGTGTTTCTGGGAGATCTAGCTCTCCTAATTCTGTTGAAAACTAATCATGTGATCTTAGCATCTTTAGCTTTGACTTGTATCATATAGACAATGATCACACTATATATCGAATTTATAAATCATTTGCGAATGACAACCTTTAAGCATATAGTTATACCTTTATACTCCAATATAACTGTGGTATAACTTCCACTCCAAACCTACTTCTTTCTTTCTTTTTTTAATTAAATAATTAATTCATTCATTATTTTCCCCAGTTACATTCAAAACAATTTAAAAAATATTTTTAAGTTCTAGGTTCTTTCCCTTATTCCCACCCACAATTAAGAAACCACTTGTGAAGTTATGCAAAACATTTCCATAAAAGTCAAGTTGTGAAAGAAAACATAGATCTCCAACCCTAATGAAAATAAAAACTCTCAAAAAATTGTTAAAAATAAAGAGAGAGAGAGAGAGAGAGAGAGAGAGAGAGAGAGAGAGAGAGAGACTGCCTTGATCTGTATTCGGACACAATCAGTTCTTTCTCTGGGTTGGATAGGATTTTTCATCATAAGTCTTTCAGAGTAATTGTGTGGATGATTGTACTACTGAGAATGACAGTCATTTACAGCTGGTCATCCTAGAACATTGTTATTACTTTGTATATAATATATTTCACCTTGTTCATGGAGGACTTTGCAGGTTTTTTTTTTTCCTTGAGAGCATCCTGCTCATCATTTCCCAGAAAACAATAATATTCCATCAGAGAAACTTGCTTTGAAAATTCATTTCACAATTACTATGGCTAGTTGTATTTTTTCCCTTCCCATTTATTCTCTTTCCTTTCACCTTGTCCCTCTTCAAAAGTGTTTTGCTACTGATCACTCCCTCCCCCAATATGCCCTCTCTTTTATCACCCTCCCCCCCTTCCTATATCCCATTCCTCTCCTATTTTCCTACAACCCTACCTCTTTCTAACATCCCCAGTTCAATTTGATTGTCTACTTTGTGTTTGCATGTGCCTGGGTGGATTTTCTATACTACTCCTTAATTCCAATAATATGAGAAGCTCTTTATTTATTCTTATCTCCAGGAAGGATGTGTCTAGTTCTAGGATTATTTTTACTTATCAGGATTAACAAGATGTATGAGCATGGAAAAGTCTCTTCCCTTCTTTGTTCCATTTCCTCATTCATAAAATGAAGAGTTTAGATGGTTTCTAAGGTCCTTCCCAGTTCTATTCCTCAAAAGAAGGAAAACTAACATATATAAAGTGATACTTGAGTGACATTCAAGTGGCTTTGGCAGCTATCACATATAGAATGTTTATATACAGACATAGTTGTATAGTATGTCTAGTATGTACAGATACACTGTCTAGATATGGAGTTTTTGACTTTCAAAATGTTATAACCTCTTAGTATATAAGAGGTTATACTTCTTATAGGTATAACCTATATACCTAGGTTAAAAACCTCCTGTTTTTCTGCTTCCCTATATCACTTTGCCACCATAATAGAAAGTATGAGTTCATTAGTTTATTCTGCAAAATCATATTCTGCTTTTCTACTTTAGATTTTATGTAGAGGAATTTTCTCATTTTATAGATGAGTAATTGGAGAATCTGAGAAGTAAAGTGACTTATCCTGTTAAGCTCAGTAATGGTGGAACCTCATAAGATTTGAAGTCAGGTATCCTGAATCCAGGTCTAATGTTCTTTTCAAATAGTCTGCTGCTGTTCCCAAAAAAACCCTATTTGGGTTGAGACATGTGAACATTCATGATCAAAACGTAGTCATAAGGTTCAGGAGGTCCATCCCCATCCCAATGAATGTGATCACAGAAGGCCCAGAAATATCAACTGAATTAATCAATCAAAAGTATAAACTAGTATAAGAGGAACATGGAGTTTTGGCCATAGGATGGAAGATGGAGGATGCCATGCAGAAAATATCTTGTGACTGGTTAAGGAGATCAAGTCAGTATCTTAAAATTGGTTAAAAAAAATCAAGTCACACCTATTTATAAAAACAGAAAGCTATTTCAGAATTCCATAGTCAAGCAGTGAAGCAATCTATTAAATTGGGGACTTGGAGTCTAGTCCCTGAGAGGGACTACAGAGCAGGTATTATATAGTCATGGATAATTGTTTGGAAGTTGTTGCATTTTCACATTTTTAGTATGTGTTTTTATTAGAATTATTCATATGTATATATATGTATGTATATATAACATATGTATTTATATATATATATATACATAACCTCTCTCTATATATCATAGATATCTGAATATATATATATATATATATATATATATATATATACACACACACATATCTATATACATACATACAAAATTACTTTCAACAATTGATCACTTGGTGATGAGATTTTCCAGACTTAAATTCTTGACTAAGCTCTTTCTTTTGTTGTACTATGAAAATCTATAGTTCTTTTAGATTTGCAAAAGGCTTTACCTATATTACCTCATTTAACCCTCATACCCACCCTTGGAGGTAGATGCTATTATTATTTCCCATTTTACAGATGAAGAAGTCAAGACAGAGAGAAGTTAAATTACTTGCCCAGGGTCACATAACCCACAAATATTTTAGTCCAGACTAGACTCAAGTCTCATTGACTCCTAGTGCTCTTCCCATCCAGCCAAGTGGCTTCTTGTATTCTTCACATAAGAAAAGTAGACACAAGTTTAAAGTGAAATCTCTAATCTAACTGATCCTTCCTAATATGCTTCTTGGGGGCAAGAACTGTTTTGGTTTTTATCTTTACCTTCACAGGTTAGCACATGAATGCTTATTGATTAATTGCTATTGTTTGAAAACATGACCTCATTGGCAAAGCTGAGCCAGGAAGAGCCATGGCAAAATTGGTTCCATTTACAGGACAACAGGTAGGACAAGGTGGGGAATGCAGTTACCCTACACCCTGAAGCGTTTGAAAATCAAATTGAATCAAAAAATTAAACATAACTAAACAGTCTGCTCCTGTGTCTTGCTGCCTGACTGGTCTTCTGGTCTTAATCTGTGTTCTTGCAACCAATTTCCTGTTCTTCTTTGCCAAAAGAAACCTTTGAACTGACCTGGCTTGTTCTTTGGTTTATGCTTGCTTGATTTCAAATTTGTTCCTCATTTGGCCTCCCTGCAGGAGATTGTAATCACTGGCAAGTGTTAAACCAGGAGGGATGCAGCAAGTGGGGCTTCACAGGGTGGAGAAGCCAGAATCACCCCGTATAGTACAGCAGTGGATCTCTAGAAACTCCCCTATATTGCTTATGATTATAAATAATTTGGGTTTGGGGCCTTTTTGCACATTCCTTAGAGATCCCAGGAAATGTCATCTCGCAATAACGCTTCCAATTTCCAAGAGAGACAGATTGAGTATTATTCAAGTATAATTTGGTGCTTCAATATCTCTTGTATCAGCTGTTCATGAAGAAATGGAATTTATCTTTTAAATGAAACTTAAATTATTAGAGAATAATAATCTTAGTCCTTGAATTCACTGTATGTAGCACCATTTCTTCAAGGTCACAGGATGCCTACACACATATAGTTAGAATAGTCTTTATAGTGGCACTTTCCCATAGTAAGTTTTATTATCTCCAACTTAGAGATAGAAAGACTGAACTATTGGAAAAACCTTCCATTTTTATGTGAGATCTATTGCACTGCACTATTTTATAGATGAGCAATAGAAAAAAAAATCTTTTCATTGGATGAATGATCTTAATATAAGGTTGAAATTTAGTCTGAAATTAGAACTCTGGCCACACAGGGTTGAGGGAAAAGGAAGGAGGAGAGAAGAAAGGGGGACATATTAACAGACAATCAACAGCTGACTTAAGGCATGTGATATGGTCACTGAAGGGTTTTGTTTTAAAGTGCCTGCTGCTTAATATATCTTGTTGGGCCTGGAATGTGTCTAGGATTTGCAATAAACTTTCTGACTCTCATTTCTAGTGGTTGTGTTTAACATTATCTGAATTCCAAAAATGACCACACAAAATTCTCAGAATTCTAATATCATTTAGAAATTTAGAATCATGGAATTTGTGGCTGTGGAAAGGACTTCAGGACTCATCCTATCTAACCCCTTCATTTTTTCTGGGAAAGAAGAAAGGCCTGAAGTGGTGAAATGATGTGGCTAGTGACTGGGGGGGAGAGGTAGGATGGGAAGTGAGGAGTACCACCTGTGGTAACTAAATACATATCAAATGCCAGGCACTCTGCTGAGCACTTCACAAATATTATCTCATTTGTTCTTCACAACAATCCTGTGAAATAGGTGAATTATCATCTCTCATTTTACCATTATGGAGGCAGCCAGAAGTTAAGTAACTTGTTTAGGATCATACAGATAGTAACCTAAGGCTGGATTTTTTTGGCTAGTATTTTATTTTTTCAAATAGATGCAACACCAGTTTTCAACAATCACCTTTGTAAAACCTTGTGGTTTCAAATTTTTCATCCTTCCTCCCTCTTCTCCCTTCCCCAAATCAGCAAATAATCTGATATAGATTAAACATGTGCAATTCTTCTAAACATATTTCCATATTCATCATGTGCAAGAAAATTCAGATCAGAAGGAAAAACATACAAGCAAACAAACAACAACAAAAAGTGAGCATATTATGCTTTGATCTGCATTCAGTTTCCATAGGTCTCATAGTGCAGGTGGCATTTTCCATCACAAGTCTATTGGAATTTTAAGGCTATATTTGAACTCAGGTCTTCCTTATATCAGGCCCAATTTTCTAGGTAGAAATAGAACTGATGGCTTAACAAACTGCTTACTCCTCTGCTTTGTGCCTTGATAGGAGGATTAAGATAACCACATGTAGTTATTTGGTTAGATATGTACTTTTTTTTTCTATGTGTAGAATTTATTTATTATAGAAAAAAAAATTACTCAGGTATATTGGTACCTATTTTACCTGCATCCTAGTATACTGTTCTCTGGGATGTAGCATTTTTTGACTTATTCAGCTAAGCTATCCTGCCTGTAAGAGAAAAAAGAAAGAGAAGAGAGCTCATCACAGAGATATAGAATGTGAGAATTTTGAGCAACTTGAGGAATCATTTCCTTCATTTGAAATATGAGTAAACTGACACCCTCAAAGGGGAATTAACTTAGCAAAGGTCATATAGCTAGGAAGTGACCCTATTTGGATTTGAACCCAGATGTTCTGACTGATTCGGATCCAATGATCTTCCAAAGAGTTCTTGGAAATCAGTAAATATTTATTGAGCATCTATTATGTGCACAATTCACAAGGAAGGTGAAGGATGTAAGAGGCAGCTTGGTTTAATAGGAAGAGTGTAGGATTTGTAGTCAGAGACCTGTGTTCGAGTCTGGCCTCAGATATTTGGTTGCTATGTGACCCTGTTATTTAAATTTTATGTGTTTCAATCTTCTCATCTGTAAAATGGGAAGAACATCTACCGCACATGGTGGTTAAGAGAATCAAATGAGATCATGTAGCCTTGTGTAAACCTCAAGTTGCTATATAAATGTGAGTTATTATTTTTGGGTGAAAAAGAAAAGTTTGTTCCAGGAGTTCCTGCTTTGGGGGGCCCTAAGTTGAATTGGGGAGGCAAAAAGTTTGATTGAAATGACTGTGCAACAGGCATTCAGAGAAGAGAGGGAGTAATAGTTTGGATGAGATTTCAGAGAGAATATGGAATCTGTGATGAGCCTGGGAAGAGTAGATATCCTTTAAGGCAAGTACAGGACATCCAAGTAGATTTCTTCTGTAGTAGCTTGAAATATTCCCTGAACAGAGATAAAGGCAAGATCTTGCTCAGCCAGTTTTTCATACATCTTCTATTTCCTTTCTCTCTATGCATGCTTGTTTTGAAAACTGTATTGTTTTTTATCTAGCTTGAGAGTAGCTGGAGCAGCCCAATAACTCTTTTCCAAGTAACTCAGTGCTTGGAAACTCCCCATCATTAGCATGAGACCATTAGGCAAACAGCCTCACTTCTCCCCCTTTAGTTCCTGTTTTTGTACAGAACCTCTTCCAGACTATCATAATACCCCATCTAGAAGTCAGAGGCCATATTTTGAGGATCTACAGAATTGTGTTCTTCCTTGATAAAGTCAAGGACTATAAGAACAATAATAATTTGCATTTTTTACAGTGCTTTAAGGTTTGCAAAGAATTTTTATATATAATCTCTCAATTGCTCCTCATATTAACCCTGAACAGTAAGTGCTATTATTAATCCTTCTTTACAGATGAGGAAATTGAGGCTTAGAGGAAGTAAATAACTTTCTCAGGATCACACAACTGGTAAATATTTGTGGTAGGATTAGATCTTCCTGATTTCAATTCTATCTACCATGCTACAGATTCCTGTGTAAGCATGCAAAGAATAAATAAATATGTTGATATAAATATGTTGATTAGATGACTCCAGAATTATGGACAATTGAGGTCCTATCACAACCAAGGCAATCAGTCAACAAGCATTTATTAAGTAGTAACAGCATAAAGAGAAAAGTGAATTGGATCTAGACCTGGGGGATATTCAAAGTTAGTGGACACACCTTGGACACAGACTCAGCAAAAAAGACTGAGAAGGAAAAATCTGGCATGCAGGAAATGCAGGAGAGAGCAGTGTCATGAAACCTTAGGAAAAACCAGAGGATGGAGAAAAGAGGGTCATCAATAGTGTTAAAGGTTGCAGAGATGGGTCATGAAGGAAGAGGATTGGGAAGAGGCCATCAGGTTTGACAATTAAGGAATCATTGATAACTCTGGAAAGGGCAGTTTTTAACTGAACGAGGTGGGAAGCCAGCCTTATGAGGGTTAAGAAAAAAGTAGACAACAGGATTAGATCAACTTTGTTGCTCCATACCTCAGTTTCTCCATTTTCTCAGGTATGGAGCAACAAAGTTGATATAATGTTAGGTTACATGGGAGTCAATCTGTGGATCGATGCAGGAATCAGTGATGCAGGACCCTATTTTAGGTCTGTGGTGAAAGAGAGATTTTCTTTTTGGTGGGAAAGAGGGAAACTAAAAACCTTGAACTAGTCATCTTAATTGAACAGACTAGATCTTGGCAGGTCAGAGCAGTTGGGCATCTGCCGAGGGAACAGAGGTGATAGGTTAGCGTGAGTGCCAGTTAAATAGCTGGGCCTCCCCTCTCATTCACCACCCCTAAGTCCCCAGCTGACCTCCAAGCACAGAGTTCTAAGCTTGTCACCCAGGCAGCTGGCAGTAGGACTGAATCTGGATTCATGGGACTCCTTGGCTGTCACTTTGGTTTCTATCTTTATGTGCTGTTCCCTAGTCTGCATCTTTTTGCTCCCTTCTCTTATTCCTGACTCAGACTTCTCTCCTAAATTGTTTATCCCATCATGCTCTCCCTTTCTTGAGGGCACCCATTTTTCTGGATAAGTAAATGGGACTTGGCTTCCCTGATTTCCTAAGGTATCCTGCCCCTTGAAAACTGGAAATCAGATCTAACTCTCTTTCCCCAAAAGAAAAAAAAAATCCTTTTAAAAAATCCTATATAAGACTTTCCTTCATTTTTATGTAGGTTACCAAAAGACTTTATATTTTGTCTGTTAAAAAATATTTTTTCTTTCAACTCCTAATTCTAGTGCCTTCCCTTTCTTAATTATTTCCTATTTATTCTACATATAGCTTGTTTCTATACATTTGTTTCTATAGGCTCTGTCTTTTGCTCCTCACTTTTCTTTCCTTCCTCCATCCCTCCCTTTTTTCTTTTCCTCCCTCCATCTCTTCCTTCCTTCCTTCTTTTTTCTTCTTTCTTTTTTCTTTTTTTCTCTCTATTTCTTTCTTTCTCTTTCTTTTTTCTTTCTTTCTTTCCTTTGTATAGTACTTAGCACAATGCCTGGCATATAGTTGCCATTTACTAGATGCTTATTGTTTGATTGATTGGTTTTTAATCTGGACCTATGATTTAACTAAGCTCCAAGTTGCTCCAAGTGAGGATATCCCCTCTTCTAGTTCAAGTCTTTAATTGTTCTACAATTTATAATCTTTCTTACCCAAGGGCCCAGACCTGTCAAATGGCCTGCCAAAGGTCATATAACCAGAATGTGTCAGGAATTAGAATCCAAAGGACTTGTCCTGAGCCTCTCCACAACTGCACACTATCTCTCATGCTTTGTTTATTAATGTTAATAATAATAACTTAGGTTTCTGTGACAATTTACAGCTTACAAAGCACTTTCTTCACAACAAGCTTGTGAGGTAGCTACTACAAGTATTAGGATGTTTGTTTCACAGATGAGGAAATAGAAATCCAGGGAGATTAAATGATTTGCCCACATTTATGTAAGTTGTTTGTAGACTTGAGATTTGGACCTGGATTTTTGGACTCTAATACTAATGTGATTTCCCCCATATATACCCAGAAGAGGGCCATTTTTCACTTTTGGTCATGATGGCCTTATTCCACCATAGTCAGGTATCAGAGATGCTGGGATATTTCTAGATTTTATGAGATAACTGCATATAGTGACTGTTTCTTCTTGCTATTCTGTCAATTACGTTCTCCTTTTCCATCACTGTCAAGCCAGAAAACAATATAATTTATAAAAATCTTCTAGATCCTATATCAGACTTCTACATATGACAAATATAACAGCAGTCATTCAACTGGGAAATTGATGATATTCTTCTCTTAAACCTAGTGGGCACGGTTAATTTTAGCTAACGACATGTTTGCATAGCATCTTAGAGTTTACAAAGTAAAATAGGAAGTGGGTGTATAATTATCTCCATTTTATATAAAAGGAAACCTAGTCTCTTAAGAGACACATCTTTAAAGTCACATGGCAAATAGCTAAATCAAGATTTGAATCCAAGTCACCAAGAGGCAATGTGATCTAATGGAAAGAACTATGGATTTAGAGTTAGGACATCTTGATTCAGATCCTAGATTCAAAATTTACTACCTGTATGACCTGGAGGCAGAAAGGTTGCTCAGTGTACAGAGCACTGGGCCTGGAATTAGGACAAACTGAATTCAAAATAGCCCTAAATACTTACTAGCTGTATCCTGGACAAGTCATGTAATCTCTATTTGCCTTAATCCAGTGGAGAAGGAAATGGCAAACTAGTCCAGTATCTTTGTGTTCTATAGGGTCGCAAAGAGTTGGACATACCTGAACAATTTGGGTAACTAAGGCAACTTTCTAAGCCTTCCTTGGTCTTGATTTTCTTACATATATAAAATGAGGATGTTGGATTACTAGTCTATATTCTATGATTCCAAGTCCAACTTTATTTTATCTTTCTCAGCTTTAAGGGGTCCTTGAAATGGAGTCCATGTGGCCAATACTAAAATCTTTAGCAAGATTCATGAGTGGAGATTTGGAGGAAATTCCTTTCCACTGATGGAAAATTAATGTTATGGTGATGATTTGTTTATATTTCCTCTGCAGCATGTAAAAAGAGGGACTACAATTGGTTGTGGACACTTATTCAATATTTTTCAAAGCTGTCTTTAACTGAGCGTCTGGTCGCCTTATGTTGATTCAGATCATTTACCACACTGTACCTCAGCTGTTCTCTTGGTCACAAGCAAGATCAACCCACTAAACAGATCCAAACCTCAGTGCCAAAGGATAAAGGAAAGCAATCAATATCAGCCACTCTAAGAGCAATTGCCGGAGGATACCCATCATAGCCAACTCTCCTAGCTTAGCACTGGAAAGTCATTACCAATTTCAAAGCTCATTGTGAGGAGTGCTATCTCATTGAGGTTTTCAGCTAAATGAGGATGCAGTTTGGGAATGGCACCAGCATCCCAATAAAGAATAAATGTTCAATCAGAATGGTGTATTTTTATAATAAGATGGTTCATTTCAACTTTGGTTCTAAGCATGACTCTGCTGATTAAATGGTTACCTGTAGCTCTGTGCAAATATGACTTAAAAGCAGCAGATTCATGGAGGTGTTTTTACCATGGTTAGCTGTTTATTATCTCTGGGTAGGTTAACCACAGCACTTAGATAATCCATGGGAAATTTTCGGTCCACAGACTGCCTCCCCTGATGTCAGATGGTGTGTGTTCAGAGAATGGAAACTAATTTTAATAGTTGCCTAAACACAACATAATTAGGAAGGTGAATCTGCTCCAAAGAAGACTTAGAATGATGTATTCCAAAGAAAATTTGCACTCATTTTGGATTACATATTTTCCTTTAATGGCTGATTAGCTTTTGATCTTTGCCATTCTTTCTTCTCATGACCTCCTATTCCTCAAACTCTCCCTCCCCCTTCTTAGCCTATTAGTATAAATAAGCCAAAAGAGAGGCAGCTTGAAAATATCATTGCTTTACCAAAGGGGAAAGTGAAGAGAAATGGGAGTCTTGTTGAGGTCAGGTATGATGAGTGAGTGCTGGGGGATGTGATCTTCAGGTGGACTGTGTGCAGTCCTGTCTTGTGGCTCCCTCAGATGCACTTGGAGAATGTTCTAATGCTAGAGAAGCATGACCAGGTAAGGAGGTAAGGGTGATAGAATGGCCCGGGGATTTAACAATTGCATTAGAATGGGATGTTAACGTCAGTTTGAAACACTTGAGAAAATCTTTTCCTATGTAGCTGCAATGGACTCATGGGCAGTTCAGTCACTGAAGATTTTGCTAGGCTTATTGAATTGGGCAGTGTCTATTGCCTCAATCAAAATGGTGTTCTTCCCCAAAAATGCTCTAGGCAACAAGTTTATCAACTCTAATAATAAAAATAACAGCAAAAAACCCTTATTTATTTAGTTATCAATCTATTCCCTTATTTTAAAATTTATTCAATTATTTATTGCACTGGGTATCCTCTGTCCCCAGTGGGAAGTAGATTTACTATTCACCGGATGGGTGCTACTACAGATTGTCACAGAACCTTTGATGTACTCAGTTTCCAACTTAAGGTGATCCCCAAACCCCCCCTCTCACCCCATCTACCATCTTGGTGGCTCCTTGCTCTTGGCAGCCCATCATATGGATAAATCGGGAGACTTACTGCTGACACCCATCAGCTTAGCACCTCTCCTGCATCTCAAATAATCCACTAACTTCAACCTATGGGGAAAGCAGAAATTACAAGATGATCTACCATCTCAGACAAAAACCTTATCAGAGTTCTACCTCATCTGTTTCTCTCATTCAGCCCTGGGAAGTTGGTGAACAGGTGTCCTCGTTGTTGCTGTTCAGTTGTTTGCATACCACCTTATTCTTTGTGGCCCTATTTGGGATTTTTTTTTTTTTTGGCAGAGATACTGGACTGGTTTGCCATTTCCTTCTCCAGCTCATTTTACAGAGGAGGAAACTGAGGCAAACAATGTTGAATAGCTTGCCCATAGTCACACAGTTAGTGTTTTGAGGCTGGTTTTGAATTCAGGTCTTCCTAATTCCAGACCTGGTGTTTTATCCACTGATCACTTTGCTGCCCAATTATAATTATTAAAAATCCCCATTTTATAGATGATGATGAGGAATGTGTGAGGCACTGCTAAGTGATTTGCCTAAGGCTACACAGCGACTTAATGGCAAAACTTACAATGAAATCCCTGAGAGCTGAGGTGGGCCAGACAATGAATTTATATGCCTTCATCAAGATTCCCATTCCTTCTCACCTTCAGGGTTTCAAAACTGTGGCCTGTGTTCCTGTCTACTAGAGTCTTTGCACTTCCACTATAACAGATGTAATTTGACAATACTTTAAAATAAATGCTACATGTTAAATATGATGAAATTTTCTGGCATTTAAAATAAATATATGAATATTTAAAAGTATTGAATTAAATTAAGTAATTAATATTAAAATTAACATTTAAAAGCATCTTTCATTGTGCCTTCCTCCTCTCCAACTTGTTGCATCTCAGAAAACTGTTTACTTTGTTTATACCTAGTCCTGGGTCTGTTCAAAATTCCTATTTCTCATTAAGGACATTTTTTACCCATTATGACTGCCTTTAGCTGTGAATTAGTCACATTAGTAATTAGCTCTGTGCATACCAGTTTCCTGGTATCAAGATCAGGAATCAGGACTCTTGCTTTACTTATTTTATACTTTATATATGCTTTATTTTATATATCATATGGAAGATGGGAGTTTGGTTGGCACAATGGGCCTGACTACTTTCCCTAGTTATACCTTTTCTATGTGCCTTCATGGACAGGCCCTTATACTCCTTCCAACATGATAATTCTTTACTGCAATAGGCAGCAGGTAGTCTATGCTCAGTCTATAAAACTGCCAGGAAAAGATGGTGACAGTATGTTAGGGTCACATTTTTACTTTCCTGAGGTTTAGTGCCAGATGAGAAGTAGCTGCTCTTGGGATCCAGGCTGGCTCTCTAGTCCATTCCTTAGCAGACCCCTTGGGTCCTTTTGGCCCAGAGAGGCCCAGTTTAATCACTGAATGACCCTGTGCCTTGTGGTATTATTGGGCAATGCTACTCTGCCCTTGGGAAGAAGCCCGAAGGCAACCCCTTTGAAAGAAGGGGGACTGATATTTTATATTAATTGGGGGTCAATTATTTATGATACATGCTCAATATCCTTTTTTTAAAGCTAATATGTAATGTACATATTTACAATTTTGTACATTGTACAAAATATTTACATATTTAATTGACTTCAGGATAATATGATCTGACCTTTTAAAAATCATTCCCTTTCCTCTCCCCCCCCCCATCTTGCCCAATTTGTTTCACTCTCACCACATATGGTTTTGATAAGTCTTTTTGAAGAGCACCCGGCCAGCTTTCCACATACCCACACACCCTGAATTGCACCAAACATGCTGATGTGGGATGGGAGGGGACTTTTGAAATACACAAGGCCAATCACGACATTTGCAGCAAATCCAAAAACAACTCGGAGAAGGACACTTTCACCTCCAAATTTCAGTCTTGTGTGGTGTCTCAGAGTTAACCTTTGGCTAGGAGTACTCACACTGCCCTAGTGTCTTTACTCTATTAAATGCTCTCGTTGTATTTCTGTAGGACAAACCGACCTTTTGTCATTGAGAGGACTTCTCTGAAGCTTTAACATACACCAAAGGCAAGATTCTTTCTGCTTGATACCATGCTAAAAAACAAACAAACAAACCCAAATCAAACAAACAACAATAGTAACAACAACAAAACCTCATATTGGGACCATCCATTAGTCCTGCAGAAGATAGAATCACAAGTCCATAATTCCAAGTATCAGTAAATGTTAACAGCCACAGCTGTGCCTTTATGGATAAAGTACAAATTATCACAAGCCAAACTATAAATATGCTTTTTTAATTTGTTTGTTTAATAATTTCAAGAGATTCTCCTTCCCTCCCTTTCACTCCATAAGCATTTATTAAGTGCCTATTACATGCCAGGAATTATGCTAAATGCTAAGGATTAAAAAAAAAAAAGACAAAAAGCAATTCTTGCTCTCCAGGCACTCATTGCTCTAGCCTGTGGTGCTGGTGATTTATTGTTATTTATTTTCATTGTAATGAGGGCCGTTCCAAGGAGCTTGCACAGAGTTGCCCTTCCTGGTTTCAGATGACCATGTATGTTGGTTCACGTGGAGGAGATGAAGTCCTGGGCTACTTCCAGCCACATTGTGGCTCAATATTGAAGGATGTGGGCACTTTGATATTACAAAGTGATACCTTATTGGCTGCTGAGCTGGTGACTCAGTTGACTTTTAGAAAGAAGAGATAGCTTCTAGCATGGTCTAGACTCTGTGAATGCTTTGTTCTCTTTGGTTCCTCCCCACTACCTCTCCTACTTGAAGCATGAATTTAATTAGGTGAACTTTCACCTTTACTGCCTCTTCTGTTTTGCTTCCTTTTCTGTGTAGGTGACAAAACATTGACCTAGAAGTGGACATGACTAAACTGGGAGGTAACTTCCTGAATTCTAGAAACCTGTGAGTCTTGGGTCTAAGGAATGACACTGATATACAAGGGATTAACCCGACAGACATTAGGAATTTTGGGATGGTGCAAAGCTAAGGTGAAATATAAAATATCTACCTATCACTCTCACAAACTCCTTCACATGCTGATGAAATTTAAGTATCAGCTTCCTTGGAGATTATAATGGTAGTTGTAAGTTAAGATGCTGAATCCTGCTTTACATTCCTGTTCAAATGTCTACTTGTGAGTCTTTTGTGTTTTAACATTTCTTTTATGCATAGAAAATAAATACCTATCCTGTAGCTGATTTATATTACATAATGTCTACTTTTTTACTCTCTCCTAGCTCTCTTTGGGGAGACAAACAGGAGCCAACGACCTATGCCTTAAACAACTTTCCCTCTGTAGTCAGGGTGGAGCTATTACTAAACAAACCAGAGTATGAGAAAAGGAATAAGCCCTTCAGTAGGAGTCAAGATTCCCTCAGAACTGAGACCAGACTGGACCGAGACCATGGGTCTAGAGCAAGGGGATCCCAGGCAAAGGGAATGGGTGTAGTACTCCAGTTCCCTGGGGTCATTAATAGTTCCTTAATATTTGATTCTCTCTCTCTCTTTTTCTTTTCTCTTTTTCTCTCACTCCTTTCCTCCCTCCCTCCTCTCTTTCTCTCTCTCTGTCTCTGTCTCCAATCTTAAACACTTCATTATCCTACTGCAAAGGAGAGAGGACTGGATAATTTATTTTAAATTATTTTATAATTCTTTTTAGGTATGAGAAGTTGAACCTGGGAGATAGTAGTTGGAATTTAAATCCATATGACTTTCTTTTTACTTCTTTAGTCTCCTTCCCAATAGTGCCCTTGAAATGCACCCTGGCAGGACCTCATTCTTTTGGAGGTGCCCCACCTCTGCCCTTCCAACTCTGTCTGTGGCAGGAGAGCAGTGGGAAGATTTCTGAACTGGCTAATCCGGGTAACAGTAGACTGCAATTCCCAACCTTTTTGGAGTTGCAAACACCCTATCATTTGATTTCATGACACCCTCCCACTCCCCTTAAAAGTGCTGGGTGGCACTTTTAAAATTAAAGTGAATTAACACTATTTGTTTTCAGAATTTGGGGCATTGTAAAATTGGGGCTGGAACTCACTGCTCTAAGGAGTGTGTGAAGATGGGAAGGGGAAGAGCTAATGAAGTGTATGACCAGTCTAACATGTAGTGTTACACTTTTCATTGTCTCTTTTTCATTCTCCAAACCTGGTTTTTGAGACATCCCCCAAAGCTATACTTTCTGTGGCAGCTTGGCCTCTTAAGGGCTCTGGGGCAGTCGGGGTTGAGCACAGCTGTTGAAAGCTGAATATTTAGAAGGGATGGAGGCAATATGGAAATAGCTCCAGGAAAAGGTTGTCATTCTTCATTCATGCTAGGCTTTGATGGACAAATGAAATGCAAAGACTGAGGCCTGAGGCCTTAGCTATGGATGTCATGGGTCTTGTCCGGGTTATCTTTATCAGGAGGGCAGAACAAATCCAAAATCAGCTCCTTGAGAAACTTTATACTTCAATGGAAAGTGGATTAGTGAATTAATTCCTAAAGATCATTGGAGAAGTACCAATCCTTGACAACATCCCTGGAATGTGATGAGATTTTCTAGTAAGGACATTGATAGTTTAACTGAGTCTATACAAATGATAATGGTGATTCGTTGAACTTACTTCATTGTAACACAAACCAAAAGTATATTTATTATAGCTGGAGTGTCATGGGATTTATTCTCATTTCCACTACCTGAAATCTTTAGATGCTAAATTCACCTTCTTTGGGTACTTGTGTCACTCATTGAGGTAGGGAAAAGTAAAAAATGGTGCCCCAACTCTGTAGACTCTCCATTTTCAATCTAATAAATTGTAATACTTGGTAGATGCCCCCTCCTTTTTCTCCTCCCTTCCTCCTTCTCCCTCTCTCTCTCTCTCTCTGTCTCTCTCACTCCCTATCTCTCTCCTCCTGAATCTAGCTAAATAAAACATTGGGCTTATGTTAACTTTTTTCCCTGATGTTAATTAATTTTTTTCATCCCTTTGGATCTACATAGAAGCTTAATGAAGAGAGAGTTAAATAAACCATTACTTTTGAAAAAGAAGCTAGAGAGGCAGTGGAGTACAATGAATAAGCATAAGACTGAGCTAGAAAAACTGTTTTCTGGTCACAGACTGGCCACTGACTGACTTGCTCTATGACCTTGGGCAAGTAATTTAACCTCTTAGGGCTTACTTTCCTCTGAAGATAATAATGACCAATCTGCTTACTGACAGAGCTATTGGGCGGTAATGGAAATGAAAGTTCACTGTAAAGTACAAAGTGCTACAGAAATAAACTCAATGGAATGGGAATGGGAAATGGATTCTCAAGTCTGTGATCCCATATGGGATTTGGAGTTAGAGAAATTGGGTTTGAAACCCAGCTCTGACCTCAAGTAAATTCCTTAACCTCTCTACATCTGAGGTTTTCATCTGCAAAATGAGAAGGTTGGACATCGATGGTCCCTTCTATCTTTAAATACATGATCTATGATTTCATCAGTTTGGGAAAGATACAACTCACTTGCAAATGCATAGTCCTAATGAGTTTCCTGCAGGTACAAAGAGATTCAGTGGTTTGCCTATGGTTGCATAGCCATTTCCTGTTAGGAATTGAATTTATGATTTCCTGACCCATAACCATCTACTATGGGTGCTACATAAAAAAAAAATAGTAACATTCAAATAAAAGTAATTTCCTTATTCCTGATCATTGGTGACCAATACAAGTACATAAACGAACTGGATTTTCTCCTTGGTTTTTGCTTGGGGTTGCTAACTCCACCCTCATGGGTAGAGAAACAGAAGGAAAATTCTCTTTGTTCTCCTTATGGGGTCTTATGTACTCAGAATCTCTTGGTAGACTGTATGAAAAGAGCCCAGTTGAGCTAGTTTGCTGTGCAGGTGACATAATTGTTCTATGTGTGGGTTCACTGACTCCTTCCTGACGCTCCTGTGGTGGGCGGCTGAGGCCTGGTGTGAGCCAGAGGGAAATCTGGAGTAGCCATGGGAATAGCATTGCTTCCTAGTCACAGACTTCTTTGCTACCCCCACCCAACTCACACACATGGTCTGCCTGGCAGAACTCCCGGGGGTGACCAGATGAGGCTGCTATTTTTACATAGCTTTGTTCTGATATTTTATTAGTTTCTGTGAGGTTTTTTTTTTTTTTTTCATGGTTTAATTAATGACACATTTGACTCTATTTGCTTCTTGAAGCCTGTTCAAGTGAAAGAGACATGTGAAAAATAACATATCTACATCCAAGGTATGAATACAGAATAAATAATAAAACATATTTTTAAACAAACATGTTGGGACTTAAATTAACATTCATTTTTTAAGGTTGTTGTTCCCTTAGGAAGACATACAGTTATTCTATTGAAATTTCCATTGTTTAAGACATTTTTCAACCTATTCTTTTGGGACTACCTTTAGAAGCAATGGAGTAGACTTTTAATATCAAAAATGATCTCTATCCTTTGCTGGTAGCTTTGATTTTTTGAAGTGGCACAAGGTCAGTCAGAGCTAAATCTGGTGAATAAATTGAGTAATGAATAATAATAAATGCTAGCATTTATGGAGTACTTTTGGCTTGGCAAAGCAATTACTTGGATTATCTCATCTCATTCTTACAACAGCCCTGTGAGGTAGATACTATTATTTATCCTTATTTTACAGATAAGGAAACTGAGGCTGAGAGTTTAATTGACTTGCCCAAGGTCACACACCATCAGATCCATTCCATGTGCAGCAGCACTTCACCAATTTCCCAGTGATGATGCCTTTAATCCCTGTGAACACTGGGAGTATAAACAAGTACCTGGGGATAAGCAGAAGGAGTGCCAGATTGGAAATGTAATGTAAGTTACGGTCTGTGGTATAATTTGAACTAGGATCTTCCTGATTCTAAGTCTGGCAGCATATCTGTCTAGTGGCTTAGATAATAATAATATTTTTGATCAAAAGTTATTTTCTACAGAAAGCACTCTAAGAACCAAAAGAATATAACCAGAAGAGATGCCAAACACAGAACAACAATGCAATTCTTCTGTTGTGTAGTATTTTTTAAAAGCTTAAGAATTTCTTCCTCATACACTAGATTGACTTTCACTTGGTGGGATAAATTCTATGGAAATGATGTTAACTATGTCAAAATAACCAATTAACTTTGTCTTTACTTGAGATTCAATATGCTTACTTTCTCAGGTTTCAGGACTACTGGAGAAACTACAATAGAATCTGATACTTGGGTTCAAAAGAATCATTTTCCTCAGTATAAGATGAAGATGACCTGCCTCGATTTCAGTTCAGGTAAAAAAATATCTGAGGACTTTAGTGGACTACAGTCTCAATCCAAGCCAATTATGTGATGTGGTGGCCTAGGAAGCTCATGTTCTCCAAGGCTTCATTATGAGGAGTATTGCATCCAGGAATAAGGAATCGCTAGTACTGTTATACTTTGGCTTGATCAGATCATATCTAGCATATTATGTTAAGTTCTGGACACCAGTTTGGCAGTTCAGTGGGTGGAACACTGGGCCTAGAGTCAGGAAGATGAATTCAAAACTGATCTTGGAAAGTTATTAGCTGTATGACCCTGGGTAAGTCACTTAACCCTGTTTGTCTCAGTTTTCTCCTCTGTAAAATAAGCTGAGAAGGAAATGAAAAACCACTCCAGTATTTTTGCCAAGAAAATGCCAAATGAGATCATAAAGAACTGGAGACAACTGAAATGACTTAACAGCAACAAATAGTTTATAACAGAGATTCTTAACCTGGGGTCCAATGATAGATTTTTTGGTGGGGAATCTATGAACTTGGTTGGAGAAAAATTATATCATTATTTAAATATTGGTTTCTTCTATAATCGAATTTATTTTATTTTTATGCATTTGAAAACATGATTCTGAGTTTCCAGAGTCTCTGATCACTACCAAAGATAGACATGCAGAAAGGTTAAGAACACCTGAGCTGGAACCATGTCAAAACAGAAAAAATAGAATTGGTTGCTTCAGGAGATAGTGGGGTCCTTTTTGCTCAAGATATTCAAGCAAATTATAGATGGCTTTTGGAGGGTGTATTATAGAGTGGATTCTTGTTCAGTAATGAGTTTGACTAAGAAGTCATCCTGGTCCCTTCCAGTTGTTATTCTGTGATTCTTTTCTAATGAGATGTTTCATACCATTCAAAAACTCTTGATCTTCACATGATTTCATTCTCTTAAGTTCTTTTTAACATGTCAGATGCCTTGCTGGAAGATTTAATAACTCCATATGAAATTTGATATTAATTCTTTGATGTAAATATCAATCATTTTTTATACCCACATGCTGGGCTATGAGTTGAAACATGTCCCACTATGATCAATCTTCATTTGCTTTCAGAAACAACATAAGAAAATTGGTCTTGTGACTTCATAGTCAGAGCTTGTATAAGCATGAGCTTATATACATTTAGAATCATAGAGCATTAAGACTTAAAAAGGATTTTAGAGCATTGAGTCCAATCCTTTCATTTTTTTAAATGAGGAAATTTAGATTCAGAAATATTTGTGATTTGACCAAGATCATATAGCTGATGGAGATAGATTTAGAATTCATGGATCCTGACTCCCAATTAAGAGCCTTTCCCATGATATTATTCCACAATGTGATGAAGACCATTTTAATTCCATGTCTTTAAAACCATCAGATCCATTCCATGTGCAGCAGCACTTCACCAATTTCCCAATGATAATGCCTTTAATCACTGCGAACACTGGGAGTATAAACAAGTACCTGGGGACAAACAGAAGGAGTGCCAGATTGGAAATCAGAACTGTATTCTAATTCTCAATTCTTGTCACTAACTGAATGAGCTTTAGTAAGTAATTTAATTTGTGTTCCATGTCTCAGGGCTCCTACCATGGGAATGGGCTTTCTATATTCACACAGAGATGCTTTACTGGAGTATCTCACTTCAGAGTGGCAAGGTGTTGAGTTTTCTCTGTTTCTCCATCTCTGTCTTGGTCTTTCTTCCTTTCTCCTTTCTTCCTTCTCTCTCCCTTTCCCCTTTTTCTTTCTCTGTCTCTCCCATTTACTCTGTTCCCGTCTTCTTTTCTTTGTTGTGTCTCTTCCCCTTCTTTCTATCTGTATCTCTCTTGTGCTCTCTTACTGTCACTTTCTGAGTCTTGCTCTCTTCCTTTGGCTTGTTATGCTCTAATCACAGAATAGAATTCCGGGGAAATCTTTAAAATAAATTTGGAGTATGGCTCATGTCTAGGGGCTTTCCAAAATCCAGACAATAGAGTCACTTCTGGAAAAGTTATTTAAGAATACTAGGTTTAGAAACTCTTTATTTTCTCCTTTACCAAGAAAAAACACTTAATGCACAAAAACCTCCTCCTAAGTGAAAAATTAGCAAATATAAAAACATAAAATAAGAATTCATTACATTCATCTTCTTTTTAAAGTAGAGACAACTTCGGAGGATGGTGAAACAGCTATTCCACTTTCATCTTCACCTCAGATCTTTCAAGGTCTGGATCTCTGGCCACCCAGCCAGGATTTTGGTTTTCTGATTTTGCTGTAGGCTGAGCTGGTAGTGAAATATGTTCCACAAGTTGTGCTATTACAGAAACCACCTCTTCCTGGTCAGTGGGCAAATCAACTCCAGAACCCTGGAACTTTTAAGCCGTGGGGCTCATGACAAGGTTGGATAAGCTCATTTCTCCAGATTGTTGGTCTCTGGCTGTAGAACTATGTGCACAAAAGAAGCCAAAGGCAGAAGATTATGAATAGGTTTGCAGGCTTGTCTTAAGTAACAATATATTTCTGCTGCCAAATTCTTTTAGCTGCTATTGTTGTTGGGCAGAGGTGAGAGAAAAAGGGAGGGAAAGAGCTGGAAAGACAAAAGACACAAAATTATTTCTCCTTATCTCCTTTTATATGTCACAAAATGGCTGGATCTTTCTGGGCCAGACAATAGCCAACTTTGATATAACATCACCCCCAACTCCCTGGTCCTTACAGCTAAGTGACACAGTGAATAGAACCTGGAGTCAGGAATAACTGAGTTTGACCTCAGATACTTAATAGCTGTATGACTGGGAAAATCATTTAACATCTGTTTGCCTCAGTTTCCTCAGCTGTAAAACAGGAATAAAAAATAGTACCTACCTCCCAGGGTTGTTGTGAGGATCAAGTGAAAGAGTAATTATAATGCACTTAGCAAAGTGCCTAATATAAAGTAAGCACTATATAAATGTTAGCTATTATCATTATCATCATTATTATTATATTCACCTCCACAAAAGGTAAGTCACTCTAGTAGGTGAGGGAATTTCCTTGGTATATATTCAATAATATTTATTAAGTTTCTCATAATAAGCTTTTTTGCTCATAAAGCTGTCTTTGCATCTTCAGTTTCCTCTTCTGTAAATAGGGAAAAATAATAATAGCTATCCCTATCAAACAGTGAAGAAGAATTGGAATAATAAATAATATTTTGTCTGAGTAAATGAGCTTTGATAAAATAAAGCAAATTCTAACTCAATATTTAGTACAAGGTTAGTATTAACCACACACTCCATTTTAATTGAAATTCTCACTTTTTGGAACCATGCTTTATTTTATGATATTATTTTTATTTAATTTTGTTTTAGGCCTTGCAATTTGGGGCCTATGGTAAAAAAAATTACAGAATTTTAAAAGTCTTGCTAATTTTTGTCTAACAATAGTTAATAGTTAATGATTAGTGGTAAAGTACACAACTTTGTACCTTGATGTTATTTTTTAAAAATTTTGCCCCAATTACCTTTTTAGAATATAAGCATTAAACATGTTATCTTATTTGCTGCTTTAATAAAGAGCTCTATTTTGATGCTCAAAAACCAAAACCCAAACAATATGAATTTGAAAATTCAGGTTTTTGAACAAGATCTCTGATTAAAGGATACTTTTTATCCTTTAACTCATAAACCAAATGAAGATATGTTCACTGCTGGCAGTTGCCTAATTTCAGATAATGTACCTAAGACAAAATAACTGCTTAAAGGCTTGACTTAAAATCTGAAATGGCTAGATAAATGACAGCAACTTCAGGGTCTATACCCTGAAAAGGTTGAAAAGATGTTTGAATTTTGTGTCTACTACACAAATTTGAGCATGGATACATTCAAAGAGAGCAGCATCCCTTTAAAGTGGTTATTGAATAGTTACAAAGTTTAACAACTTCATATAATCTTTTAAAAAACTTGTAATTTTTATATAATAACTACTTAATTTATATAGTAGTATTATATAATTTTATATAATATACAATAACCACAATAACCTTATATAATAACTAATGAACATAGTCTTTTAAAAAATATTTGATTTGGGTTGCCTAATAAGCTACAAACTATCAGAGAGTATGCAAAAATAAATCTGTTCCACAAACGGGACTCCAGCTGTTTCTTTCAGTAATTCCCACACCACCTTAGAGACCTAAATCCTTGATGTGCTGAATCAACACCATTCTCTGTTCAACCTACCCTTTGCTTGTGTTCTTTCTAGAGCATCTCAGCTGTTTCTGAGCCAGTGAGACCCAGGGCACTATTCCTACAGTGATGTCTCCAAAGGACTTTTACATAAAACTAGTTCTTAGTCCTTTGGGAAAATAAAATGATGTCAGTTTTCTCTTGAGTCTTGTTAGTGACCTCTACAAGGAAACTGAGTGTTAGAGACAAGAAACTGCTCTTATCTTGACATCTTCCCCTCAGGATTTAACTGGTCTTCTAGTCTAAGGAGGTATCTTCTCTCTTCATATTGGTGTGAAAACATGAAAAAAATTTTTTTTTCATTTTCTTTTGGGAAATTTCCATGCCAGAGTGTCCAGTGCCATTATCCATTTCTTTTAATATCTATGGCATTCAATATGATATTTCACTGTTACCCTGTTTTTGAACCCTATTTTTGAACCATACTGAATAACTCTCTAACCCTTTTTCTTATCTTATTTTCTCTCATCCAAATGCCTTTGCTCCAGCATTTTCCATGTTTAGAATGTATTTCTACTATCATGTTCACTACCATATCACCACCACTATCACTGTCAACATCAAAAATTTATTAAATGCATCTTATGTGTCACACACTGTTAAGCTCTGAGGATACAAGAAAAAAAAAAAAAGAGGCAAAAACATAATCCCTTCCCTCAAGGACTTCACATTCTAATGGGGAATACTAAGTACAAGCAACTATGTCCATTCAAGATATATAAAGGATAAATGGGAGGTTATCATGGAGGAAAAGATCCAGAATTGGGAGCCATGGGGATGGGGAGAGGAGCCAGATTTTCCATCCCCCCCTTTTTTTTCCACTACTCCTCCCCATCCAGGTACTAGAGAATCTTTAAATTCCTTGGTAGGATAATATAAAGGATTAAAATGCAGAAGAGTCCTTTTCTGTTCCCCTTCCAAAAAAGCGTATACAAGATTATTTATTCATGAGAATGAAAGAATCTTTTAAATATTTTAAACACAAATTAAAATTTTAAAAATGCATGAAAAGAGATTACAGTGTTTAAGCTAACCTTAACTTACATTTAGTCACAGGTATAAATCTGCTTTTGAGAATAAAATTGTACCGTTATATTTCTTTAAGACTACACAACCTAATGAAATGATAAATATGAATCTAGTGTTTTGCATATATATTCAAGTTTCTGGGTTCATCTCTGTGTTTGGTCTTAGTCCATTGCTTCTTTTTCCCTAGAAGTTATACATACCAACTCAGAAGTTTAAGAACTTGATAGAATGATGGTCAGCATTGGTCCTGTACAGAGATAAAAATAGGAGATTTACATAGCATGATTTAGGGGGCTCTGAAAGGTTCTTTTGTCCAATGTTAGACTCTACTGACCATTATAATCATGGTGTTATTTGTAATTTTATCAGACCTCTCTTTATTCAATTATTCATTCATGAACTTTTGCTGAATGGTTACCTGGTGAGTTGACAGAGTTTCCTTGATAAGCTTAGAGAGTCCTGTGGCTAGGAGCCTGACAGTTCCATAAGATATTGTCTTTGAATAAAAAAAAAATACTTATTTTAGTAAAATCCTCAGCAGCATGTAACAGCATGGTATTTTCATATGGATCTCTATTTAGGTTAAGGCATTGGAGGTTATTCTTATGATGTACATGCTATATAGTAGCATTAACCCATTACCAATCCAAAACTATCCTCTCTCTCTCTCTCTCTCTCTCTCTCTCTCTCTCTCTCTCTCTCTCTCTCTTTCTCTCTTTCTCTCATCTCTTTGTGTATATACATGCATACATATATATATATACATATATATATATGTATGCATGTACACCATATACACACATGGAAAATCTCTGATTCTAGAGTTCTGATCTCATTGAGACTCAAGTTTTTCATCTGTAAATTGGGTTTGCTTGCATTTCCTAGCTCATGTGTTTTTTGAAAGGGAACTTGGTAAATCTTAAAATGAAGTATAATTTTAAAAATCATTCTTATAATCACTTTCTCTGCTGAGAATATGAAAATGACTCAGACCTTTCTTTCAAAAAGGTTGTAACCTAATGGAAATGAAGGATAGGAGAAGGCTGGCATATAAACTATTTTATGAATAAGAGTGAGCTAAATGCAAAGCACAGGTCTAGTGGAAGAAATCACTTTCACCTGGCAGGGCCAGATAGGAGATGATGGGAAGTCTTCATAGGGAGACTGGCACTGATTTGGAACTTAAAATGAAGGAAAGATATCAACAAATGGAAATGGTGAAAAGGGAAGGAATCTGTTCCAAGTGTGAGGAATATGTAACAAAAACATGTGGATGGGAGAGAATAGGACAAGAAAATCAGTTTGGCTGGAAAATATTGTATCATTGAGATATCACATTACATAGGCAATATTAAAAAGAAAGGACAGAAAGGATAGCAGAATAATTTAAAAGGAAAGGATAGAAAAAGAGTCACCAAAGGAGAATGAAGTAATCTAGGATGATGGTCACTAAGTTTTTTTTATGTATTTCTATTACAAACTATACAAATGACAAGGGATTAATATCTTTCAATTATGAATAACATAATTTATAATTTTAATATCTACTCTGAATATCATGCTTATATCCTTTTCATGTGTCTGTACTATGACCCCTATAGACTATAAGGTCTTTGAGGGAGTTAAAATGTATCCCTCACTGGGTACTTGTGATTATTGATGATTGCGGGACTGCCTGCTGGTCTGCTTGCCATTTTGGTGAGGGAAAGCTTTCACATAGTTTTCCTTATAGCACTGCTGATAGGGTCCTGAAGTATGTTTTTGGTTCCTGAAAAGATCTGCAGGTTGTCAGGAAAGGAATTTTCTAGAGTACAACAAATAACAATTCTAGCAATTTGCATAATCCGGAATACTTTTTTGGATATTTCTTATTTCCTAAATGATATCATTAATTCATCCATATTTATTGAGCAACAAAGAGAAGCAAAGCTCTATCAGCTAAGAAGGTCAAGATTCCATAAAATTCTGTATCTGCATATAATACCCATATCAGTCAAACTCACTTAAGGGAGTAATGGATAGAATTTTGAACTTGTAGTAAGAAAAGTCTGAGTTTGAATCCTATTTCAGTCACTTACACAAGATCCTCTTTAAGCATGGATGTGTGATTCTGTTCTGTTTGACCTAATTTCTTTCAACCTCTTTTTCATCATCTGGAAGATGGGACAATAACAGCACTTTACGAGGTTGTGAGGATCAAATAGAATGATTTATGATAAATAATAAGTTGCTTTGTAAATGTGAAAGCACTGAATAAATGTTAGGTATTCTCATTATTATTAATTACAAAACTTAAATTTGGTCTGCATGGGTTAATGAGAAATGATAGGAATGGACAAATTAGAATTTATGACCTGTCTCTGGACAGTATTTTTCTTTCCTCGAGTATAAATACTAATGATACAACTTTTGTAGGCATTACTTCTGACTTTCCACCATGTCCAAGGAAGCTCAACATTGGCAAAATCTCATCATTCTGTGAGATCTGTGTCATTAGTCTTGGTATTACCTCTCATCACCACCCTCTGTCCCCTCTGATTGCTGGGTAGAGCCATGAACTTTAAAACTTCCACTTAAGGAGTTCACCTCATGAGCCTCCTAATTTCTTATCTAACTGTACAATTCTGGACAGCTCTGACTTCTCCAGCATGACTTTGCAAGAAAAACTTTGCATCCTTCACTTTTTCCACATTTTGTGTGTTGTTTTCCTTTATTAGACTATAAGTTATTTGAGGATAGCCATCTCTTTTTTTTTCCTATTTGTATTCTCAGAATTTAGCATGATATCTGATACATAGCAGGCATTTAATAAATGTTTATTTTCCCTTGAATTTTGAATGATTGAAAGGAATAAATTGACTGTTGAAGGAAGATCCTTATCTGATTAATATTACATTTTGTTCATTTTTGTTTCTTAGATTGCCATTACCAAAGAATTCATCACCTAGTGGCCAACCTACTGATGATGAATCTTTCTCTTTACCTAAGCTTGTTCCCAGAGAGCAGACTTGATCTGTTTTCAGGCCAATATCCAGTAGCCTTTCTTGTATAGTAGAACCTGCCAAAGCTTAATTTCTGTTTGCATAATCTTTGAGAATCCAATCTCATCTCCAAACCATGGTGAGACATTAGAGTAGCACTTACAGGGACGTAGTAGTTGCTAAAGAATTGAAAATGAAAATCATCCAGAGGGCAATAGAAAGGCCTATGATGAGTTTGAATAGGCTTTAACAAAGAAACTATGAGAAATTTTAAAGAACAAGAGTAAATGATAAAAAATATGATGATAATCATCATATACTGTTACCTTGAAACATCTAATAAAAGAGTGAAATGATTAGCACTGGATAACTAGAAAATATTCATTTATATGGAAAATTGTGAACTTAGAAGAGGAAGCATGATTGAAAGTTTTATATGTTCCTTGAAAGTAAGGATTATTTAATTTTTATCTTTTGCATGGAAGCTACTTTGTTTTTTATTATTGTTGTCATTATTACTCCTTTATATCCTATGTGGACCAATGGGGAAATTAGAAATGGTAGTGAAGGGCAAAATAGAATCAGAATAAGAATAACCTCTTTGATCTAATTTTCTATAGTATTTTTCTTTCCATAGGTGGAAATGTTTCTTATGTAGTCCTTATAGAGGTGAACAACAGAAAGGAACTTAATATATTACTTGGCACATTGTAGATGCTTAATAAATGTTTACTGATTGAGTGAGGAGGATTTTTTAAAAAGCAAAGTTTGGAAGTGATATTATTATGGGAGTATATTTCAGTCTGCCCATTCAGGTAGAGGATATGATTTCCAAATAAAAATCACAAAATTTGCAGAGAAATTGTGTCATAGAGGTGAGGAACTTCAATCATATGGACCTATGAAAGAATATTTGAAAAATTTGTGGATGTTATTACTAGCAATTACATCATCTAGAAGTCTAATGGTACCACAAGGGAAATTTCTACATTCAACATATATCTTCACCATTAAGGATGAATTATTTGGGGAAATGGAAGTGATAGGAAACTTGGGAGAAAATGACTTTTTTATCTTAGAGTTCATGGTAACAAAGGAAGAGAATACAGTCAAATGTATAGACTAGATTTTAGGAAAAATGGAATTCAAAAATCTCAGAAGAAAGGAGAGCATGAGCCCATGACTAGAATATCTAAAAAGAATACTGTCTCAAGCGATTTATAGTTAACAAGATTGAAATTCTGACCACAGAATCTCTCACAATTTGATAATGACAATAGTCATAAATTAGGTGAATGAGGAAGGTGTCTGAAGGAACCAGAGTGGCTGCACAGATTTTATGGACTCAGATATTAAAAGGAAAGTCACAAAAGATGAAAGGAGGGACACATAACTAAGGCTGAATTTTTAAAAAAGAGAGTAGCAGTAAACTAAAAGAACATTGTCAGGGAATATAAAAGTCTGGACTGGATTTGGGTTAGGAAACATGTTGAGGACAATGCAAAGAGTTTCTGTTTAGAGAAAGAACAATTAAAGGATGGGCCTTTTGCTTAGAGCAGATATTGTGTTAACAGATGACAGAGAGAAAATAGAGCTCTCAACCCCTATTTTGCCCTCATCTCCTGCATCAAGGACAGTGATCATCTAAGAGTAGAACAAACACAATGAAAAGGCCATTGAAGTTCAAGGTGTGTGAGGTGATAGTAAGAAAGCACAGTAGCTGCTTTAAATGAGTTCACTCCTTAGGTTTATGCAAGTCATAAGGAATGGGGAAATATACTGACTACTAAACATGGAAAAGATGGACTCTAGGAACATAATTAATAGCAATACTAAGTAAAATTCTAGAAGAGGTGATCAAAGGGAATGTCTATTTATTTAGATAAAGAAGTTTTAAATATTAGAAATCAGTGTGGGTCCATTAATAAGTAATCATTTCAAAGAAAATTTATTTTTTCAACAGGATTGCTAGACCATTAGATCAGAGGAATACACATATGAACCAGTTGTATCTGTATTGCAGCAAAGCATTTGACAAGTGGGACATTTGGCTGCTCTCTGTCTTCATCTTTAAAACAATGATAGTATATTAGATAATCTTTAAGATACATTTCAACTCTAAAATTAGATTGCCTTCTATGAATTTGTGAAGTATTTCCACAATTTGCAAAAGAACTCAGAGTAGCACCTATTCCTGTAAGTTTTAATAGCAATCCTCTGGGGCTCTATTCCTAATACTATGGCTGATGAGCCCCCATAAGTGTGCTTCCCTTTAACAAGTATCCAATAGACATAAACAATTTAAAGCACTAGCATTTCCTAAAATAGCATAGTAAAAACAGTAGTTACAAAACATTCTTCCGTAAATCTAGTGCATATTCCCTAATAAATACACCCATTGTCTATAAGAAAAGTAGGCACAAACTTTGAGTTAGTACACTAACATGCAATACATAATTAGGAAACTTATTTAGTGAAACAACTCATGCTTCTTTCTACAAGGCTCTAAGATACTTTCTTTTTTTTGTGACATTCTTATAATGCTTTTTGGTTTTTGGTGGCATCCATACTAGAAAGGTTTGTTGTTGTTGTTTTTTCCTTTATAGTGAAGCCAGGTTTGCTTTTCATAAAATATGGTATTTCTATTGGGTGAGCAATTTTGATAGACTTATTGGGCTTCTTCTACTGCTTTAGGCTCAGATGTAGGCATAATCTGAGGTTATTGTATTCCTTCAGAAGGAACAGAAACCTTTAACCTAGAACTTAAGTTCTTAATTTTTTTTTTATCAAAGACTCCCTTGGCAGTCTGCTAAAACTATGGACTCCTAAGAATAATGTTTAGAAATACATAAAATAGAATACATGATATGCAATATTTCAATTGGAAGATAGTCAAAATAAAATGTGATTGTTTTCTCATATAGGTTCATTTAATTTCCTAAGTAAAGAACCCCTTATCTAGGACTATCAGAAATCTCTGCCCTCCCTACTTCTTCCTTCCCCCTTCTCTTTCACTATCTTCTTCTTCTTCTTTTTTTTTTTTAGCATATGAACTCTTTGTTTATAATGAGTTGTTTGTTTATATTCTCTGTATATTACAGGACTTGTCTTGTTTATTTGTATTTATATATCTTCTGCATTTATTATATTGCCTGGTACACAGTAAGAGTTTGATTAATGCTTTATCACTCTGACAAACTTTCTCTATCAGTGCAGATCAACACTTTCTCTGAAACCTAGAGTTTATAATTACCCGGGGCTATGAGACTTATTAGCATCCCACTGAAAGTGGACTGGAATGTAGGGAATTGCAATTGGAAGGGTAGGGGGAGAGGGTAAAGTGAGGACTCTTGGAGGGGCTGTGGAATGGGAATTGGAAAGTTTTCCTGACTCTTATATCAACTGCCTGTTATATCATAAGGATATTCTTAGTAAAATGGGTTGAAAACATTTGGGCCATTTCAGATGAGAAGCACTATAAGTAAGAAAATGATTTTATTATCTAAATCCTTTATGTGACAGATGATGAAATGAAATTGTTTTATAAGGGCCCATTTGGTAATCTTTCATTGTTAATTTGTTTAAAGGAGCTTAAATTCTGATGGAAAAGCTACTGGTATTAAGAGTTATCTGAGAAGCAGGAACACTGAAATTTGCTACCATTGTAGCCTGACTCCATGCAGGCAATCATGAAGAAAGCATCTCTTCCCTCTTGTCCTGACCTACAGAAATCTCTAAGCATGAGAGTTAATTGAGTATCTGTACTGTTCAGTCTCCTAAACAGACACTGCCAACTGTGCCTAATTGAAGTGAATAATGTTCTCTGAGGAGAACGTATACAATTTTTCTCTTTGGAGTCTTTTATTGTACCGTTATCTTTGGCAAATGTTTTCATATCTGAATTGTCAAACTGAAAAGAAGTGCTGTTAAGGTGTCATTTACAGTCAAAGAATACAGAGCACAAGTAGACCCTTGGGGCTTGATGGAAACCATCATAGCTTGGAACATTTGTGCTATCCAGATTGCTATTGCTCAGTCCAATTCTTGGTTAGGGAGAATATTTGATATTTGTGGATTATATGTCTTCTCCTCTGAGAGGGTGGGTGCCCTCAGGAATATACATGTCTGCCTCTGTCAGAGTTGAAAAATTCAGGAGACCCAGAGACAGTCAGATGGACAGTGAGTATATAGTACATCAGACAGGAAAGGCCTAGGTTGAGAAGTAAAAAATTGTATTTTTTGTCTAAGCTTAGCCTCTAGAACACATTAATTTTCCTTTATGGGGCTTTCATTTCTTCACTTGTAAAAAGAGGAGTTTGGAATGATGATTTCCCCACCATCACCCACCCAGACCCTATAATGCTCTCACATTCTATTTTTATGGCTTATGTAGGTATAGACCCTTGAAATCTGGTTTACTAAAAAAAGCAAAATTTTTTGAAAGTTTATCTTGTGGAAGAGAAATTAAACTGAATGAGGAACAATAGGTTGAAATTGAAAAGGGGCACATTTAGCTGTTATTCTAGGAAAAAAGAAAAACAACAATTAAAAAAACAAAACAAAACAACAACCTATTTTCCAGCAGAGCTGGCCAGAAGTAGTGGGTTCTTCCCCACTGGAGTGGGGATAGGGGTTGTGTTCTCTTCAAACAGAGAGCAGATGACTATCACTCACATATATTGTAATGGGAAATTCTTTGGGGGGATCTGGGTTGGGATGGATGGCCTTTGAAATATCTTCCACCTCCAAAATTCTGTGCTTTTTATTTCTTAATCACCAATCATGATGATTATGGCCAGGACTTGTCTCAGTTTGACTTCTACCTGGAAAGAACATAGGGCTTGTTCTCTAACAACAGTACTCACTTTAATCAGCAAGGCATCCAGGTTGCTCAGTGGTTAGTGCTGGGCTTAAAGTCAGCAAGTCTTGAGTTTAAATTTGGCCTCAGAAATTTACAAGCTGTGTAACCCTGAGTAAGTCATCTCTAACTCATTATCCTTATGTGTAAAATGGGGATCATAATAGCACCAACCTCTAAGAGTTTCTGTGAGGTTTAATAATATATATACTTAGTACTAGGGTAAATCAATTAACATCTCAGCATATCATGCAACATTTTAAGTCTAAAAATTGCAAGATCTATATTAAGAAGTTTCTTCACAGACAAAATATTTGTACTGTTCACTTCATAATGTTAGGAAGAATGTATTTGATAAACTTTATGTTGCTAAAGACATGGGTATAATTATTGTTATTAATTATTATTATTAATTTTAAGACCTAATTTTTTAAAGGCTCTGAGAAAGAAAAGATTAGACAGTAAATATAGAAATCTAGAACTTTGGTACTACATTAAGGGCTTGCTATATTTATGTTATTTATTTAGTTATTTTAATACTATATTGCATCTTTTCACTTCCCACCTGTCTATAGTACTGCCCCCTCAGCAGCTTCTTTTTGTGTGTTGTTTTTTCCTATTAGATTGTAAGCTCTTTGAAGGCAGGAGTCTGCTTTTGCATTGTCATATTTGTATTCCTGGCAATTAGCACAGTTCCTGGAGCATAGTACATGATATAACTAGACAAAGGGAATGGATAGAGAACCAGGGCCCAAGTCAGGAGGACTTGAGTTCAAATATGGCCTCAGATAATTAACTGGTAAAGTGACTCTAGTCACTTAACGCTGTTGACCTCAGCTAGAAAAAGAAACAACAGCCCAACTCCAGTATGTTTGCCAAGAAAACCCCAAATGGGGTCACAAAAAGTTGGATGTAATAGAACAAAGGATGACAATAACAATAATATTTTTTATTACGGACTATTTAAAAAGATGTTGGAATACTATTGCAGTCTTAATCAACTACTTGTTCCTATGTTATAATCCTATCATGTGGCTATAGTATATATATATATATATATACATATATACATAATATATGTATGTATACATATACATATATATTAAAGAACTTATAAATTTAATTGAGAGATAGAAAAAAGTAATAATAATAATGGACATTTCTATAGTGATTTGAAGTTTTTAAACATATTTCTTCCAATTTTAGTTTCATAAGAATCCTTTGAGTAGGTACTATGGATATTATCATTTTCCTTTTACAAATGAGACTATATTTTTTCTATTTATCAATCTAGCATTATCTAGCTATATAGTATACTTTGTCTCTATTATATACTTTCTATAATATACTTTCTATATGTAGAAAGTAATAAAAAACAATAATAGACATTTCTATTTTAGATTATATTTATTATATATAATTTTATATAGAAATATAGCTATACAATGCTGTCTATGTTATAAATAGCATATATGTGTATATATATTACATGTACATAGCAAATAACTTTACAAATATTATTTCATTTAATCTACACAACAGCCTTTTGAGGTAGGTAGTTTCTGTAATTACTCCTTTTAAAAGATGAAGAACTGAGGAAGGCAGAAATTAAGTGATTTGCCCAGGAAATCTGTTAAGGTAGAATCTGAACTCAGTCCTTCCTGAGTCCAACTCCAGCATTCTATTGACTGCACTAGTAGCTAACTGACGTATGAAGAGTGGTACAGAGTAAACAGTCAATTCCCTATGGCTTAATCAATTGAAAGGGAGGGATGCTTTCTTAAAGAAATGGATGCACTTTGTGAGTTATAAAGTACCTTCATGACAATTGCCTTGTATGTAGGGTATGAGGTTTTATAAACATTATTGCTCCATTTTCACACAGGTCACCTAGCCAGGATTCAAATCCAGATTTTATGAGTAGCCAGTCTAGCCCTCTTTCCACTACGCCAACTCTATAGTAGACTTTGAAGCCTAAGTGGTAGAGAGATTGTGTAAGCATTTTTTTTTTTGTTGTTGTTGTATACTTAGTAAAGTCCCATGAGATGAATTGGAGGGAAACAAATAGGTCTTACTCTTTAGGGAAAGGTTCTTGAGAGCTATTAATTCAATCTGCTATTACTCTCTCTCCCTACTTTCCCCAATTTGTACCTAAAGGTAGTTTGAGCCTAATAGACCATTTCCCCCCTCCCCCTCTCATTCCTTCTTTAATGACCAAGGCCTAAAAAATCTTTTCATTCATTTTAGGTACTAGTTTCATTGGCTTTTTTATGCTTCTAATCATCTATCCAATCATTTTCTCTTATAAGAGAAGGGATATTTCTAAAAATTAAGACCCAGATCTAAATTCCCTTTTCTTTTTTGATTCTTTTTGTATTTTTACACTACATTTTTGAATTGTCCTTTTTTTCCCTTCCTTGAATCTAGTTTAGGAAATTTTGGTAGAGTATGTTTCTTAACCCTAACCTCCTCCCTCCTCCAATATTGCTTACCTGATTCTGTTTAAGTCCTTAACAGCATGTAAAAATCCTTTGTGAGAGATGTCTGGAGTCGAAAGGAGCTCTAGCCCTCAGCTTACAGGCCATCAGCCGAGAGCTTCTTTCATCAATATGCCATTCCTAGGCGTGAAATGGGCTATTTAAGATTTTAAGAGCCAAATGTAAATGTGCTTAATGAGCCTCCAGGGAATTGTGGCAGGGCTGGGGAAAAAGGCTTTTAGCAGCAGATGCAGACCAAAGTATTGGATTACACTCTCTGGGGTCTTCCGAAAAGTCCCAGACAAAGAAAATGGAGATGGTGGCCCCTGACCAGGGAGGAGTCAAAGACCTAAAGCCTGACTGAGCCAGTAGAAGCTTTGTCCTTTTCCTCTGCTGAGAATTCAGCCACACATGCTACAGGGTACAAGGAATATTGCTGGTTGCTTTAATAATAGAAACTCTTTGTTCACCCTGGATATTTCAGAAAGGGGTTTTAGGAGAGAACAACAGAAAAAAGAGCTCGGTGGTAGTTCTAAGGTTCTGAGAATTTGTGTTTCATAGTCTGAAAGATCTGAATTCAAATCTGTCCTCAGACATTATGAGCTGTAAGAGCCTGGTAAATCACTTAATTCCTGTTTGTCTCAGTTTCCTCATTTATAAAACGGGAGATGATAATAGCATCTACCTCCCAGAGTTAGAGAAAATTAAATGAGATAATAATTATAAATCATTTAGCACAGTGCCTGGCACAAAATAAGTGCTCTGCAAATGTTAACTGTTAACATGTATTACCTATATTGAATTGCTTGCCATCTAGGGGAGGGACGGGGAGAAGAATGGGAAAATCTGAAACACAAGGCTATGCAAAGGTCAATGTTGAAAAAATTATCAGTGCATATGTTTTGAAAATAAAAAAAACTTTAAAAAACCCCTCACAAATGTTAAATGTGATTTATTTTCTCTCTGTCTCCATCTCTGTTTCTGTCTTTCTCTGTCTCTCCTTCTCTTGCTCTCTCTCTTACTCTCTCATCTATTTAACAATACTTTAAACTATTAGGATTCAAAGTCTGTGAGAAATCTCTTTTTGGCTCAGTCAAAAACAACATTCTTTGAATCTTTCCTAGTTAATGTAAAGGCTGCCTCAGACACCTCAGGGCATCAGAAAGCATTTGAACATCTCAGATTTGCTATGCCATAGCTTCAGGGTTGAGTCTGGGAGATTTCCTGCTATTGACAACTGCTTTATATACAGGGGCTGGGCCATCCCATTTTTCTATCATGTGGAATTTATCAAATAAAGCTGATATTTGATCCTGGAACAGAAATGAAAAATGACCATCCCTCCCCCCCCCTTTAATAGCTTGAGGCAAATCAACAACTCCAGGCAACCCAATACAGCTTAATTCCTGCAATAGGCCAGCTTCTGGTCCATACTGGGGAAGAAATTCCTGGGGAATCCTTCTACTATTTGTGGTCAATAAATTAAAATGTCCCCTTAACTATCTTGGCAAGAAGTCTCTTGAAGGACTCAGAGCAATGGAAATGCAGCTTACTCTCATTTCCTTGTAGAGTCTTTTACATCATGAAAGTTATTTGATATTTCCTATCCCATAGAGAAAATTTGGTTCTCTAGGGAAAGTATTGGTCTAGCAGTCAGAAAACCTGGCTTACACCAGCTGTACCATCTTGATTAAATCACTTATCTTCTTGATAAATATTTTCCCATCTGTAAAATGGGGAAACCATTTTTAACATACTACCTATTTTTTCTAAATGTGTTAAGAATAAAAACTAGATAAGGCCTCAAGTACCTTATATACTATTTCCAAGTACATATATACTATATTATAAAAATGAAATCTGTCATTTCACATAGTAACTAAAGTTTGAAATGTGGGAATGGAATTGCAATGGAATGAGTAAACCCATTGAGGACAGGATTGTTTCTCACTGTCTTTGTATCACATGTCCAACTAAGTTCTAAGATAACTAAATGTTTATTGTATTATTGTTCAGTGCATCTAAAGTTGTTGACAATTCAACAGAAGTAACCAGGAGGAATGGTACTGGGAAAAATAATAAAAATCTTTTTTGGTACACTCTTTTTCCTATTTTGGTCAATTTCTTTCCTTTGATATCTTCTTGCCTCTGTCACCAGATACTAAATTATATCATTCAGTGATGTTTTCTTTCTGTCTCTCTGACTTTCCCCACAAGAGTCCCATATTCTAGAGATTACCTTTGCCATCAAAGTTACAAGTCCTTTATTTCATTACCTTAAGGATCCAGTTACTCCTATGGCCAAATATGGGAAGCTAATCATCATTAAGATAACTAATTTTTTTGAAAAGCATTGGAACCTTAATAGCTCTTACCTTATCTTACCTTAATTATTTCTAGTGCTTTAAATCCCTAGGAGTTACTGAGTATGAATTTCAAGGTGATGGTAGTGCCATTATGAGAGATATTTTGGGTTGTGTATCCAACAAAGACAGTTTAGGGCAACTTTTTCTCCAAAACAGTCTTATTATTAAGAGAGTGATGGGAGAAATCAAGGAAGACAGACAAAAATTATGTCAAAATTATAGCAGAAAAAAGAATTGGGGCATGAAGATAGATCCCAAGCTTGAGCCATACTGATATCATTTAAACACAAATAACAGATAAGGCTACATAAGCAAGAACTTGAATGGATTAGATGAGAATCATTATTGGCCGGGCAAGTACTGTAATGGGGGCCATATTTAGATTACTGTGAACAATGAGGAATAGGGGAGAGGGGAATCAATCCAAGGAAGAAAAGACCCAAAAGGATTTATTTTAGTGTAGAGAAAAGAACATTGAGAGGGACCTAAAACTCTTTTCAAGTGATAGAAGGGTGATTATGTGGAGAATAACTGTTTTCCATATGCATAAAACTAAGAGCCAGAATGAGAGGATATAAATTTTAAAATGTGGCAAGACATGATGAGAAATAAGCAAAAAGTGCTGACTGAAATATCCCATGTTCTCATGTTCTTAAAGGAAATTGTAGCCTTTGCATTGCAGGGCCCGTTAAAGAATAGGATGAATGACCATCTACCTATCTCTGACCATATCTAATCTAACTCCTCTTCTTAACTTTCAATGTTGTCCATGATCCGGCTCCACACTACCTGTCCTAAGTATTATTTGCTTACACTGGTCTTCAGCATATACCCTTGATTCTTGTCAGACTAATCTTTTCAAGGTCCCACCAAAAAACCGTGCTCATTGCTATCTTGGCTCATGTTGTTTGATTCTCCTGGAATGCCATCTTCTCTACTTTCTATCTATATAAATAAATCCTGCTCATTCTTCTAAGTCTAGTTTATCTCAAGTCTTTCATAACAGGTGCTCTAACTACAATCAGTCCTCATTTATATTCCTTTTCTCTGCACTCCTATTTCCTTCATAGTCTATGTCACACAATTTTGAAATTAATTATGTATAGCTTTTCCTATTGAGAGTTCTTAGAGTAATTATTATATATCCCATTCACATGGGGATTATCATATGCCTTATATTGTAATTAATAGTTTCATGAATGAATTAAACATGTTTATTAAATGCTTGCTGTATGCAAAGTATTGTCCTAAGTGCTAAGGATGGTATAGAAACGTGATACAGTCTTGTGTTTGAGGAATTTATACATGCGGGAGGATTGAATTGTAGGCAAGATAGAAAGGATCAAGAATTTTTAAGGGGACAATGGCAAATTTTTTACAGCTAACCCTGGGAGTCCAGAGTATATGTGTCTTATCTAGTCAACTTGATAAGTGGTCAGCAAATAACAATGCAAGGACCAAATCTGGCCCACTGTCTGTTCTTATACAATGAGCTTGGAATGATTCTTATATACAACAATAATTTAAAAAACATTGTTAATCTCATGGATGGTGCAAAAACAGGCAGAACCTAGATTGTAGTTTGCCAACCCTTTAACAAAATTTGAAACTCCTTCAGGGTGGATAATGTGAATGTATCCCTTACATTGTTTATTATATCACCATACACACAATAGGAAGTCAATAAACATTTATTAACTGACTCCATTGTCATATGCCTGTGAAACCTGGACAGCATACCAGCTCCATGCCATGAAATGGAATGACTTCCATTTGAACTGTTTTAGGAAGATTCTGAAGATCACCTGGCAGGATAAGGTACCAGACACTGAGGTCCTTTCTTGAACTAAATTGCCAAGCATTTCAATTTTGCTGCAGAGAGCACAACTCTGTTGGGCTGGCCATGGGGCTCAAATGCCAAATGTACACTTGTTAAAAAGACTATTTCATGGGGAAATGCAAGCACTCACAAGGTGGTCAGAAAAAAGCAATACAGGAACATTCTCAAGATCTCTCTATAAGAACTTTAAAACTGATTGTATGATATGGGAAACACTGCCCTGAGACTGCCCAGCATGGCATGCCCCCATCAGAGAAGGTGCTGTCTTCTATGAGCAAAGCAGAATTGAATTAGCTCAGAAGAAACGTGAGATGTGCCAAGTTAGAGAATCCACCCCAAATGTTCATAGGGACTATTTGTGTCCAACCTGTGGCAGAGCATTCTGAGCTCATGTTGTTCTGATCAATCACAGTTGGACAGACTAACCTGGCTCTAACAGTGATGTCATTTTCGTTCTCTTTGAGAATAAAGAAAAACAATCAGCCAGCCATTGACTGGCTGATACTTATTTTTATAATAATTTAAATTTGTGTGTATGTCTTAATATTATTCCTTGTAATTTATGGAAAATTCTTTGAAAATGGAGGGTGTGGTCTTATAATTTTTCTATCTAAATAGTGCCTACTCCAGTGCTTGCAGATTGGCAGAAGCTTTCCCATTCCTGTAGGCTGAAGGCTAAACTAAGTAACTTCCTAAAGTGCTTTCCAGGTCCAATTATGTTTTCTTCATTTTAGATCTCTATATTTGAATTTTAATAGGATGTGCTATGTTAAAATGAAATCTTTCTGCTACTTCCAGGAACTAATACTCTTGAGTGGGTTTTGAGATAGATCTTTTGGATTGTAGGTCAAATGAGGAGAAGAACTGTATCTTATCTCATGTGCCTAGTATGTTCCTTTGGTACCTAGTATTCCTATGCATACAGTAGGTCAATAGATATTTAATCTGTATTTGTTGAATTGTTTTAATTCTGTAGCTTACCTTATTTTACAAAATGGTGGGTTAAGATGTAGTGTCTTCCATTCAGATTAATAACCTGGAATGTCTCCATAATGTATATTTTACACCCACAAAAATAGTGACAGAAACTGGTACACGTATTTTTGTTTCCTTTGAGCCCCAACGGTTTTTGTTGTATGTTATTTCTTGTCCTTTTTAAGACATCTTTTTGCATCATTGATGCTTTCTCTCTTTCTGACATTATTTTCAAGCAATCAACTCCGCCTCTTTGCTTAATGAAGAGCAAAATCAAATAAATGCAGAAGAGCAGGTCAAAGTTTCCATGACATGCTAGAAATTGAGTACAAAAGCTTAGGAAATAAAATTATCTAGAAAGACAAAATTTCAAGACACAAGTACTATCCATTTTAATTGTATTTTACATTGGAACATTTGGTTTACCTACCATTGGGTATTTTCCTTACTTTCACCAGCTTTCTGGTAGTTTAATTGACTTTTATTCCTTAGTTTCAAGTTTTTTAGATGCTTAAAGACATCTGGTGAGGGAGTGTAAATTTCTATTAAAATGGTTTATTAGAAATTATAGATTAAGTGCTCTCTTCAAATTTTAATATTTCTTCTGAGAGCTTTTGTTATATTATTTAAAAAATAAAATGTAAAAAAATTAATAAATGTTTAAAAAGTCATCAATACTCATATTTAGAAGAAAATGGGGACAAATTGTTTGTCTTTTGTCAGATTCATTGTGTATGGGTAGAGTAGATATGTGTTCACTAGTATCCAACACACATTGCCTTTTTACTTCATGTATTTCTTTTTTCACCTAAGTAGCTGCACTTATTTCATATTGTATAAAAATTTTTTCTTGCAAAGTAAAAGCAAATTATGCTGAATTTGGAATTTCGAACCTGAGGGGAAAACATCTGAACACTGGGTGTTCATCTTTCTAACAAGCTTAGCAGATGGATGGGAAATGATGTTTGCTGTTTATTTCCTCAACATATCAATATGTGAGGATGTGGTGCAAAATATGGCTTTCCTGCAAATGAGCAAACCCATGCCAAAACTGCACAATCAACATCATTTTTATTTTTTTACTCCAAAGAATATTTAAGTTTGAAGAACTAGTATACATTCTAAGTCTACCTGATCCACCTTTGTTCATCCAAGTCTTGGCCCCATTATCTTTGAGGTAGAAAATACATTACCATATTGGCTATTAGTTCTTTTACTTCAAGAATTATTGAAGGATTGTTTGAGTCAAGAAACATAGGGGATTGTAAAGTTATAGAAGTCTGTATATTTTGATGACAAAGTTGATCACTCAGGTCACTAGGAGATACAAGACCAAAAGATAATTTTTTTTTCCAAGTCATTTAAATGAATATTGTAATGATCCCCAACCTTTATTTTTCAGTTACAAAATGAGGCAACAAGTGCTTTGCTTAGTGATCTGTGTCTATGATTTGACATTCTTTTTATTATTAATCATAGTGATGATATGATGATTCCCACTAGAACATCACCATCAATAGAGTGTCTGAGGAAAGTGGCAAATCAGGTAGTAGGAATCTTGAAAACTAATCACTTGTTTTGGAGAGTGGAAAAAAAGATTATGGTAATGTTATGGATTCTTCCAGGTTAATTGTAGATTTTCCAGATGTAAAAGATCTGTGATTCTGTCAAGGTGATGACTCTTGATGTGGAAATTCCCTCTATTGACTCAAATCACAACCCATCTGATTAGATAAGGTCTATAGAGATTAGATAAGGTTTATAGAGATTAAATAACTTGTTCACTAAATGAGAAAAATGTTGTAAAGGTGAAATTTAAACCCAAGATTCTTGACTCCAAAACAGATACTCTACTCACAACTCCATATTGCCTCTACTAGCTTTCCATACATCCTAGAAAACAAAAAAGGTCCTTCCAGTTAGTCTAGGTTGTATGACATGTACTTTTCATATGTGATGCATATGTGTATATACCCAGGGTCCTGCTAAATATAGTGGGCTCCAGATTCCTCCTTCTTCAATAAATAAGAATCCCTCCTTCTCCAATAAATAAGAAGCTACATAGGTTTTCAAATCAAGTGTATGGTTTTTCATGGAAAAACAGCAGCATATAATTCCACCTGGAGTTGATTTCAGCTTTGCTGTACATTTTCTGCTCCCACAATTTCCTGCAACTGAGTTTTCATTCCCATTTCACCATTGAATAGATTCTCTTTCAAGTCTTCCTGGTTAAATCCAATTTGCCCTTTCTTCTCTTCTTGATCTATGCAGAACTGTATATTGTAGATTATTATTCAGTTATTCAGTGGTGTTCACCTCTTAATGATGTTGTGGACCATGGCATGGCAATAATGGTCATATGGCAAAAATATTGGAATAATTTGCCATTTCCTAAATCACTGCATTAAGGCAAACAGAGATTAAGTGACTTGCCCATGTCACAAAGCTAGTGTTTGAGATTGGATTTGAATTTAGGTCTTCCTGACTCTAAACTCAGCACTTTATGTACTGCATTCCTAGCTGTCTCATATTGTAGATTAGTTCAGCTCAAAATTTTTCTACTCTGCATTTTTCTAAATACCATATATTTTTTGTGGACATTCTATGATGGATTTAGTTATCTTCCTTAATTTTATACCCCCCTCCCAGTGTCCATTCCTTTCATCTTTATATAGCTTTTTCTTCTTGAATGTATCCCAGGGCTCAATCTGAGGCACTCTTCACACTCAAACCATTTCAAGGTAGTCACATGACTGTAATTACTTACCCTCATTCCCTCATTTCCAGAACTCCCAAACTACTATCTCTAGCTCTCATTTTCTTGGGTTGCTCATCTCAAGCAATCTGAAGGATAACTTATTTTTGGGATAATATAATAATTCATATCTAAATGTTACTTTATGGTTTTCAAAATTCTTTCTTCATAACAACCCTGTGAGGAATGCTTATGTTATTATAATTTGAAAATGAAGAAACTGAGGAATAAAGAGGAAAAATCATTGGCTTATCCATGGGTCAGCCAGCCAGTTATTGGAGTGAGACTAGAATCCAGCATCTGAATTAAATCTCAGCCAATTATTGCCTGTGACATTGAGTGGATTATTTAGTCCCTCTGGACATTGAAGGGGTGTTCTGTGTGGTGTATATAGACACACACACACACATACACACACATATTTGTTATCCTTTGTTATTGAAAAGATCAAATGACATCACTCTGCTGGGGTCAAGGTATAGTGTGTTTGACTGTGGCTGATCAAAGCAATATTGCCTCATGTGAATTTTCTGTAAAACAGTCTTTTGGACAAATTCTTGTTTTCTTCTTGTCCCAAAAGTCTTAGTACAATTAAAACTTATAACTGAACTAAGACTTTTGGGACACATTGTATAAAACAAAGAGGTTTAAATGGATTACTTTTAAGATTCTATATCTTTTGCTAATTCTATATTCTTTTGATCTTATGATTCCTATTGCAGGATTCCTTCCATTCTACCATGCTGCCTTTAATTCTAGGAGGTCCTGACCTATGATTTAATTGGCAAAGGGAATTGCTGGTGAATAAACTCCCTCTTCCAGATCAGTCCCCTACTCTTCAATTTGTGGTCTAAGGGAATTGCAAGATTAAGTATTCTAGTCAGAGATACATAATCAATAGGCAGCAAGAGGGTAGACTTGAACTTTCGTCTTCCGAACTCAAAGTTATCTTTCATACTTGATAATAACAAATCAAAAAGGTTCATCTTGACTTCCCCTCATAACTAATAATACCTCTTTCTAGATTTCTGGTTTTAATGGATAGAGTATTGTTATGCATTTGTGTAGTACTTTTGATGTTTCAAAGGATCATTCATTAGGGCATGGAGGCAGTTTAGTGGATAATTGATGGGCCTAAATTCAGTAAGATTTGAGAACCAGGAAGAATTTCACATTTATGATCTCACTTTTCCCTTGTTTCAAATAACCTAAGAATAAAGATTCTCCTTGTCTCCAAGATTTAATGTCTTTGAATTATTTTAAACAGTTCTCTTCTTCAATCCTTATATTCCATCCTCCATCTCTGAATTCTGTTCTGTGGGCCCTTTCTCTTCAATACATCTCAAATCACTGTGTCATAAATGGTTGTCATGACTGTACAGTTCAGTCCCTTTCTTTTCAGTCCTCCAACCACCCAGATTCAACAATTTCTTTCTTGGATTACTTAATGATCACTCTGCTACTCTCCCCAGCTCTAGCTTATGTTACTTCATTTCATTCTAAACATAACTGACTAGAATACTTTTATTTAAATATTTAATTATTTATTCACAATAGTGAAAGACCTTCCCAAACTTAGTATGTGAGGGTCTTGAGACAATAGTTATACAAGCTGGCACTGGGCCATACTTTTAAATTTTTGCAGTTTTTAGGCTCTGTGAGGACTTGCTTTCTGTTGGCAAAAATTTCGGGGGTACAGGATCATTTCTTTGCCATAATGAGGCTTTGGAGTAGGACTTTCATGAAATCTACTCAGAGGAGAAAGCTTGTACACACTGAATTATAATGCAAATAATGCACTGGTAAGGCACAAAGTGCTGTCAGAGATCCAACAAAAGAAAAAAAAAATTCTACCTGGTAAAACTATGGAAGGATTCATGGAGGAAGTGTCATCATGAATCTCAGTGGAGAGATTTATGATTTTCTTTTCCAATACAGGAGTAAATCCATGGCTTGTGGATTCTGTGAAATCCTAATGTAAATTATTTTAAGAGTGTTCTTCACAATCAGCTTGTGATACTCAGTAAATTTCTGTCAAGTGGTATAATGTGGTGTTGCTAATATGAATTCATTATTGCTAACCTTTAATCCCTTTAATAGTCAAGTAATACAGTTATAATTATTTGCATCTTTATTTATAGTAATTTCTATTATCCATTAGGTAGCAGTTAGAAAATTCACAGGACTAAAAATCCTGGATTTGTCATTAAATTGTTATATGAACTTGAGCAAGTCACTAACCTGTTTGACTCAGAGTTTTCTCATCTCTTAAACAGGATTCAAAGTCATAGAATTATTGAGATAATCTAATCAAGTTTCTAAACTGAAAGTTCTTAAACATTTTTGTGGCATGGATTGTCTTGGAAGCCTGGTGACATCTATGGATTTTTTTTTTCCAGAATAAGTTTTTAAATGTATCATTTGAAACACAAGATTACAAAGGAAACAAAATATAATGAAATACAATTATTAAAATATTTTAAACAATGAATTTATATGCCATACTTTAAGAATTCTTACTCTAATTTGAAATTATGCTCAAAGGGTTATAAAACTCTGTATACTCTTTGATACAGTAATACTACCACTAGGTCTTTATTCCAAAAACATCCCCCAAAAAAGGGAAAAGTAAAATATTCATAGCAGCTGTTTTTGTGGAATTGGAAATCAAAAGGATATCATCAATTGGGGAATAGCTAAACAAGCTGTTGGATCTGATTGTAATGGAATATAATTGTGCTATAAGAAATGACAAGAGGAATGATTTCAGAAAAATCTGCAAAGTCTTACATTAACTGATGCATAGTGAAGTGAACTGAACCAGGAGAACTTTGTACAGACTAACAGTAATATTTTTCAAGCTGTTCACAGTAATACAATGATCCAAAACAATCCCAAAGGACTAATGATGAAGCATGCCATCCATCTCCAGATAAAGAATAGATTGATTTGATTGTATTGATTGAATACAGACTACAGCATGCTGTTTTTCACTTTCTTTTTTCTTTTATTTGTTTCTTCATGTACAAAATGACTAATACGGAAATGCTTTACATTGCACATGTATAACCTATACTTGATTGCTTATTATCTCAGGGGCAGAGGAGAGAAGAGAGGAAGTGAAAGATAGAATTTGGAACTCAAAATTTGAAATAAAAATATATTTAAAAAAAAAGGAATTCTTGCTTCAGACAAAGCATGAATTCTACCTACAATGTAGTTGGTAAATATTTAGTCTCCACTTAAATTTAAGACATCTAGGAGTAGGAAACTCATCATTTCCTTAGACAACTTGTTCCATTTTTAGATAGTTCTAATTGTTTGGAAGTTTTTCCTTATGTTAAACCAAAATCCTCTTTCTTGTAACTTCTACTAATTACTCCTTGGTCTTTCCTCCTGGATAATCAGAACTTTTAATTCTGAGGTCTCAGTTTCTTGAACCCATCCTTATATGACATGTTTTCCAATTCCTGTACTACTGGGTTGTTCTCCTCCAGAGGTGAATGCTAAAATATGTTGCCTATCATTGGACACCATATTCCAGATTCTGTCTTGACAAGGCAGAATATAGAAGGGTTATCACCTCTCTTACTTTGGAAATCATACTTCTATTAATACCCTAAGATTTTATATATACATATATATATATATTTACTATAGTATACTAGTCGTTCATATTGAATTCAACAATATCTCTAGATAATCTTCACATAAATGATGTCTCCTCCAGCTTTGGAACCTTAATGTGAAACTCTACATTTACTCCTATGACATTTTATTTTGTATATTTTACTCTACTCTTTTAGCTGATCAAGATCTTTTGTGTCCTAATTCTGTCATCTTGCAACCTAGGTTATGTGAAAGGATGCAGAGTGGAGGAGAGTATTTTGGTAACTCTTTCCCAATTTCTTCATTGTTCCCAGATATAGGCAACCAAACACTGACCAAATTGTAAATGGATCAAGAGCATTGCTTTGTCATGAGTCGTTCATATCACATATGTAAGTAAAAGAAGATCTTGGTGAGAGGATAATCTCCAAAGTGGAAGTTACTTTCTTAATATAGATACTTGTAGTGTCTAATAAAAATATATTTGGTAGACTTGTGGTATGTGTGTATGAATGCATATATAATATAATCAGATAATACATGAGAATATAAATTGGTAGTATCTATCTGCTTTAGTGTATATCTAAATTAGTTTATATCTTTGGTGAAGATGTATGTGCTTTATATATACATACATAGATAGACATTTATGTGTGTGTAAACACATGCATATCTATATGAGTTATATAAATATATATGTTTCTGTCATCCTTTGTTCTTGGAGAGGACCCAAATGACATCACTATGTAATATATGTATATATGTATATGTTATATATATTTATATCTATTAGTAGATCTATAGGTATGTTTATTTTAGTAAATCTAAATACATATGGATATATACATATCTACATTAATAGCTATGTGCTTATAGAACTATGCCTATATGTAAATAAATATGATATAAGTATGTATATTATATCATATATCTGTATTAGTGTAGATATATTAACATATATACTATATGTGTAAATATCATTTATATTATATAATGTACATTATTATATTTTATATACATCTAGATTAATGTATATCTATGTGTATATATGTATATCTCTATGTTATATTACTATTATAAACTATAATATATTTGTATATTTGTGTATATATATATATATATATATATATATATATACATACATATATATAAAATGATCCTCCTGAGTTTTGTCAGTTGACTCAGTGCAATGGCACATATTAAAGATACTAGAATGAAAACTTTTATTTCAAAGTAAAGTTATAATGTTTGCTTGTAATTATTTCATTTAAAGTATATTTGCACAAATAGACCTTACAGTAAAGTAATAAAAATATTTTAAAAAATTATCACATTAATTAACACAAATGACCTATTTGACTCTTAGGAGAAATACTGCTGAAACTAGGGAATGGATGATTATTATCAGTAGAGTAATCACATAATAAACTGCACCTTGCTGGCATTGCCTTATCTCTTAAAATCTCAGCTGTCTTTTTAGATGAGGTCTAAGGTCATCTAGTTTCATTCCTTTATTTTACAGGGAAGTATACTGAGATTGAAGAAGGTGAAATGCTTTATCCAAGGTCATATAGTTATGCTTTTACAGAGTTGAGATTAGAAACTTCATTTCAGTATTTTTGAAAAAATTAAAAGCAATATTGAAAAGATAAAATATCATATTTATATATGTATATATATATATATGTGAGTAAGAGCCAGACATGGTAGATAGAGTGCTGAACCTATTAAAATTCAGTCTCAGATATTTACTAGCTGTGTGACCTTGGTCAAGTCACTTTTCTCATATGTAAAAATGAAGATAATAATAGCATTTATTTCAAAGAGATGTTGTGAGGATCATATGATATAATATTTGTAAAGTGCTTAGCTCAGAGCCTGCCACTTGGTGAGTATTAAATAAATGCTGGCTATAATTATATTTGTGATTATAATTAATTTCATTGTTTAGGGAAATACCAAAGTAGAAATTCTGAAGTAGATAAGTAGCTACTCTATAAATTTGGTTTATAGAGAGTGTCCTAAGGCACTGAGAATTTAAGGGACTTGTCAGTGGTCAAAGGTATGATTTTCCAGAGTTAGAATCTCAACCAGGACTACTTAACTCTCAGCCTGGTATCCTACTTCCCTTTACCATTGCTGCCTCTGTTTGATGCTTGCTTAGATAATTTGTTTTCTTTTTTAAGGCAATTTGTTTAAGGCACATTGGCTCCTCTGAGGCAGTAATCCTGTAAGGGCCTTTTGAAGTGCTGAACTAGAAATTCATTTAATAAAGGTGGCTTTGGAGGACACCACATTAAACGCGGGCTATCTCATGGGGCAGTTTCAAATGTAATATAATGGGAAGTAAATATTTGTTGTCAACTTGTTAATAAATAAACTTCCTTCTGTGGTATGTTTCCAAGTCAACGATGATTTTCATCTTTCTAGATGACTTTTCTTTTAAATTTGAGCTAAGCTAGAGGATTCTGGGAAGATGGCAGAGTAGGTCAGTAAATCTCAAGTTCTCCAGATTTCTCTCACAAATGAACAAATTTGTGCCTCAGGGAAAACATAGACTGGTGAAAAGCAAAGAAGACTTGGGATCACTCTGGCACAATCCAAGAGGATCTGAAGAAAACCCAGGCCAGAGATTTGCTGGTATAAGTCCAAATACCTCCTGGTCAGCTCTGCAGAAACACCAAATGGGGATGCCTAGGGCTATCTGGGTTTGACTAGAGCCTTAGCAGGAACCACAGGAACATTCACCTACCAGACTGTGTGCAGAGTTGTAGGTCTGAGTCTCAGAAGACTGAGTAAACCTTGGCTGGTTAAGAAGGATACCCGGCCCTGGGTAAGGAGGAACCAGCACACCTGCTATCCCATGATTAGAGATGCTTACACTAATACCTCTTATTTTAAAAAAAATGATCCCCAACTATAGAAACTTACTATGGGAACAGGAAAGACTGGGATTCATCTTCAGAGAAGGACACTGAAGTAAAAAAGCTTCTTCTACCCTAAAGAGTAACACAAAATGGCTCTCTGTCCAGAGAGAATTTATAGAACTCAAAAAAGACTTAAAAAAAATCAATAAAAGAGATTTGGAAAAACTAAAATAAATGAATAAATTTAAAAAATCTCCAAAAAACCAAAAAAAAAAATGGAAAAAAAAAACCTACTATAAGAGTAGGTACAGGGTCTTAAAGAAGAAACTAATTCCTTGAAAATTAGAATTGGACAAGGGGATGCTAGCGACACTATAAAAGACCAAGAAACAACAAAATGAAATATAAAGAATGAAAAAATAAAAAAGGTTGAAACATAAGAAAAACAACATATTTAGAGAACAAATCAAGAAGATAAAATATAAGAATAATTGGACTACTTGAATGCTGTGACATAAAAAAGAATCTTGACATAACAATGCAAGAAATACTTCAAGAAAATTGTCCTGAAGTGAAGTGATAGAACATGAGGGGAAAGTAGAAGTATCTCAATCACCACCTCAAAGATATCCTCTGTGCAAAATACATAGTAATATTATTGCCAAATTTCAAAACCCTCAGATTGAAAAGAAAATTTTGGAAGAAACAACAACAGAACAATTCAATTTAAATTCGAATATGCTGGAGCTACAATTAGAATCTTCCAGGACTAATCAGCAGCTATAATAAAAGATCGTAGGTTCTGGAATCATGTATAACAGCAATCAAAAGATCTAGGCCTGCAGTCAAAAATACCATATCCAGCAAAATTATCCATTGAATAAAAAAAAGGACATTCAACAAGCTTACAGATTATCAGAACTTTATCTCAACCAAACCTCAACTTTATAGAAAACTCAACATATACGAGCCAATATTCAACTAAATTTCAAGGAATTTAACATGGAAAAATTGTTTACGTTTTTTACATGGAAATGTATACCATATTTTTAAGATTGACATCAGCAATTGGGGACCTCAAAAGAAAGATTGGAGCATAATTGAGCGTGATCTGACTCTAAAAAACAAACTGTCTAGGAAAAGTAATTATGCTGTACAAATGAGATGCAGAGGAAGAATAGACAGAGGCATTAGAGAGGGGAGGAAAGCGTGTAATTCTGAAAACCTACTGAACTAGGGAATGGTTAAAATAGGGAATGTTTTATACACACACACACACACACACACACACACACACCTATCATGAAAGGCATAACACCTTCCAAAATATATAAAGAAATAAGGGGGCAAGGAATAGGATAAGGTGGAATATAGAAGGATATATGGATTTATGGCAGTGGAATAAAAGTATAGATTAATGGACAAGGTATAAAGAATAAGGTGGAGTATAGAAAGGTTTCTAGAGTAATGGTAGAGTGACAAAATGTGTAGATTAATGAGAAAGGGATGAAGAGGGAAAAGAGTGTTATAAGATAAAGTAGAGTACAGAAAGGTATTTAGATTAATAAGAGAGAATAAAGTGTGTAGATTAATGGGAATGGGATTAAGAGGGAAATAAAGCATGGGGAAGAAGATAAGGGAGGGATTCATTGGTGAAGGGAGGTTAAGTAACTGCAAGGCAGTTACCTGAGCAAAATAAAGTAAAAGAATTAACAGGGATAAGAAATAAGAGATATACAGAAACACTACAAGGATCAGGAGTAGAATTTATTAGAAAAAAAAGTAGAGCTAGTAATCTAGCTAGTAATCTTAGACAGAGTCAAACTTAAAGATTCAATGAAGAGAGAAATCAACACTATATGTCAGCCATATTAATGTTTTAGATGCATGTTTACATATGGGTAAATGCATATATGTGTGTGTATATAGCTATGCATACATGTAGATCTATGTATATGTACATATACATATATTCAAAATATATGTATATAGGTATGGGTCTGAATGTGTGTGTGTGTGTGTGTGTGTCTATGTTTAACTATACTCTGCTTGGGAAGAGTGGGCAGGATGAAAAAGGAAAAAAAAGGAAAAAGGGAAAAATTGTGCAGCAGAGAACAAAATAACCTACAAGAAAGCAAAGAAAAGATGGACAGTCATGAATATTATTTCTTCTATTATTATATATGCTTTCTTGAAATGGAAATTTATTGTTATACATTTTGAATTCTCTGATGTTCTGCTAGACACATGACAATGTTTTGTTTTGTTTTCCTTTTCTGCCCTTTTTCTTATTTCGTATTTAGTTCAATAACTAAATTTTAAAAATAAATTTGAGCTAATAAAGAAGAAAGGTAACAAGGAAAGGGGAGAAGTATTCAAGACCTAGACAAAACTTGGTTGTTAAGGAGAGTGATTTCTTTATATAAATGTGTCATAGTTGCCTTAGGGTTCAATTTAGAAGTGAATTTAACAAAGATAGTTGTCTTTGGTCTTTCTTTTTGGCCAAAAATCATAGGTAAGGTAGATAAGTATATATTTTTAATAGGGCATAAGGTCAATCAAAACAGGTTTTCATTTAAGATTTTTTTTTAATTACTCTGGAAAAAAGAATCAAAGGAAGAGAGACTATGTATTCTTAAACATTTCTGTCAACTCAGATGTATGAAAATGTTTCCTAAATGGGTTTTTTCTATGAGATCACTAAGGAAGATGCATGATAAGTCCCTTTGCCATATTTTAGGTTGTTAGAGAGAATTGCCAACAGCCAATTCTTGCCAAGGAGAGCCAAGCCAAAGTTAGAAATCAGTATGACATTTTTTCTTTGTTTGTAAATCCTCTTATATTTTTACAATTAATTACATCAAAGGGATAGTATACATATTTACTCCAGATTTTATCAGACTCTCAGTAGAGAAGCTATTTTCTTGTGTTTAGTAAATACAAATTGATAATATTTATCCACCCATTGAAGAAGGATGACAAATAGACAATCCAATAAATTAAAAAACAAAACAAAACACATTTCTGCAGCTATCTATTCTCATCACTCATGACAACTAAACCACAGCATCAAGAGTTGGACATCTCAGGTTCTCATGTACTATATAAGGAGTAATGGGGATTAAGAAGGTGCAATCAAGTCTGGTTAGCTCAGACTATATATATATATATATAGAAAGAGAAGAAACCTGGGCTGAAGTAATGCAATTTTTGAATAAATGAGATATAGATTTTTAGGATATCTCTAGGAGAGGATAATGCCAATCAGTTGGAAAAATCACACATAGTATGATTAACAGAAAGAAAAGAAGCCAATGTGATCAAGAAGACACCAGCAACAATCTACTCATATAACCATTTCAATATTTATAAAATCTTCATGAAAAGGAGCTATACCTACATCAAGGGTAAAAAAATGATGAAAATATGAGAAGAGAATAAATACTTATGAAAATGGTTATGTATAAACAGTGCTTTTAATATTATGTAACAGACAGAAGTGTATCAAGAATAAAAAATTCTGCTGTGTTTATTGTTGACAAAAATAGTTTTGATTTTGGAGAGCATAATGAAGTATTCATTCCTTGATGCCTTCAATAGTATCTCCTATAGATGTCTTCATAATATTTAAGATTCCTTATTGTATGTAAGCAGAAAGACAATTTTGTTAAAAAATTCTGTGGTTATCAAATCAATATCAAGTGAGTCATAAAAAAAGATGTATGCTTGCTGAGAATATTTATCCTCCTCATTGAGAATGTCTTTCATAGAGTCCAAATGGAAGAGGAATTTCCAGTGAATAGTAAAATCTTCTAGATACTTCCATTAGCAAGTAACACAGTGTTGATCACATAAAGCTATGGAATACCATAGAGCATCCTAAATTACATCTAAGACCACTTAAAAGAACTCTATTTAACAATCCATAGAGGAAAAACCAAATAGATAAAGAATGTCTACTCTGCAAATAATGATGTGCAATTCAGAGGGCAGTCCATTAACTTAGACTATTAATTCATATATTTTGGACTGGCCCATTGGTAGAACAGAATTTGTCAAAATATCAAGCAATAGTTAAGAACCTTTGAGAATATGTATGTAATAGAAATATTGATGTTTATATAAAGAAAATAGCTTGTTTGCAAATTAGTAGATCTATATATAAATTTTAATTCAGAGATTGGACCAAAAGGAAATTATTTATTTAGATTCCATTTTATTGAACTAAAAACAATAAATTCAAAGTGAAATAATTTTATGTAACTTTTAATTCAACATTAAAGAGTTAACTCAGGTCTTCCTGACTTCAGGGCTGGTGCTCTATCCACTGAGCCACCTAGCTACCCCTAAAATAAATCTTAAATACTTAAACTATGTAGTATAGTAGGTAGAGTGCTGAACTAAAAGTCAGGAAGGCTCATCTTTGGAAATTCAAATGCAGCCTTAGAACTTAGTAGCTGTGTATCTCTGGGCAAATCACTTAACCTTGTTTGTCTCAGTTTCTTCATTTGTAAAATGAGCTGGAAAAGGAAATGACAAACACTCCAGTGTTTTGCCAAGAAAACCCAAAATGGGGTCACAAAGAGTTAGACACAACTGATCAACAAATGTAAATTTTAATATTGACTTTAAAAGTTGAAATGAATCTTAAATATTTAAACTAAAATAATATTTTAACAACTTTAATTGTTTTCAACTTAATAAACATGTCTATTTTAAAGTAATTTTAGTCTTTGTTAATATTGCTAATGTTTTTTAAAAGTTTGGGCCTCTCTCAACTGCTAATTTGTGAATGGACTGGTTTTCCATACAAGGTTATACATATTCATAGAATATTACAGTTGAAAAGAATTTAAGAGGTCATCTATTCTAATATCCCACTTAATAGCAAAAATATCTTTCACAAGATTTTAGAAAGTTGATCACTTGGACTATCCTTCCACCTTTTGAATGACAAAGTGCTTATTACCTTAAGAATCAAATACTTCCATTTTTGTACATGTATAGTTGTTGGAAAGTTCAAGACATTTTATTATTAGAAACATAAAAAAAACCCTTCATTATAGCAGTTTCATCTATATCTTCCAAAAGTCATTTTTTTTCTTTTTTTTTAAAGATCCTCTTTGAGTCTATATTACATTAAATGGGCCAATTTTAAATGGATTGCCCTTTGTAATAGTAAATCTCTTTCATTTGCCATTCACAGGTAGGTAGTAAATTCCTTTCTAATCCAATTTTAGATGACATTTTTGCCTTTTCAGTAGACTTCATACTAATCAGAAAACAAAACAAAACAAAACACCACTTCAATTACCTCAGCAGAACTCTATATAATACAGAGAGAGCCTGAGGTGAGAAGCAAGAACACAAATAATTATTTTCATTACTTACCTGTTAAAACAGAGAATGAAAGTGAAATATAATGAATTTGTATTTGAAAGATCAAAGTTAAATTTACTTTTTGACAGACATTTAATAAAGCACAAGAAAATCATATGTGAAGAACATGAAAACTACATTGTAGTAAACATCAGCTGGCACTTCTTGCAGTTCTTGGTGGTCCAAGATTACCGTTTTATATTTCAAAGGATATGAATGAAGACAGGTTTACAATTGCTCTTGGGTTTCTTGCCTGAAAGAACCCTTTTACAATTTTGAAATGGGAGGATTTTATATTGATTGTTTAATAGCCGTAGTCTTTCAAGAACCCAGCAATTTACATTTGCAGTCATATTTCCAATGGGAATAAATCAGCTTCTTCTAACTCATGAATATATCATTCACTGTTGTCCATGTCAACTACCTACTCTTTTTAATTGTTTACCTCTAGTTTTAACATTGTATCTGGCATTTCCAAACAATTGAGGGATGTTTCTTTTTTTAATTAAAAGCATAGCTTTCTTTCTAAATTATGTGTCATTTTGTTGTGATTTTAATTTCTGGCAATTTAATGGCCCACAGAGAGGAAAAGCTTTGAAATAACTGTCCACTTTCCTTTGGCACAAACCAATTACCAGTATTCAAACATCTGACAAAAGCTATGTGACAGATACTAGAACAAAGCAGTTTCAAAATGTTTTTTAGAATTCTTAACCTTTCCTGTTTTCTCTAACTAGATGTTTTCAAGTACAGTATGTGATCACAAAAATAGCACCAACTATTTGATTTCAGCAGCATAATTCTTGTTCTCCAGATTTTCCTATATTCTTTTTCTTTAAGCAGTTTCCTAATTTAATTTAAAAAAGAAATCTTTCTGATTTTGGTAATAGGTTTTTAGGTGTTGTGGTAGTTGCTGAGCTAGGTAGAAATTGTCCCTTGCAGTAGAAGATGCAACTGGCTTTAAGTCATGGAAATCTCTTTTTTTTTTTTTTTTTTTTAAGGCTTTCATATGCAAAGGTATATTTTTCTGCAACTTGAAATAATTAGAAAGGTGTTCCAGGGAGGTTTAATATTTGCACATAAATAATTCTCCTAGGTTGCTCTAGGAAAACAAGACATATTTCAATGGATCTGTGATCTCATCAAGGAGAGTGCTTCCTCCAAGGGAAGCATGACAAATCAATGCCTTCTCATTCTGTACAATTCTTGTTTATTTCCTCCAATAAATCCTCCAGAGAGGATTGACCCAGTATGCTAAAGGACTTCCCTTAGGTCAGTGGTTTTTTTTTTTTTTTTTTAAGGTCCAAGCTACTAATGAACCACTTAGGTTATCTATTTGTAATCTTTTGTTCTTTAAACATAATTATCTTACCAATCCTGATCATAGATAGATCTATTTTCTAGGTCATATTCCTTTCTTTACCTTGTGTGCAGGTCAACAGTGGTCATATATAGTAATCTACATATACTGACCATATATTTCTTCATTGCTTTTGAGCCATCTGAGAGTTGGATTCCCTATGGTGTGATGTTCCATCATTTAAATCGCCATAGCATCACTGAGAGAATATTTGTTTTTTATAAAGATGACTTTTGGTGCCGGGGAGCAGCTTAAAATTATTGAAAGTATTTTATGTTATTTCCAATTCAATCTAGAACACTTTTCCTCCTTTTTTAGTTCTGGACCCAACTTCTTGTCCATCAACAATATCTTTCTGAGATATATGTATTAATTTTGCATGACCTCAGTGAGCTATCTAGCTGTATGTCATAGTTTTTACAACCTTCTTTATCTATCAAATTTTTCCTGTGTAAATTGGGATAGTGTGGGAAGAACACTGCCTCACACACAAAACAAAAGCAGCAGCAACAACAACAACAACAACAACAACACACACACAAATGCATTGGATATAGGATTAAAAGTCATAGACAATCTGAAGTCATTCTACTGGTCCTGATCTATATCTTACCATTGAACCCAGATGACACTGGAGGAGAAAGTAATTTTGCACTTAAATCTAATTCACTTCCATGTTGTAGCATCACTTCCCTGATGTCATGATCTTTTTTTGAGAATGAAGGACAAACAACAAAAACAACAGCTTTACCTGACGTATCAGTACACCATTTTTCATTGTGGGTTCTTCCTTTCACTAGTATAGGTCACAAACCTTAAATAATTTAGGTTACAGGGAGTTGATGTGATATCTTGACTAGATTGGTTCTTGGACAACAGACAATCTATCATGTAGTCTTACCAGTCACTGATTGTTGACTTCACTAAGATTTAGAAAAAAAAAAGGATAATTTTATGCAACCAAGGGATCAGTAGTTCTGGAATGATACAGAGAACTTGGGGAAGTTCTACTGACTAGCTTTGTGGCCATATTTAACTTCTTGAGGTCTTATTTTATGTCAAATGAGGAAAATGGACTAGATTACTTATGTCTTTTTCTAGTCTACCCAGTAACACTAAAAATAAAGACATGGGACATAGCCCATATATAGAGAGAGAAAGGCTGAATGGATTAAGTTTATTGAGCATATTGGAAGGATGAAGTATTGTAAATGTTTAACATCAATGAAAAGAATGAATTAGAATATTCTGTTTCTACAAAAGATAAGCCACAATCTAACTAGAAAACCAAGGGATTTAGATTAGAAATGAAAATTTACTTATTATAAAGGACATACAATTTGACTTTATTCATAAAGATTCAGATGAAATTAATTTTTAAGTATTTTATTTTTTCCAATAACATGTAAAAATTTTTTTAACATCGATTTTTAAAAAATTTGAATTCCAATTCTCTTTCACCTCATTGAGAAAGCAAGCAACTTGATATAGATTATACATGTACAATCATGCAAAACATATTTCCATATTAGTCATGCTGTGAAAGAAAATAAAGACAAAAAAGAAAAACAAGATAAAAAGTATACTTTGATTTGCATTCAGACTCTATTAGTTCTTTCTCAGGAAGTGGATGAGCATTTTTTATCCTGTCTTAATTAATATCTTAATTATTTTAGATCATTTTATTGCTGAAAATAACTAAGTCATTCACACTGATTATCATACATTATTGTTATTACTGTGTATACTATTCTCCTAATTCTGCTCACTTCACTTTGTATCAGTTCATGTCTTTCAGGTTTTTCTGTAAGTCTCCTACTTATCGTTTCTTATAGTACAATAGTATTCCATCACAATCATGCACTACAACGTCTTCAAACATTCTCTAATTGATGGGCATATCTTTGATTTTAATTCTTTGCCACCACAAAAAGAGCCAGTATATACATAGGTCCTTTTTCTTTTCCTTTTTTGGGGGGGGAGGGAATGTGATTTCTCATTGATAAATTATTGAACCTTACTGTGACTTCAGTAAAATGAAAGGATTGAATGATTTGATCTACAATATCCCTTCCCCCTCCAAACTAGTTATTTTATGCCTTTTGAAAAATATTAACTTACATTCTTTGTATGAGCTGTTACTTTTTTTTTTTGTGACAAGACTCTCTTTTTGTACTGGAAAGAAATACTTGATGTATAAAAATAATCCTTTCTAGCTGGAACACAAGAACAATCTTATTTCCTCTAACTACTCATAAAGCGTGGACTTGAGACTCTTCAACAATCTGGTTAATCAATGTTCTCCCTAAAGTGAGGTGCTGAGAACAACTCACAATATCCCAATTTTAGCTCATCTGACCAGGTTATTATTAGAATTACTGCCTTCTTATTCTAGGGTACTTTGCCTTTTTTTTTTTTTAAATACAACATAAGATTGGACTAGCTTTCTTGACTTTCACATTATATTAGTGACTTATATTGAGTTTATAATCCACAAAAATTCCCAGATTTCAGATATAATAATCTGTGTGCAGTGGATGGAACCTTTTTTGGGTTAATGCTTTTAAATTTAAAATATGTAATTAAATTGATGAAAGAAAATGCTTGGGTTTACATGGAAAACAATTACACTGAAATATATTAATAAGAAATATGTTTAGAATGAATTCATACTTCTCTTGAAATTTAAACAGGAATATTTTGAGGGTCCATGTATCCCACCCATATTATGTATCCCTCTGCTAATGGATATTGAAGTTTCTTTCTAGCCCTAATAAATCGTATCATTAACCTAGCAGATCTTTGATAATGTATCTGCTTTTACATAGTACATATTATGTGCTTTCTTTATAAGGATGCTGCAGTAAAGATGCTAATGGAAAAATTATACTTTTGTCCTTTCAGTTTGCTGTGGATAATTAGAATGCTTCTTTAGAACTAAATCCTGGGAGTATATTTGGCTCAGTCCCCTAATATGAATTAAACTACAGGTGAAATTCAATGGTCAGTTCTCTTCCATTGTGCCAAATAGGCTATCCACATGAAATAGCTTCAAAAACACATCCACTAAAATGAAGCTGGGATCACTTATCAATCAATTGTCATGTGGAGATGACAACATCATTCTTAGGCATAGTAACCCAAATCATGACAAGAGTTTATCACATACCTCAAATCTGAGCAATTGCTTCTGTCTCTTCCCAAAGAAGGAAACCTAAGTCTACTTAAAGTATCTCCTATTAGGATTCAAGTATGGGGACAAGAAAATTTTACCTTAAAGAAAGCCACTCTGTCCTTTGAGTCAAGGTCCTTTTCATCATTTCAACCTGGGAAAAATGCAAAGGAAAAATTCCTTTGTGTCTATTATGACCCTATCTAGTCTAATGCTAATAAAGGTGTTAAAATGTCAAGCTGTAGTCTCAATTGATAAGAGAATGGCAGAATGCTTTAAGATAAGGCCTATTAAGTGAGACAGATGCCATGTTCAATCAATCTAGAGGTCTTAAGGACCTTGGCAAATGTCCTCTTAAATATTCTAATGTTATTTTCAGTCATTGCATCATCTGGCTTTGTTTAGAGGTAAATCCTTTCAGGGGTGTTATGCAGTCAAGGTAGCTTTGATTTATCTATACAACTTATTATGACTTCATCCAATGCCATTAAAAGCTTCCTGGGACACTAATATTTTAGAGTAAGGGAATGAATATGCACACAAATGAAAAGTTGATTTTTTTTTAATCTTTAAGGTGATATAAATAGAAACAAGATTTAAAGTATTAAAAAGCAAGAGTATTTACATGAGCAGGTGGGTCCAGAGTTCTCCCTTCCAAATAGACTGGTTGCATATTTTTAAAAGAATGATATCTGACACACTTGCAAGGATAGGAATCCTCTGGGGATAATATTTTGTTCAGAACTTCAATGGATCTGTGATCTTGTCCTTATGAATCCTTATTCTACTGATACAGGTCACAACCAAACTGTGCCTTCTTATTGTGTGTGATGCCTGTCTATGATCTCCAATAAATCCTTCATAGAAGATGTGCCTACCTTGCTGGAGACCCTCCTTTGGATTTTGTAACATTCTATGGACACTATTATAGAATTTATTGAGAAAGATGTAATCTCTGTGTTACCTTGAATGAAATCTTGTGGATTTCATAGACTGATGTTCCCATTTGGACTATGATGAGAAATGTACAGGTCACCAGAATTGTCTTGGAGTGTAGGTAAAAGAGATGTAGCCATGACTTCTAAGTTTTAGTTGGGAGAATTGATGTGTTGTATGCTAGTTGGTTTTTCTGAATGGTTGCCAAAAAGACTACTGTATTGTCAATCTGGAAACAGTAAGGTTGTTTACTGTTGCAACAATCCATGCTTGAGAGGGGACAAACTTACATCATTTATGCAGGTAAATGCAAATAGCTCACATTTCTATATAATTTTAAGTTTGGAAAAATGATTACTTCACAACAATCTTGTGAGATGGGTGAATATTTTTATTGACATTGGATTGATAATGAAATTGCAAGTCAGAGAGATTGAGTAACCTGCCCATGGTCCAGACAGTAAATTTCTGATGTGGGAGTCAAATCTAATCTTCTGACTCTGGGTCCAAGCTCTCTTTCTCTTAAGCTACAATCCTCTATGTAGCAGAAAGAAGAAGATAATAGTCCCCATGGTAACTAGAATTTCAAACACAATAATTTATTGAAGAATAGGCTCTATACAGTATAAGTTTATGGTATCATGACTAGCATCTCTGGTGTGAGGACTTGCTGAGCCCTTTATAGGGCTGCTCATCCACCTTTGGGATCCACCTTAATCTAACTCTCGCTTTTGGCTCCAAGAAACTGTATATATATATATATATACCCTGATAAAACCATCTTGGCAGATATTGAGAGATGGCTTTAAACCCATCCATGAGGTAGGGGGATGTTTATTCCAAGCATTTGAAGACTATCTCCCAGTGGAGTGGGCAGATGAGAACAATTTGTTCCAATGGCTACAAAGGCAGTAGTGGAAGAAGATGCTATGCTCAGACATTGAAGATGTTGAAGTCATTCACTACATTCCAGGCCATCACCAGTCATCTTGATTTTTGTCTTGCCAATAGACACTGATGACTCTGGAAGAGAGAGTGAAACTGATGACTTTGGTCCTCTTGGAAAATGAAGGATGAACAACAGCATAATACTGGAGTGTTAGTGTAAGTATACTACTTGAATAGAGAGAACAAGAAATAAGTCAATTCATATTTTCTCAGTATTTCCATCTACTGTTGTCTTATTCATTTTATCTTCTCTTTCTTCACTTTATTTTTTTAAATTGAATCTCTTCTTTCTTATCCAGCAATGAAGTGGTAAGAGCTCACCAAGGATTAGAACAGGAGATTGAGAGTTAAATATGATTGTCTTGCTTCTTTGTCTTCGTATCTTTATCACTTAATGTAGTGCTTGGCCACATAGTAAGTACTTAATAAATACTTTTTTCATTCATGTCTGGGAGTCAGGAAAATCTCAGTTCAAATGTAGCCTCAAATACTTCCTAGCCATGTGACCCTGGAATTATTAACCTCTACCTGTCACAGTTTTTTTAACTATAAAATTGAGATTAATAAAAACATCTGCTTCCTAAAGTTGTTTTAAGAATCAAATGAAATAATATTTGTAGAGCATTTTAGCTCAATGCCTGCCACATAGGAGATGCTTAATAAATACTTTTCCTCTTCTTATTCATATTTAATTAATTCTTAGGTTGGTAAAATATCTTAAGATTTCTTTTCACACCGAAAAGGATGAATGTCTATGAGATTTCATAGACTGAACAGTTGGATGAACTGTTCGTCAGAACTCTTAACACAGTTCTGGGTGGTCACATCCCAGAAATGTGATGATAGAATTGTCTTTCAACTTTATCCCAGACAAGAGCTATTTAGATCTCCATGATGTAGCATGTTTAATACTTCCAATCATCCCAGAAAGAATGACAATGCTCTATGACTGAAGTCTCATACTGAGCAGAGTAGTGGATACTGGCACTATTTCATGTTTTGTATTTGAGTTTGGAACTAAATGAAAAGGTTTGGGAAACTTTACATGATATTAAATATCACAAATAATATAAAGTGATGACTTCTTAATGGATTGTCTCTAATAATGAAAGCTTTACATTTATGGAGCAAAAGCAGTGTAAGATGTGTTTTAGGACAGAGATATTTCAAAAGGCCCCTCCCTACAAGGGTTCTCAGAGGCCAGGGGGGTATGGATTTTAAGTGTGCATTTGGAATGTCCTTGGTTACAAAGCCCAACACAGCTCCTAATCTGCATGGTCTTCACATACACCTGGCTGTAGCCCAGCTGTCAGGCAGCACAAAGACATCCTCCAGGCCTGGGCCTGCTGGAACAGGAGCAGCTCGCTCCCTCTGTAACAAGAAGGGTTTTAATCCAAAAAGCAATTAGAAAAAAGTCTTTAAAGCAATAGAAAAAGTTAACTCAGGAAAGGGAGAGTTGGCAGCCAAGATTGACTGAGCTGTTAACCACCGAAATGATTCTTTCCAGGCCTGGCTTTACAGGTACCATAATAGAGGCAAAAGGAGAAAAGAAAGCAAAAATGGCATTGACTTTCAATATTTTCAAAGTAGATGTGGGCCACATATAGAATGAGAAAGCTAATTCTTTGAAAGCTTCATCTCTTGCTTATAGGAGTATTGTCTACCTTTGTACAAGCCTGTGTTGGGACTAAGGTTCCAGGGGCTGAAAGTTCTCTCAGTTTCAGTATTTTGTTCCTTATCTAGTATAGTCCAAGGTTTGGGTACATTTAAAAATAATTTCCACTAAATAAATGCCATTTAAGAACAACAACAGGAACAATAATAAACAACAATATCTGTTTCCCCAAATCTCCAAATCTCAACATACTGATTATACCTAGGACTAAATTTTGGTCACTGGATATCACAAAGTCATGTAAACAAAGCCAAAGAGGTTTTTGTAAGAATTACAAAGATGGATGTATGCATAACCTTAAAAAAACAAAACAAAACAAAAAACAAAGCCTTTTGTGTTATCATGATATTCAGGGCATTTATTTTAAAAGTTGAAAGCTCTATCTGTAGTAGAAGAAATGGAAGTGTCAATTAATTGGCAGGGAATTGTCTAGCCAGGGTGTAGGGATGAAGCACCCAAACCTAAATGAAGCTGTTGAGACATGACCTGGCCCCTGGTTAGCTGGTTTGTGGTAAACTAATGGATGGCTGCATGTATGGTGCTCTCTCTAGTTATGCTGGAAAAACACAGAGCCTAATCATCTTTCAACCCCACTTTGATTAAACATATACCAGTTATGACTTCCTTTTCAACTTTACTCCACAAGATACACTTACTCCATTGTTTGTGCATAACACATAATAATGATTTCCATATCATGCCCATTCAGGTCAACCCAATTCAACAAATATCAATTGCTATTTACTGTGGGTACCAGTCTCTGTGGAGGATGCAAAAGATGAATGACAGAGTTCCTGCCCTCATATGGTTTATAATTTAGAAAGTACATGTAGACAACTAACTCTGATAAAAGATCCAAGTAACTCTTACACAAGACAGAATGGAACAAAAGTTTTTAAGAATGGTACCAATGATGGGCAGCTAGATGGTGCAGTGGATAGAGCACCAGCCCTGAAGTCAGGAAGACCTGAGTTCAAATCTGGTTTCAGACACTTAACACTTCCTAGCTGTGTGACCCTGGGCAAGTCAATTAACCCCAATTGCCTCAGGAAAAAAAAAAGGTACCAATGAAATGTTCTATAGGAGTACAGATTAAAAGAAATAATTTTTGGCTTTGAAGAGAAGTATCATTTAAGATGGACCTTAAAGAATGGAAAGGATTATAATAGGGAGAAATAGAAGGAAAGGTCATCCTCAGTGAATCACCTTGAAAAAAGGTCTGAATGTGAAATATATTTGGAGAATAGAAATTTGTCCAATTTGACTAGAATATTCAGTACATAAAGGATGATGGCTGACATATTGGAACTAGAGTATGAAGGATCAAATGATATTTTAAAGAATTTAGAATTTACGTTGTTGATAGAAAGTTGTTAAAGGCATTTGTTTCACTTTTTTTTTTTTTTTTGGTAAGTATTTAACATGATTTGAACTGTACTTTGGAATATCATTTTAAGGGAAGTGTAGGAAGAATTAGAAGAAAGAAAACAGGAGATAGAAAAAAGAGTTCAGGCAGGCTTCCTGGACCACAATTTCTGTAGTTCACAGTTAGAGTTCATATTTCTTTGCTCAGAGGGAAAACTGAATTATTGTTTACACAGAGATGTTGCACAGAACTTAGTGCATTAGCAGTGAAACTAGAGAAAAGGAAATGAGAAATAGACAGAATGGATAGACTTGATCACTGGGGCAAAGAACAGATTCTGTATAAATGGTTAAAAAGAAGAATCCCAGATTTCCAGAACTCAGGGATAGAAAAGTTCCAAGTGATGACAAACTCCATAATGTGGCTATGTGGTAGTTTGTTAAAATGGAATGTAGATGAAGGCCATGAGGTGGAGGTTGTAAAATTATGAGGTAGATGTGTTTGAATATTCATTAATTAGATGTTGAAGTCACCCAAAAGAATGGCAGGGACGATGACTCAGATGACTATGAAGATCAATGAGAAGGTGGAAGAGAGGATAATCATAAAAATCTCAGAACTGGAGTAGATAGAAAGGCCATCAAATCCAACCCATATCTGTATAGAAACCCTTTCTGCAACATCCTCAACAAGTAATCACCTAGTCTTTTCACTCAAGAGCTCCAATAACAAGGAAGTTGCTATACCCCAAGTAGCTCATTCTGTTTTTGGTAACTCCCAAAATTATTCAAAGTTTTTTTTTCTTTCTTTCAATAGGCTAAATCTGTCTCTTAGCAGCTTTCACTCATTATCTCTAATAATCTGTTTCTTAGCAGTTTTTACTCATTATCTCTAGTTCTGCTCTCTGGGATCAAGGAGACAAGTTTAAATTATCCTCACTTTGTTGTTGTTGCTTGGCCATTTTCAGTCTTATCTGATTCCATGACTCCATTCGGGATTTTTTTTTTTTTTTTGTTTTGTTTTTGTTTTTTTTGTTTTGTTTTTGTTTTGTTTTTTGTTTTTGCTTTTTGCTGAGGCAATTGAGGTTAAGTGACTTGCCCAGGGTCACACAGCTAGGAAGTGTTAAGTGTCTGAGACCGGATTTGAACTTCAGGGCTGGTGCTCTATCCACTGTGCCACCTAGCTGTCCCACCATTTGGGCTTTCTTAACAAATACACCGGAGTGGTTGCCGTTTTCTTCTTCATCTTATAGATGAGAAAACTAAGCCAAACAGGATTAGGGGACTTGCCAATGGTCAAATAACCAGTAAGTGTCTGAGGCCAGATTTGAACTCAGGAAGATAAGTTTTCCTACCTCTAGGCCTGGCATTTTATCCACTGAACCACCCTAACAGTACTCCAAATATTTGATAACATCTGTCCTGTTCTCCAATATTTTCTTGTATAAACTACACATTCTCAGTTTTTTCAACTGATCTTCCTATGACATATTCTAGGGGTACCTTCCTTCCTCTTCTGAATATGATCCAACTTTTCATTTTCCTTCCTAAAATATGGTATCTAAACCAAACCTTATATTCTCATTGTAGTCTGTTCAGGGCACATTAGAGTGAAGCTATCCCCTTGTATAGAATGTGTTTCTCTCAATGCAGGCTAAAATTCTGCTGGGTTTGTTGATTGTCACAGTGTAGCCAGGCTGGGCTTTCAGTCTATAAAAGGCCCTGAGATCTTTTTCAAATCAATTGATGTCTTTCCATGGCTTTTTTTGTCTTTTATTGATGAAGCTGTTCTTTCAAATATTATGATAATCATTTGGTCCTATTTGTTCTAACTGGTTAAGATATTTTTGAATCCTGATTCTGTCATCTAGTTTGTTCTTTGCAAATTTGACAAACACACCAACTATAACTTCCTAAAAATCATTAATAAAAATGTTGATTAGCCTAAGGCCAAGGACTGGTATCCAGGGAACTTCACTGAAGACCTTCTTCCAGGTCTAAAATAACTACTCTTTGGTGTTGGTCATTTAACAAGTTCTGAATCTAGATTACTCTATTATTACCACATCAGTCTCTCTTCATTTTAAACTAGTATCAATGATTTCCCTTTCTGAGTGCTCACTTACCATCCATTTAATGTATTCTGGAATTTTGCCAGGAGTACAAGTCAAGCTCACTGGCCTCAAGTTTGGAGACTCTTCCCTTTCCTTTATTTTGAAAATTGGAACCAGAGTCCTGACACTATTTCTCTTCTTCAGAATCTTTCAGATTTCACAGAAAGTGGATTAGCAATTATATCTACCTGCTTTTGTTTTTGTTTTGTTTTGTTTCATTATATTGGGAAGTAATTTGTCAGGATTCAAATATCAGCTCCAATGGCCCACATCTCCACTCACTTTACCTACTTAAAAATTAACCCCACTTTGTAATTTTTCTTAAATTGGAATTATTCTACCTTTAAGATCTTGAACTCTGAAATTTTCTTTGACTGCAAGTTTCTGCTTTCATTAAGGACAGCGAAAGAGGTCCAGTGAATAGAGTGCCAGATTTGGATCAAAAAGATTCATCTTTATGAGTTTGAATCCAGTCTCAGACACTTCCTATCTGTGTGACCTTGGGCAAATCACTAAACTCTATTTGCCTCAGTTTCCCCAACTATAAAATAAGTTGGAGAAGGCAATGGCAACCACTCCAGATTCTTTGTCAAGAAAACCTCATGTCATGGAGAGTTGGACATGATTTACTCTCACATTGTCACTACTAGAGAAACTGCTTGTTTTTTACCCCATGACCAAGTCTGTACATTTCGCCTCCACAAGAGTTTTCATATCTTTTACTTTTTCTTTATTCCTACTGCTATTATCTTAAATTTGGTTCTCTGCTTCTTTCTTAATGTCTAACTTGTCCCTTTATTAGAAAAGTCTCATACATCTTACTTAATTCAGTGATACTTCTTTTTAGGACATTGATAATTGATAGTGAAAAAAGGATGGAAAAAGGTTGTTAATAGAGAAACCACTAGGGAGGTCCTGTAAACAATCACCTATCTCTCCCCTCTTAGGTTTTGAAATCAAGTAAAATCTACTTTCTCTAGGAATTCAGTTCCACTTAAGTTGGTAAGGCATCAACTCTAATGTTCTGCCACTTGCAGAAAAACCTTACAAGACATCAATGTATAGCCAATGATTCAGTGAGAGTAGGTTATTCAAGAACTCAAGGATCTTCTGCTATTCTTCTTCCTGAGGTTGGTCCTTATAGGAAATATGGACTGAGGGTGATTTCCATATCCAGATGTCCTGTTTTCACCCCTCAATTTTCCCATCTCCTTTCCTGTACCTTCAATCAGTCTGTATCACCTTTCAGATCTTCAGGTGAGAAGGGAAGACAATTTCTTTTTATAGAGGTGAAATGCATTTTTTTTTTCAGTTGAAAATGACTAGAAAGTAAGAATACACGGAATTCCTATAGTTGAGTGTTATTTCTCCAAGTTGAGCTCAGCCTTTCTTTTAAATTGCTCAATCTTTAGTTTTCCCCCATTGTTACTTTGCTCCACAGCTTGGTGGATGAATCCCATTTGGGTGTTGCATGCTTAATCTGGCTAAGTAAGCAAATGAAATGGGCTTCAAAAGAGAAATTGTTAAAAGAGGGTGATCAAATAAAATTCTGGAAGGAGTACTGGATAGTTAGGAATAAACCCTTGGTTGTATCCTATTCTCTCCTTACCATGTGAGTTGGCCTTTAACAGAAAAATGCCTTTTATCAAAGAGGAATGAGAAAGAGATATGGTATCACCTTGTTGTTTAGTCATGTCCAACTGTCCGTGACTCCATTTGGGGTTTTCCTGGCAAAGATACTAGAATGGTTTGCTATTTCCTTCTCTAGATCATTTTACATATGAGGAAACTGAGGCAAAAAGCGTTAAGTCCAGTGTCCAGTTAATTCTAATTACTAATAAGTGTCTGAGATTAGATTTGAACTCAAGAAGAGCAACCTTCCTGACTCCAGATCCTGACTATATCCACTATATTACCTAGCAGCCTTATGTTATTATCTTCAGGGAAAGCTATTCTCTTAAGGTGAGCAATACTCAAAGAAAGAGCAAGAATATGATGATGATGATGATGATGATGATGATGATGATGATGATGTTAACAACAACAACAGCAATGGCAACAATATTATTTAATGTTTATATAGTGCATTAGATGAAGCTCTTTGAAGTATTGAATCACAGAAGCTGTGGTTCTGGACCAAGGTCATTTAAAGACAGGCATTTTTAATTCATTAGGATATAAGATTCAAGTTCACTTAAAAATTAGTAACAATATTTCACTATAATTTATTTCTTCTTAAATCCTATATATTTGGGGCAGCTAGGTGGCATAGTGGATAGAGCACCAGCCCTGAAGTCAGGAGGACCTGAGTTCAAATCTGGTCTCAGACACTTCCTAGCTGTGTGACCCTGGGCAAGTTACTTAACCCCAATTGCCTCAACAAAAAGCAAAAAAAAAAAAAATCCTATATATTTTATTTATGGGGCAATTAGGTAGCACAGTGGATAGAATGCCAGGATTCATTTCCCTGAATTCAAATCTGGCCTCAGATACTTAGCTGTATCTGGGTACATCTCTTAGCCTTGTTTGCCTCAGTTTTCTCATATGTAAAATGAACTGGAAAAGGAAATGACAAACTACTCCAGTATTTTTGCCAATAAAACCCCCGATGAGGTCATCAGAAGTCAGACATAATTGAAAAAGACTGAAAATTTTATTTTATTAATTTAAATACATTATTTTGAGGAGTCCACAAATTTTATCAGATAGATTAAGGAATCCATGACACAAAAAGATTAAGAATTATGGTTAAGTAAAATCATTATGAAAGTAGGGAAGAGATAGGAAGAGAGAGGAGGAGTTTGCCTTTAGTAGATAAGTGTGTGTGAAAAGAGAGGCAGGAAGTTGAGAGGTAAGCTAGAGAAACATATTAGCAATGGAGGTTGGGAGAGTTGTGTGTGTGGAGTAGAGTAACAGCTTGATATTGTGATATTTCTGTCCTTAAGTCAATATTGTCTGTATTAAACTGTAAGTTGCTAGAGGACCTTTAAAAATAATTTTATATAGTGCCTAGTAGCATTCTACTTAAATACATACACAATCTCATTCTTTTCTATTACATGTCTCCTAGGTGGGTCATAAGTAGTTGTTCTGTGATTTAGAAGGCTTATTAAGACCAGATGAAGTCCTGAACTTTTAAAAATATCACAAAAATATCATATAGAAAATCTTTTTGGCTCTCAGCTAAATATACGTTATGTCTGTCTTGTTAAAATCTATTTCATTGTATGTCTATCTCATTATTTTAGAATGTGATTATTCCTAGGATCAAAGTATTTTTTGTGGGAAGGTACCAAAGGGACACACTAATTTAACAGAAGAGAAATCTGAGAGTCAAGGAGGTTTTGGTGACGTCCAAAATCATGAATGTTAGTGTCAAAAAACTATGTAATTTTTCTTTTTATTTATTGCTAAGTTATAGAAAAATATCTTTAAAGTTTTTAGATAGAAAGATCATAATAAATCTCTTTTACCATTTCAGTCTTGAATGTGATATATAACTTATTGATGAGCCATTTTAGAGATAAGCCAAAAAATATTTTATACTAGCAAAAGCATATTCTGAAAATGAGAATTTTTGCCACCTGTATGATTAGATTTTTCTTTTTTCTTTTTTTTATTTGCAAAACATATGCATGGATAATTTTTCAAAATTGCTCCTTGTAAAGCTTTTTGTTACAAATTTTTCCCTCCTTCCCCTCAACTCCTTTCCTAGATGGCAGGAAGTCAAATATGTTAATTATGTTAAAATATTTGACAAATCAAATATATGTATACATATTTATACAGTTATCTTGCTGTACAAGAAAAATCGGATCTACAAGAAAACAACAACAACAACAAAAAACCTGAGAAGAAAAACAAAATGCAAGCAAACATCAATAGAAAGCGTGAAAATTCTGTGTTGTGGTCCACACTCAGTTCCCATAGGCCTCTCTCTAGATTTATATGACTATCTTCATCGCTGAACAATAGAAACTGGTTTGAATCACATCATTGTTGAAGAGAACCATGTCCATCAGAATTGATCATCGTATAGTCTTGTTGCTGTGTATAATGTTCTCCTGGTTCTGCTCACTTCACTCAGCATCAGTTCATGCAAGTCTCTCCAGGCCTCTCTGAAATCCTCCTGTTGGTCATTTCTTACAGAACAATAATATTCCATAACATTCATATACCATAATTTATTCAGCCATTCTCCAATTGATGGGCATCTTTTCAATTTCCAGTTTCTTGCCACTACAAAAAGGGCTTCCACAAACATTTTTGCACATGTGGGTCCCTTTCCTTCCTTTAAGATCTCTTTAGAATATAAGCCCAATAGAAACACTGCTGAGTCAAAGGGTATGCACAGTTTGATAACTTTTTGAGCATAGTTCCAAATTGCTCTCCAGAATGGTTGGATCTGTTCACAGTTCCACCAATAATGTATGTGTCCCAGTTTTCCCACATTCCCTCCAACATTCGTCATTATCTTTTCCTGTCATCTTAGCCAATCTGACAGGTGTGCAGTGGTAACTCAGAGTTGTCTTAATTTACAATTCTCTGATCAATAGTGATTTGGAGCATCCTTTCATCTGACTAGAAATAGTTTTAATTTCATCATCTGAAAATTGTCTGTTCATATCCTTTGACCATTTATTGATTGGAGAGTGGATTGAATTCTTATAAATGAGACAATTCTCCATATATTTTAGAAATGAGGTCTTTATCAGAACTTTTGAAAGTAAAGATGATTTCCCAATTTATTGCTTCCCTCCTAATCTTGTCTGCATTAGTTTTGTTTGTACAAAATGTTTTAATTTAATATAATCAAACTTATCTATCTGGTGTTCAATTAAGAGTTCCCGTTCTTCTTTGGACACAAATTCCTTCCTTCTCTATAGGTCTGAGATAATCTATTTTATATTCCTCTAATTTGCTTATAATATCACTATGTCTAAATCATGAACCCATTTAGATCTTTTTTTTAAATAAAGCTTTTTATTTACAAAACATATGAGTGATATTTCTACATTGACTTTTGCAAAAACTTTTTTTTCCCAAGCTTTTCCCCTCCTTCCCCCCACCCCCACCCCTAGATGACAGGTAATCTAATACATGCTAAATAGGATAAATTATATGACAAATACAATATATGTATACATATCTATACAGTTATCTTACTGCATAAGAAACATCAAATCTAGAAAGAGAAGAAGAAAAAAACAACCTAAGAAGGAAAAAAAAATGCATGGAGATATTAACAGAAAGCGTTAAAATGCTGTGTTGTGGTCTGCACTCAGTTCCCATAGGCCTCTCTCTAGATTTATATGACTATCTTCATCGCTGAACAATAGAAACTGGTTTGAATCACATCATTGTTGAAGAGAACCATGTCCATCAGAATTGATCATCGTATAGTCTTGTTGCTGTGTATAATGTTCTCCTGGTTCTGCTCACTTCACTTAGCATCAGTTCATGCAAGTCTCTCCAGGCCTCTCTGAAATCCTCCTGTTGGTCATTTCTTACAGAACAATAATATTCCATAACATTCATATACCATAATTTATTCAGCCATTCTCCAATTGATGGGCATCCTTTCAATTTCCAGTTTCTTGCCACTACAAAAAGGGCTGCCACAAACATTTTTGCACATGTGAACCCATTTAGATCTTATCTTGGTATGTGGTATTAGGTGTGGGTCAAGCCCTAATTTTTTTCATACTAGTTTCCAATTTTCCCAGCAGTTTTTTTATTTTTTTTATTTTATTTTATTTTATTTTTTTGCTTTTTGCTGAGGCAATTGGGGTTAAGTGACTTGCCCAGGGTCACACAGCTAGGAAGTGTCTGAGACCAGATTTGAACTCAGGTCCTCCTGACTTCAGGGCTGGTACTCTAACCACTGCGCCACCTAGCTGCCCCCCAGCAGTTTTTTAAAATAGTGAGTTCTTGTCCCAAAAGTTAGGGTCCTTGGGTTTCTCAAACACTAGATTGCTCTAGTTATTGCCTTTTATGTCCTATAATCCTATCCTATTCCACTGATTGACTACTTGATTTCTTAGCCAGTACCAAATGGTTTTGATGACCACTGTTTTATAATATAGTTTTAGATCTGGCACAGCTAGGCCACCTTCATCAGCCTTTTTTTTTTTTTTTTTTTCCCCTTAAATTATTTTGATTTTCTTGACCTTTTGTTCTTCCAAATGAACTTTGCTACTATTTTTTCTAGATATGTAAAATAATTTCTTGGGAGTTTGATTGGTATGGCAATAAGTAAATTAATTTGGATAGTATTGTCATTTTTATTATATTTGCTCGGCCTACCCATGAGCACTTGATATTTTTCCAACTGATTAGGTCTGACTTTATTTTGGTGGAAAGTGTGGTATAGTTTAGTTTGGTATAGTTCCTGACTTTTCCTTGGCAGATAGATTTATACTATCAACAGTTATTTTGAATGGAATTTCTTTTTGTATCTCTTGCTGCTGAACTTTGTTGGTAATATTTAAAAATGCTGATGATTTATGTGCATTTATTTTGTATCCTGCAACTTTGCTAAAGTTGTGAATTGTTTCTAGTAATTTTTTAGTTGAGTCTCTAGGGTTCTCTAAGTATACCATCATATATGATTAGATTTTTCAAGCAAGATTAAGGCAATATTTGATTTCACAGAATAAATTACAGTTGTTATTCTCCCTTAATCATGTGTTCTTAGCAGTGAACATTATACTTTAAGACTGTTCATGGAAGGCAGATGTCACAGTTTAGGTCTTCATCTTAGTTATTTATGTAGCACAGGGGATAAGACATTGAACTTGGAGTCAGGAAGACCTAACTCTGAATACTATTTCAGACACTGAACAAATCACTTAACTTTTCTTAGCTTCTATTTCTTCATCTGTAAAATGAAGATACTAGTAGTACCTACCTTACAGAGTGTTGTGAGGATCAAATGACTTAAGTTATATAAAGTGCTTTGTATACCTCAAAGAGCTATATGAATATCACCATCATCATCAAGTATATGATATTAATATGCCATGGAACCATATTATATTCCAGAAGTTAATAATACTTTCTTTACCTAGTAGGGTTTTCAGTGAATATGCTAGAGGAAGAGAATAATGAAGACATGGGTAAAAAGAATACTGAGCCAAATCTTAGAATATTTGGATTTAAATCCTGACTTACTCAATAGATGTATAACTCAGGTAAAATAATTTCTCCTTTCTCACCTTCAGAATCCTTGAATATAAGATGAAAAGATGGGGTAAATTTGTCTTGTACCCATAACACACAATAGAAATATAGGCTATAATCATTTACTAAGAACTTCATTAAATTAAAAAAAAGATAATTCTGTGTTTTTAAATGTTCTCTCTGATTTGATATAATGTCAACAAATGGGAAAGAGTCACATTAAAGCAGAGAGATGCCCTGATCTGACCTCCTCACAAATCGCAATAAAATTGAAGTTCCAATAACTTTAGGGACATTTTTGAAAACTTTCTTTTTTGTTTGGAAAACTCCTAATGGAAGTTTAAAAGTTGAAATGTTCCAATAATCAGTACTAAAGTTTAAGATTTCATCTAAAATAAAACACACATACACACACACACACACACACACACACACACACAAAACCCCCAAAAACCAAAACCCAACCCTCTAGACTATGGGTTCTTAAATTTCTTGGTTTACTTTTGCAAATAAAATGATACTGCTAGTTAAAGACAATGCCATACAGATACCATTATCATCCCTCCCCACGCCATGGTTATTTCCTCTTAGTTTGCTGAGATGGAATTTTAATGATCTTTCTTATTGTGTTGAAAAAAAAATCTATTGTAATTATTTCTCAAATGAAACAACCCTGACATGTGGTCTAAGTCACTCTAATGACCCTTTCCCTCATTTGCTTGTATTTACTGTGAATTTTTTTTTCATATTTGGAGATTATTTGGGAATAGAATTGTGAAAAATTGATGAAAAATCAGTAAATAAAAAAAACTGGATGTTTTAAATATATATAGATAGTTGATGTAGTATGGTTGGACTAGTTATGTCCCTTTGTCTGGATTTTCACTTTTCTTTATTTAACTGTTTAGGAATGAGTAGATATAGCCTTTGATCCTTCCTGATCCTTGGATGCACCTTCTTCAGTACTTAGCAATGCTAATGTTATGTTTCTGTGATTTAGAAAGTACAGTGAAAATAAAGGCAGCATCAGCAGAGCATATTTGCAAGTAATTCTATGCAAGTTTTAGTTTCTGCATTTTTAATTTGACATTTCTTTCAAAAGGAAACTTCTTAAGAGTAGAAAGTACTCACCTCTGCCTCTACATGCCTGTTGAATGCTGGTTCTATTTTTGTTTCTTGGTTCTTACCTGCAATGAATCAGTTTCCTATAATATTACCAAATGGGAAAAAATCCATCCTTTATATATAAGCTTTCAGTGCTTATAACAAAATTCATTTTTAATCTTAGAACCATCGTGTATATTCTCCTTCATCTAGTAAAGCAATCTACCTATATCTGCTCCTGTGAAAAAGAGAATAAAGTTAATTTCACTCTCAACTCTTCTGACAGTTTTAAAGTAATATAAATGTAACCTTGCTTACTGTGGTTGTTCAGAAATAATGCTTGGCAACCAATCTATCACAGGTAACAAGATTGTCTTTAAATGTCGTAGTTTCATTCATCCATGAAGCAGTAGTTACTAAGTTATATCATAAACTTCAAATTTCATTCAATCCATTCTCTCAATTTACTTGTTATTCTGATTTGTTACTGAACAAGTATAGGGTTGATTATTTTAACATTGGGTCTTTGGTTTCTCTCACTGCTTTTCTAGGATCATTGAACAGACAGTCCTCAATCAGGTAAGAATTGATTATTTTCTGTATTGGTCCTTCTCTTCTGTTCACTGTCAACTAAATCTCTCTCCTCTCCCTAAATTTTAAGAATTAACAGCCAGGGGGCAGCTAGGTGGCATAGTGGACAGAGCACCAACTCTGAAGTCAGGAGCACCTGAGTTCAAATCTGATCTCAGACATGTAACATTCCCTAGCTGTGTGACCCTGGGCAAGTCACTTACCCCAATTGCCTCAGGGGAAAAAAAAAGAATTAACAGCCAGGTAATCACCCTTGAACTACATATATCTTTTACTATGGCTTTATAGAAGATTGAGTGTATTCTTGGGAGGTGAAAAGACAGCAGATGATTTTGCTGAGGCTTTCTTATTGTCACCAGATCAGAGACACTAAGGTCATCTACTGCATCCTGGACCACTGCCAATCATCCTGACTTTTGTCTTGTCGATTCAGTGACTCTGGAAGAGAGAGTGAAACTGCCAATTTTGTGCAATTCTTCTTCACTTAAATCCAATTCATCCCCAGGTCAAGACATCACCCTGTGATTGGTTCTCTTTAAGAATAGAGGAGGAACAACAAACAACATGTCCCTACCCAAGACACTATATGGTCCATCCATGTAGCTTTGCAGCCTCCACTGTTTGTTCTTTCCTGATTGTAGATAAAGAAATATTAGAAACAGAATGACCCTATGAGCTTTGAAAGGTCCAGAGGTACAGTGATTAAGGTCCATGGCAGAGATGGCTGTAGCCACCCTAACCAGCTGAGTGAGAAGCCAGCACAGCATCATAAAATTATCTGTGTGACCTTGCTGACACTGAAGAAACTAGGAGGTTGCAAGAAAGAGAGAGAACTTGTCCACTGGCTTTGCCTCATTTGGAAGTAAACTTGGTTAGAAGAATGTTCAAACCAGTTATCTTAAATTGGAGCTTATTCTCCCCAGGGGCTGAGGTCCTGGTAGGGAAAGTATAATATAGTTTTTGATCAATGTTGAATTGTTTATTTTGTTCTTTGCATTACTTTGACTCCTTGAATTGCCTTAACCTTTTGGCTTTCCTTTTTTTTTAATTGAATTTCAAGAATTTCTGCTATATTTTGCTTTTTTGGATTTTTTGAACGTATTTCTTTTTTGTTGTTGTTGCTGTTGCCTTTAAATAGGCGACTTGCTATTCAGGATTTTCACTGTGTATGTTAGCTAATTGTTGATGTCAGTCATCTAATCAATAAGCTTTTATTAAACAACTACTATGTGCCATGAACTGATCTAAGTGCTAAAAATATAGAGAAAGGCAAAAAACCAAAATAGTCTCTTCCCTCAAGGAGCTCACTGCCTAATGGAGGAGACAACATGTAAACAATTATGTCCTAATGAGATAAATAAAGGATAAATTGGAGCTCATTGACAAAAAAGAAGTCATAGTAAGGGGCACTGAGAAAGGCTCTTGTTTAGGATGAAATTTTAGTTGGGACTTGAAAGAAGCCAAGCAGCAGAGATGAAAGAGAATTTCAGGTAATGCAGACAGCCACGAAAATGTCCAGTGGTAGGAGATAATAGTTTTTCCACAAGGAACAGTAAGGAGGCCAATGTCACTTGATGAAAGAGGAAAAGATTGCAAAGGGAGTGCTAAGAAGATTGGAAAGGTAAGAGTAATATTTTCTTCCAATATCTTTTCCCAGGTCTTCAGTTGTTATCATAAGCTGTTTCTACCATGTTAGTATTTGATGCCTGACCTTATTTATATATGGGAATGGTGGCAGTATATCCTATGGAACATTTGTCCTGGAATGCTTTTTATATTCTCTGTTATATTATAAAAGGATGCATTTATTGTAGACAAAGCATATATTGGCTTTTAAAAATTACTCTATTTTGATATAGGTGAATTATTAGTTATATTAATGCCATCAAACTAAAAAAGGGCTTTTAAAAATTCCATTCTAAGTGCGTTTCTCTCTTCTTCAATACCTTGAGGCATAAGTATTTTGCTTGCCACTCATTTAATTATTAGGTGATACTTCTGGAATTTATGTTAAATTATATTAATGCTTTTTGTTTTCTGCAGCTTTTCTACAAGAGATTTAAGTCATGTCTCAATGCTCATGCTTATTTCAGTTAGCTTGCTCTTACAACTGAAGATATTTCTTGTGATTACCTTGCCTATGAAAATATTGCTAACAAAAATCATTATGAAGCCTTTACCTATAAGAGGAAAGATCTTTTTCCAGTTTTGTAATTTTGCACATAATATGTGTTCATATCAGTACATTTCATGGGCTTTTGTAGTTTGTCAGTTTTGCACCAAAACTTTTTCAACTGGTGCTTTATTAGCATTTCTCTTGTATTCCAATAAATATTGGCTTCCTGTGGTCCAGAATATAAAGGAACATCATTTGTTTCTGTGTCAAGCTGATTATCATGAATAAATAAATCCAAACTGCAATCTCATGCTATTCCATCTATTTCTTAGATTAATAAAAAAGTTATATCATGATGACCATGGTATGAGCACAATCAGTGGTGGTATCACATTCCACACAGCCATTACTCCTTCTTCCCTCTACCAACTTGTATTATGTGTTATAGTTTGAGGTGATAATTGTTATAATTATTTTTATTTCAATATCATCTTATTCAGTGGAATCGAGATAGAAGGTTCTGCTATCATTCTTTTATTCTAAATATTCTCTGGCCTGTTGCATAGGAGGAAGAAATGATGGCAATTGAAGAAAACTTTGAGATGTAAGCTCCTCTTCAATAGACTTGCTAGAAGTATTTTTGGGATGCCATGTAGCTCATCTTATTGCCACATGATTTTAATTTCTTCTCTTAAGCCTCTATATTTTAAAATCTTTTAATAATCTGTAGTTCAGTGTGGAAACATTATTAAGAACATTATTTTTAAAACTGTTGTGGACCAAAGGTTTTTTGGGTGTTTGTGGGCCACAATTCTACTAATATGAGCTCACATGTCAACTGAATGGAAGTTGTGAACTGATCCATGAAATATGGATCCGTTTGGCTTGCTGAGGTATGAGATTTGCTGAGTATCGTCTGTTTTTTTTTCTATAACCAAAACATAGGTGGTAGAGTTCTAGGTTAAAAAAAATGACTATACACTGATATGTTCTGCTCAGTTGGTTGAAACATATAAGTAATAAAATTAATCATGGAATTCATTGTTCTGTCAGCACAGTGCAGTGGAGAGAATATAGACCTGGAAATCAGGATAATGGGCCATATTCTCCCCTCAGGCACTAGCTAGCTTGGATACAATAATTGGCATCTCTATGTCTTAATTTCCTCATCTGGAACTGAAAGACTTGGAGGAGATGATCTCTAAAGTCTCTTCAAGCTCTAAATAGTAATGATTCTAAGTATTTGCTCAGTGTATACTCTGTGCAAAATGCTGAACTAGGCACCAAAAGGGATACAAAAAGAATACAAGACAGAGATCCTGTCATCTAAGAGCTTAAGATTTAATTGGAAACAGAGCGCACGCACACACACACACACACACACACACACACACACGAAGCAGTTAAGTAGCATTTCTAGGCAATATAGGATTAAGTACCAGAATGAGTGGTACAGATGATATGTGCTATATATAGACATCGAGATGAGGGAGAGACACTAATGTGGGTTGGAGTAGCTAGGGATAGACAGCCTTGTGGAGGAGGTGGGATTTGAGCTGGGCTCTAAATCAAGGGGAAGATTCAGATAAGTATAGTGGAAAGGGAAGAGCATTCTAGGTGGGGAATAGTCTCTGTGTGTGGCAAAATGGGGAGTCAGGCATAAATGTGTTTTATTTGGAGTACAGTGAAGACATTATTCTGACAAAAGGCTTTTTGGGAGTAATAATAGGAGATAAGGCTTAATAGACTAGGGTCAGAATTTGAAACACCTTGAAATTCCAAGTCCTGAAGTTTAGATTTTATCCTGTAAGGAATGAGGAACCATTAAAGGTTCTGAAGCATGATGGGAGTGATGTTTTATGATATTCAGTGTGGCAACATTCTATAAGATGAATTATCACATGGGGAGATGGGAAAGACATTCACTTGTAGTCAGCATAGATGTAAGCTTTGTGTAAAAGGATCAGTTGACTTAAAGAAAAGAAGAAGAGATCAACACCAAACCTTGGGGAAAGTCCTTGGGAATGGAAGAAAGAAGAAATCAGCACAGGAGAAAGAGAAGTGCATAGCAGAGTAGTAATGGGAAGAAAATCTGGCAAATGAAATATTTCACAAAGCAAGGGAGTGGTAGATTATCCACATAGATAAGTAAACCTTATATGGAGCAAACTGTCTTAGGACCAAAGCCCAATTCACTCCAAAGTTAGTTAGCCATCTGATGAATGCGTGCAATTTGTCTCATTGAGGACTGTATAAGGGATTCAATATATTTGACTTCCATTGTTGAGAAAGTATTCAAAACATACTGTGGGTGGTAGAGGATTAATAATTTTATATGTCAAATTTGAATTTTCTTGACTTCCTCAATATTTAAGTCCTTTTCTCCTAGATTAGGTCACTTTCTAGTATTTCTGATGAGCATAGGAGTACAGAAGCACTGAACCCCTAAATATATCCGAGTTCCAGGATTCTTCCAGGAGCATGGTAGTTGAACCCCAAAAATTATATTGGGGTTTTGGTCATTGTTGTGACATATTAAAAAAATTGTAGGATTAAACCATCTTCAAATAAATAGGCAAAGATTTTATTATGCTGTTGTCAGTGGGCTAAGTTCCAAAAGAGAGTTTAGCGATTAACAAGGGAAAAGATTCAGGCTAAATTTCCTAGTGGAACTTGGAACTTGGAATTTACAAGGGGGAAGATGCTATAAAGCAGGCTAAATTCCTAATGAACTAATCATTATGACAGTCAGCTAGCTCTCAAAAGAAGTTAGTGATTAAAAGGGGGAAAGATGCCCTAGCAAGATTCTATCAGGCAGGACACATTCCTAAAGAGCACAAAGCATTGTGATACTTAGTACATTAGCAAAGGAGTTAGTAAAGAAATGAGGGATTATGTCATTGACTGGCAGACTAGGTTCTAAAAAGGAGTGAATGGGATAAACTGGGTGAAGACTTCTCATAAGAATGTGGCCACAACCTATACCCTAATTATAACTTGTTATTTTTGTTTTAGTCAAAAGCAGCAGGTATTTATTTATCTTAGATAAACATATTATTTTTTCCTCTGCCCTTTTTGCCACAATTATCATTAAGTTGCTAATATGGTAAAGAGTGTCATTGGCTAATATTCTTTGTCTCTGGGTGGATTTTTAGTCTCTGAGTAGATTTATGCCTCTAGAATGGGAGCCAGGATTCCCTCAGCCAATGAGAGAAAAAGTCAAAAGAGGGTGGGGCTTCTGCCTTAGGGTCTATATAATCCTGTGTTTGCAGCTTCTGCTTTGCACTTCTCTACAAAGGATACCTTGTCTGTTGGGAGTTGCATTTCTCGAGTGATCATAACAAATCATTTTTGCTTTTTACCTAGAGAATCTCTGATTTTAATTTAGGTAAGGGTCACTGTCCCACACAGGAGTAAGTGAAGAAGTGGGTTATCAGTAGATTCTTTTATAGGAGAAAAACAATAACTTTGGAGGTTAACATCTATAGCTTAGCCTTCTGATTGTAGGTTGTAAACTGTGGCATCATGATAATTTTGTCAAAGCAAACAAGGGTTCACTTCAACAAAAACCCACTTAAAGACTACAACAGGGACTATTTAAAGACAAGATAATCCCAATGCTCCTCCCTGATTGCCTTAGGGATTAACTTGGTTTCCCTATTGTATACAGTGATTTAGGTCCTCTCCTGTTAACTCTTTCCCTATGGTTTACCTTGTTACCAAGGACCTGGGGACTTATTCACTCCATCAGTCCTATAATTTAGACCCCAGTGTCTTAAACTGTGGGTCTTAACCCCATGTGGGTTCTCATAATTGGATGTGGGAGTTATAAAATTATGATTTATATCATATATGTTTGATCTATATGCCAATTTTATATATCTATTAAACCAGAAATGTCTCAGATGAAAAGGAGTTGTGAGTGGAAAAAGTTTAAGAGGCCTGATTTAGAACATTATTTTTTCACATTCTGATCAGAAGTTTCACTCTGGAAGGGATTTTAGATGTTATATAATCTCACTTCCTAATTCTGGAGGTGAAGAAACTGAAATGTAGACAGGTTAATTGGCTTCTCTAAGACTCACAGATAGTGAATGGCAGAGCTGAAATTTAAACCCAGTCCACTTCCCCTGAATTCAGTAGTTTTGTCTTTGTACCACACTGCTTCCCACTATGAGTTAGCACACCAACTTCAGGGAAAACGTAAGGGAGAGAGGAGAAAAGGGATGTCCAAGGGTTAGTATAGTGATATGGAGGTGAGAATTGTAGGGTTTTAAATAGCTATTTGGTGATGGAGACTATAAAAAGCTATACAATATTTGAAAAAGATGAATTAGTCTATTGTAAATTCATTAAGTCTTGTATATTAAGGAGAGATCATGCAATAGTGTTGTTTTAAAATTTGTTTTTAAAGATCTTTATTGTTTTGAGCTTTTCTCTTCAAGCCTTCTTTTTTTTTTTTTTTTTTAAACACTTCTTAACCTACCTCTTCTCAATACTACATGGAGATTATTATTGTAGAATTCTACATCCTTTCAAACTTAGATAAAACGCTATAAGGGTTGGCCATTTCTTTCACCAACTCATTTTATGGATGAGGAAACTGACAACAGGATTAAATAATTGCCCCCATGGTCACATAGCTATTAAGTATCTGAGGCTGTATTTGAATTCAGATCTTTCTAACTCCAGGACTCTATCCCCTATGCCATCTAGTCCTCCCTGAGCTCTGAAATGCTACTTCTTCTTTCTATATGAGACCATCTTGAGGCAGCATGGGGTAGAAGAAAACATCAGATTTTGAGTTGGAGTGACCTTGGGTAAATTATTTTACCTCCCTGGAGTTGGTCACTGTTTGTTTATCTGTATAATTTAGGGTTCGATTAGGGTTATTTCTAAGGTCCTTTTTAGTTGAAATACCATGATCCCTTATTTCATTGGTTAGCAGTGACTTTTCTTGTTAAACTCTATTGAACTTTAAATTTCAAATATCTCTCTACTGCTTATAGAGGGATGTCTTATGCTTTTGTTATTCCTAGGCTAAACTTTAAGGCCCTGCAGGGCAGGGATCAGTTCTTATCAAACCTTTATATCCCTCCCAGTTCCTAGCACAATTTGCTCTATACATAATAAATGCTTAATAAATGTTTCTTGCCCCATGAAAGAGACTATAAATCACTATATAGTATTGAACATGGTATAGCAATGATGTGAGGCACAGTTTAAAGATAGTAGGACCTTTAGGTGAAGGTTGAAGAAAGTATAACAAAGAATAAAAAATTATAAGCATTTGTCTAAATTAAAGCATAGTGCATATATTGGTATATTTGCTAACAAACAAATTTAAAAAATGATTAGTAAACGTCAATCAACAACTAAATTGAATAACTTATTTAAAAAAATTCAAAATAACCCAGAGGTTTAGTTCAACTAGACAATTTCTGTCTTGTCATCTTTTCCTCTCCCAATGTCCCTCATGAATTGTATATCTGAACTCAAATGTTTGTACTTAGAAGTTATCAAATTTTTTATATTTGTACTTATTTTCCCCCTTTTTGCCCTTCCCCTCCAGTTTTTGAAATGGCACATGGGACCAATCAACATTTATTTTTTTTAAATAAGTGAGCATTTTGATGTTTGCTTCAAAACACAATACTCAGTTACTGTTACTGGAGTTAGTAGTTCTCAGATAATTCCTTAAATAATTTTTTTTCTAGATTGTAATAAATGCCTACAACTTTAAAAAGAGGTAGAAAATAACTGTGCTTTATGAAGGTAAAAGCTAGATGTGTTTATTTAAACATAAAAAATAAAACTTGAAACTCATTATTAGTGCAAAGCTTTTAACCTGATTTATATGCCCAAGTCCTTTTTTTTTTTTAATTCTTTTTTTACTTTTAGAATCAGTTCAACTACCACTTTCTACATGAAGCCTTTCATGACCCTCAGCTGTTAATACTTTGTAAACTATTATATATTTATTTTATAAATATTATGAAATCCTTATATAATTTGTGTACATGTTAGAATGTAAGCTCTTGAAGATGGACTGTTTCAAGTAGGTCTTTATTTCTCTCTATCACATAGTGGATACTTAACAAAAACATCTTTCCTTCCCCATTTTTGGATATCATTTTGTCAACATCTACCTCATACTGATAACAGGACAATAGCACATTTATTTGCTTTTCATATGAAACACCAACATATCACTTTGACAGCATCTAAACAGCAAGAACAGAATCCTGAGAGAGTAGAAAATAAGTTCATATATTCCCTACACAATAGTCAAAAGTACTGAACAAATTAAGTCAATTATGCAGATAAGTAAAACAACCTTTTAGTCCTAAAGTAGTTGCTATCTGTCTTGGATTGGAAATTAAAGGCTCAGGAAAACATTTCTAAGTAACATGAATTGCTGGTATGGTTGCACCCCCTTCCCTCCCTTCCTTTTTTTGGCCAATACAAGATATTTGAAGCAGAGGTGATTTTGATTTCTTGGGCAACTTCTGGTATGGAAACTCCCTTCATTAACAAAGATTATAACACATTTTTGCCTTTGTCAGGAAGTCTTAAGGAATTTCCTAAGTGACATAAAATCTAAGTGATTTTTCTGAGAGCCCAGTGTCAGAAGCAGGCATGATAGTAAAGAATGAAGACAAAATCATGAGCCAGTCCTATTGGTATAATATCAGGTTATGCTAAAATCTAAAAATGGAAATGCTTATGGAAAACTAAGGACAACAAATAAGTGCTTCTTTCTTTGTTTTTTTGTTGCCTTATGGGGAAAGCCTGGAGGATAAGGGAAGTGAATAGAATTGCTGTTTTAAAGAGGTAGCATGCTGATAACTGGCAAGAGAGAAGATGGGGTCATTCTCTGCTTTACTTTGTAACTATTTTCTCTATCTAGAGAACAATTTGAAGACTCAAGGGAACAGAACAACAAAGGCAACTTGGGAATTGGTACTTCAAACAAGTAAGGAGATAGTAAGAGAGCCTCTATCTACCCTTGATGAATTCCTCATCTAGCCCTGGGTACCTGGGAGCATTTAAATACTAGTAGCAGAAATAGAAAGATTAGGGAGTGGGGAATCTTACTTTTAGCTCCATTGGGAAGAATTAGGAATTCTATTTTAGGCTGAATTTTTTGAGTTTGAGGTGACTGCATGATACCCAAATGGAAACATCTGGTGCAGAATTTGAGCGCTGAGACTGAACGAAACTCAGCAAAGATCAGGGCTAGAGATTTCCAAGTGATCTACATAAAGATTATAGTTGAGATCATGGAAGTTAGTAAGATCTTCCAAGAAAAGCATATAAAAAATGAAGACTAGAGAACAAGGTTTAAATTTTGGGCAACATTGATTTTGAGTAGAGGAAAAAGAGAAGGCATAGAAAGAAGAATAGAAGACATAGGATTGGAAAGAATAGATTAATAAAGATTACATGGTGGTAGATACTTGTTGGTACAGTATTTTGCCCTGATCAGTCCACATTTGGATCCATTCTAGACAAAATAGTTTAGGATGAACAATCTGGAAAGTATTCCCAAAAGAAGGCAACTGGAAGGGTGAAAATAGTTTAGTCCATGATATGCAAGGATTGGTTTAAGAAGCTCGGTCTGTTTAACTTGGAGAAGAGAAAAATCAGAAAATGGGAAATAAGGAGTAGTTGTTGGCTGGAGATATTGTCTTTGGGTCCTTGTGGAAAAGCAGTTAGACTTTTCCTTCTTGGAACTAAAAAGAAGAATAAAGAATAAATGGAAGTTCTGAAGAAGCAAATATAAGCTTGCTATCAGTAAGAACAATTACAAGCAAATTTCCTATTGATTAGAGTGTTCAAGAGCTGAATGTTGGATCATAGAATGATAGTAGGTTTTCACTCAGTGGAGATTTTTAATCAGAGTTTGTTAGTTGTATTATTATGGAGATTCACTTTTTTGGGGTCATGGGCTAGACTATTTGATTACTAAGGATACTATCAAATCTGAAATCCTGTAATTCTATGATGTTCCATTCTAGGAGTAAGCATCCATCCTAATGTCTGTTTCTGTATGGTCTGTGAATGAAAATTGTTTTTGTTGTTGTTTTTCCCAATTATAGCCTGTGGATCAAATATATTTTACCATCTGTTTTTACATGCCCTGCAAGGTAAGAATAGCCCCTATTCTATCCCACATAATTTCCATCCCACTAGGTCAAGATGGAATGGTGTTTTCAACCTAAGAAGATCATGTTGAAAACAGTTAGCATCTAACCTCTAACATCTGGTTATAGAGTAATTTAAAGCTGTGTGACCCTGGACTAGTCACTTAACCCTGTTTGCCTCAGTTTCCTTATCTGTAAAATGAACTGGGGAAAGAAATGGCAAACCACTCCAGTATCTTTGACAAGAAAACCTCACATGGGACTATGAACCACATTTGTCCCATTCACCTGCAATACTAAAGACAAGGATGAAAATGGTAATACATATGAAATAAGATAAATACCTTAATTTTGCATCTCCTGTTTTTTTTCACTGCCAGTTATCAAATCCATTATTTTAATAGCTTTCCAAGAGTCTCAAGATTAGCCTTTGGTATACCATAGTCAATCTCAACAGAAAAGCTTTGTTTGTGTTTCTGAGAACACAGTCTCAGTAGGGTGCTGGGCAATTAAGTTCCAAAAACAGTGGGGTTCTTAGCAGGGAATTGGAGCTTATCATAGCTGCTTGCAGATGTGACCAATCATTTTTTTTTTTCTTTTTGATAGAGGAGGGAAAGGTGATTGTTTTTAGCTCATTTAAATGCAATTAAATAAGATGTTTGGAAGGATGGATTTTCATGCATTTATACATACATATACACAGGCACACACACACACACTCATGCATTTCAAACTACAAAAGCCTAGCTAACGGCATATTTCTATAGTAAATAGACCACAAAATGATTTTATACTATCATGAGAACTATCAATTTGGGAAATACACTCTGGCTTAAATGACAGGGAAATAAATGTTTGAATCCTTTAGCCACTGATCTTTCTTTGCATGTTGTTTATTAGGCATATTCATTTTACCATATCAGCAGTAATTCAAACATGGGCTCAAAGTAAAATAGTAAATTCTGAATTATAACCACAATGCTATTAACCAGATCACAGTTATCTAAGAGAGAAATTACAGAAAATGCAAATTTCTAGTTATGTGAATTTATTTTACTTCATATTTAAGTTTTCCCCTTACTGCTTTTAATTGACTTCAAACTGTATTTTTCCATTTATTTATACTGAGAAGTATTCTATAATGAAACAGGAAGGCCAAACTACTTTCATCTTAATACTAACCCACATAAAATGCATTCATGCTTTCAAGCAACCTATTTTATGGGATATGGTTTGTAAAGATGTATATGTATAAGAAAATAAATTGGTAAAGGTCAAATGTCCTAGTATAGCCAACAATCGAGGAATGACTATCTAACTTGTGGTGTATGAATAAGATGGAGTACCATGATGTAAGAAGTGAGCAAATAAATAATTTCAAAAATATGTGGAAAACTGATATGAACTGTTGCAGAGTGAAGTGAGCAGAACCAGAAGAACATTTTATACTAAAATAGAAATATTATAAAAATGAACAATTTTAAAGACATTTATTAACAGATGAAGAATGAAATGAGCAGAACCTAGAAAAAAATTCATCAACTAACAGCATTATAAAGACAAACAACTTTGAAAGCTAAAACTATGATCAAAATAATGACCATTTATAATTCCAAAGAACTGATGATCAGACTCATAATGAGGTGCATAATGAGACATATGTTTTCTTTATATTGAGGGAAATTTGTTTTGCTTGACTATTCAAGAAACTTGTTTTCCTGTTATAAAAAAAATCTGTTTTTCTCTTCCTTTTCTTTTTTAATGTGGCAGAAAGGGTTGATAGGGAAAGAAAATAGATTTCTGTTCATTTAAAAAATAGAGAAGTGGGAGGATGCTACAGATATGAAATATAAATGCTTTCAGATAAAATTACTGTATTATTAGCTTAATATAATTCTTGCTTCTTTAGAAAGGACTTCTCTCAAAAAGTAAGATAAATGTAAACCAAAACCATTGAAAGTGACCAAAATAAAGGCCAAATGTTAAGATTGGAAATTTACTCTGCAGAAGTGGTCAATGAATCCATGTTGATGCTTATACTGTGCTTTAGATACATTATCTCACTTGAGTTTCACAACAATACCTGGAGATAAGTATTCTTCATTATCATCACAATCCCAATTTTATAGATGATAAAATGGGCTCAGTATTTTGTCTATTGACACATTAGTTAGTGTGAAAAGCAAGATCTGAACCTATATTATTATGACTCCAAATCTCAGCCCTCCCTCACTTAAATCCAATACACTTGCATATTATGGCATCATCTCCCTGATGTAATGGTCCTCTTTGAGACAAACAACAAAGAAGACCATAGTACCTAAAGTAAGAATGATATTACTATGGATTGTGTTTGGGTTAGTAATCATTATTAGCCTTTCATAAGTAAAATTTCTCATTTCCCAAACTTTCTGCATCCATGTATAGGATGATTTTACTTATATATACATATTTGTATCTAAGGGTAGCCATCTCTAAGGCTGAGGTTGAAGGAGAGAGAGAAAAAAAGGAAAATTTTATTATATGTTTAAAAGGAATAGCAATTTGTACATAACAGATTTGAAGTTTGATATGTAATCACTTAAAAATTATATTATGGAAATACTTGTCATTTCATAAATCAAAAATAAAATAAATAAAATTTAAAAAAATATCAAAGAATTTACTTCTTTGGTTATTGAATACCTGTAATAAAGTTTTACTTTATTTGACCTTTAGCTTTTAAAATTGAAGCAGTATCATCATCATCACCATCATCATCATCATCATCATAGTATTTACTCAATGCTCCCTGCTACCCCACTTCCAGAGACAAGGAAGTTTTACTATGAGCTCTCTCTAAAAAGTCAGGTCAAAACATACTTCATATTCAACTACATTTGCTGTTTTTAGCTTCAGCCCTCCCAACTCAGCAATGAATTACATAGTGCTTTTCAAAGCATTTTAAAATATTATCTCATTTTATTCTCATAACTATTTTAATCCTCTTTTTTTTTCAGATGAGAATATTGAAACAGATAGTGGTTACATGGCTTGTCTAGGGCCACTTAATTATAAGTGTTCGAGTCTGGATTTGAACTCAGGACTTCTTGACTCAAGGCCCAGCCCTCTACCTGTAACATGTAGCTGTCTCAAAGGAAGATTTATAAATCTAATTATTCATATATACTACAGATGTTAGGATTTCATTTAAAATTAAATAACAATAAATAAGCAATCTGATATATTGTATATTAGTTACCACATAAAACAGGAAATGAACATTATTGGACAATATGAGAAATACTGAAGAGTTAGATTTTCATAAAGGTAATGTAAGATAATAAGTACCACTGACCAATGGGTTTTCAGAATGTGAGAAATTAAGGAAGGTTAAGTTTTCATAGACAATTAACTTTCAACCTCTTATGTGGCCATAGACAAATCATGTAATTATTATCTGTTTCAATATTCTCATCTGAAAAAAAGAGGATTAAAATAGCTGTGAGAATAAAATTAGATATATTTTAAAATGCTTTGAAAAGCACAGGTGGACTCAGCCAATCAGAAAGAGTCTTGTGGTTTTGAAGGAAAAAAAAAAACCTGATCCAGTTGATCCAGATGAAACTGGTTGGGGTCAATGACTTGATGACCGACCAATCACTGTTGTGCTTGCTTAACAGGCTATTTAAATATTAAACAATACATCCTGTAGGAGGGAGCTTTCTGCCATTTTTGAATATGGGATATATAACGAGGGAGGAGCAACTTATACATATTTAGAAGGAAACATATAGTGGACATATCAGAACGATTATAACCTGAAAAGGAATGGACCAATCTGTTCTCTGAAGGGAAGGAACTGTGCTGAGCAAACAAGTATAAAGTTACTCTGGCTTTTGTGCTCAGTGCTCCCTCTTCCTGGAGAGGAGCAGAGACCACTTCTGGCCAGAAATGTTAAATGATTTGATAAGATTCTTCTTTAATAAGTTTTCCTTGATATCTGATTTTCAGTGTCAAATGTGTTTCTAACAGACAACATGTGGCAAATTTCCTTGTAGCATCCAAGATGAAGAGGAATTCTCTGGTTGACAGGGAGGTTCACTAGATGCTCCTGTTTGTGGATGACATTATTCCCTAGAACACTACAGAATTTTTGGGTTGGTTTCATAGCCACTAAAAAGATTTTGGCCTAACTATCCACATCAGAAAATATAAGGGAATAAAGAATACTTATTGTCTAGATTACATTCTCCAAGATGAGGGTCCTTGCCGTGGAATCATGGAATGTAGGTGGAACAAGATCTAATATGTAGGCTAGTGTAGTTTTTCCTTAAAAAGGTAAATGAAATAATTCTTGAGATTTAATTGTTTCAGGGGACTAAGGCTTAGGCTCTTGGTGTAGCTTTGTGCAGGCCTCAGTACAAAAAACCAGCACATGAATAGTAAGCATCTCTCCCCTCGGGCTTCTGAAAGGCAGATCAATGTGGCCAACAAAGAGACAGAGAAGGCAAGCCTGAACAAATCAATATTATATCCTTGTAGAATATTCTTTCTTTGCCATAGTTAAATAATCTTCCTTTTGTTAACAGTTAGCTTTTTTCTGAGTCTCTCATTTCATTCCAGTTTTGAATCACAAGCACTAGACTGACTTGAGGGTCTGAGTTTTTTGTTTTGTTTTATTTTTCTGTCTTTCTTTGTATACCCAAAGCTTAACATAATGTCTGACTTGTAGTAGGTGCTTAACAAATATTGAATTGACTAACTGAATTAAGCCTAGCCCAAAATAATACTGATGGCCATTATCTTTAATTTTGGTGATTGTGGCATATGTTCTGTCTGAGTTCTTTTATTTGATCACTTGTTAGTCTCAATTGCTCATCATCCACATTTCCTTAACTGAAGTTACATCTCTTGTCCATTTTCGGACAGCCCCTCTCTCCCCATGCTTTCTTCCAAGATCTGTACACTCTCTTAATGATTATATCAGATCTCATGGCTTTGATTTTTATCTCTATGAAGATGACCTTCAGAACATAGTCTTCTGAATACCAATCCCATATCAAACTTCTTGTTGAACATTGAACAGGATATTCCTTATACATCTCAAATTAAAAACTGAATTTAGTATCTTCCTCTTCCCCCCATTCATCATTCTTCTGAACTTTCCTATATATAATCAAGCAAAAGGAATTCCTGTATTGGCCACATACATTGACCATGTCTCATTCTATATCCTAAATCTATTAATTCTCTGTCACAAGTTTTGTAGTCTGTTAGTTCTGTCTAAACTTAGGGTCTCACCACCCTTGGAAAAGTTTATATAGCAACTGAATTACCATATTGACCAGAAGGAAATAGGTATTTTCTAATGTTCTCTTCAATCTAGCTAGTTCTTCCTTTGGAGGATTTGAAATGTAGTGAATATCCATTTTCAGCTCTTGTATTCTTTTCCCTCCAAGTCTTTTCTACCTGTAGTTTTCTTGAATGAGCTAAACTAGTGGGAATTGAGGACATATAAAAAGAAACTCAATAATAATGCACTTTTTTTTGTCTGCCCTCTCCCCTGTGTGAAGTAGGGATAGAGATATACACATTTTTCAGGAGTGTTTTTTAGATTAAGTGTATCCCCCTTAGCACCTAGTACAGTACTAAGTATACAATAAATACTTGTCCATTGATTATTTTGGTAAAGTGCTCCATAATTGTAAAGTTCTATCCAAGTAAAGTATTTTTATTAGGATAAAGCTCAGGAGTGTATCTTGATAGTTCTCAGGGTTTCTCACTTCTCAGGCTAAAATAAGGTGTCAGAGTTGGTGCATATATCAGGTTTTTGTCAGGGCCTCCATCATGTCTTCCCTCAAATTATTGATTTTTTTTCTCATATGTAATCTATTGACCATTTAGCCCATTGACAATTGCCTCTCTTTCTTTTGTCTGGCCTTTAGTCTGTGTTACTTTTGAATCTCAAATATTAAATCCCTTCTTTGTAGAAGGACTGTATGTAGGTTTTTTAAAAAATGAAAGCCAAAGGATATATTTTAAAGATAACTCATTAGAAAACCGTTAGAGAAAAGAAATTTAGAGATAATTCTTTCTAATCTTTCTCCTCTTCACTTCTCTCCATTTTACAGATGATTCATGCTGAGAAAGGAGAATCCTTCTTCCACTCTGAGCTCACATTTTTCTCACTTGATGGTGGTCCTTAGCAACCCCAACTTTGATCATCCTGGATGTGGGATAATGGGTCTCAGAGGATAGAAGAGAGTGCATTATTATTGGGGCAAACTGCTACCTATTTCCCTGTTCCCTTCTTCATTGTCCCTCCACACACTATCCCTTTCCTTTGTAGAATGAAAAAAATGCTTTTTCTACCTGACTTCATCCCTTTTTGCAATTAATTGTACTTGACACATTTCTCATAAAGGGCATGAAAATAGACCTAAAGTTGTGTATCTTAGGCTTATGTCCAAATCACTTATTTGGTTTGGAGATTTTGCATTAATGTACTTGCCTTGAACACTATAAAATGACTCATTGGGTGGTATGCTGCTAAAAGCCCTACTCATGCTAATTAGCTACTTTTACTTTATTTATCAACATGGTTCAGAACCAGGGCAAGAGTCAATTCATTTGGAAATGTTTGTGCTTTTCCTCTTGAATTGTTAAAATTTCATCTACTTGCACAAAATGTAACTCAAAGATCCAAACTTTTCTCCTTTTCTCTCATTATCTTAAAGGCCTTTCTTCTCCTTCCCTCTCCCCCCTTTTCATAATCCCTTGTTATTTCAAGAGATTCTCATAACCTTTTACACCTGTCAACCTCATGCATGAGTGGAACTTTAAAAGAAATATATCATGCCCATATCTTGGGGATCAACACAATACCAACCTCAATTTTAGATACATGTATTTCCATCTCATAGTTTTAGAACCTATGTCAAGATTAGTATTATGAGTCTATAGAATAAATGCCTAACTACTTGGTACATTTCGAAGAATGCAATGTTTTTTTTTTTTTTTTTTAACTGCTCTTCCAGAATTATTGAAATTCTTACTATTACTCATTCTTTTAAATTAATTTAGTGAAATTATTATTAAGTGTATTATTTGGGAGGGAAAATTCACTAATACCTTATTGTGAATTCATTTATGGAATTAGTCATTAGTGAAACAGCCAGCCCTGAGCTTGCTTCAAGGGGCAGTGAGATAACCCCGCTTTGAAGGTATTTATTTTGGTGCTAACTTCTAAGGAAGGAAGAAATCAATGATGTTAACACAAAGAGAAGATAATGATATGGAGTTAAGGATGCAGAAAAACTAATACTGTCAATAAACCATCAAATGCTTTTTTAATTCTGCTGAGGTATGGATGTGAACTCAACAATTTTTCTCATTTTTGTAAGATTTTACAAAGTATTATTTTCTCATACTCTGTGAAGTAGATCGTAGATGTATTCTCTCCAATTAGACTGATGGAAAAATGAAGAAGTCGTGAGGTTAGGTGACTTGCTTATAAATATCTTGCAGGTAAGTAGGAGAGATAAGACTTGAACCCTGGAATTTTTACTTACAAATCTTTCTATCTATATTGCAATGCTACTTTTCTACCAAACCACACTTTTTTTTAATCTCTTTTCTTAAACTTATTTTTCAATCTTCAACAAATTCAGTCCAACAAGCATTTATTAAGTATCCTTAATAAGAAGGGGAAAAAACAGCCTTTAAAATGATTCTGAATTATATTATACTGAATAAAAATTAAGGGTCTTTGTTATAAGAAAAGGTGGCTGGCTTTTTATAGAGGATGCCCTCAAGGTACTGTTGCTTAATTGCTCCATTGTTGTAGAAAGGCAATTTTGCCTGGAGAAGGCTCAGTGCTTGCTTCATACTTATGCCAGGTGAATGATCCCACTAGTTTAAAAAAATTATATTTCGTATTAAACAATACTTAGGGTAACATTAAAAATATCTACACTAAACTATCTCTTTTAAATTGTAGTTTAAGTGTTTTTCACAATTCATATGGATCTGTTATCTAGTTGGATACCTCAAAATCATAATCACTCAAAATAATTTACTATCACCATTAACATAGAAAAAAAAAACTCAAGTGAATGAAGTAATTGAAGAAGGCTAACTACTGCACATATATTGAGTATATACTAAACATGGAAATGAACTGGGCCCAGAATTGAAGAGGAGGAAGAGTAGACTGGATTACATTGTGCTTTTAGTGACTACAAGATTCTCCCTGAAACAAAAGACAATTTATTTAAACAGTATTCTTCATGTGTTGATGCATGGATGTATCTGTCATTTACTATATTCTGTAAATATGATTTGTAACCTTTACTATATCAACGATTTGTTACTTTGTTGCTGTGGGAACTCCCACTAATGCATAACACACTATCTTTAAATTAGTAAATAGTCTGAAAGAGTTACTGGAAGCTTGAAAAGGAATATCATAGATTGGGTTTGATTCCAAATACAATAGCATAACCACGATGCCATAGTGCCTCTCTAAGACTTGAAGGAAAAAAACAAACTTTATCAATTGCTTAAGAAACTGAAGAATTAAGTATGAAGCAAGGTTCATTTGTAAACATTAAAGAACAACACCAGGTGATTAGTTGGGAGTTGAAACTGTTGTGTAGCCTGAAGCTT
>JAJPUD010000137.1:946471-959199 GCA_023553655.1 Myrmecobius fasciatus
ATAGTGTAGGGGCTCCAGGAACTATTTTTAACTCTTCATTTAGTCTAGCAGAAAGTTATGTGCTGTCTTGTCCTCTGACGAATGGACCAGACATACACTATGGAAATTCTGGAAGGAGAAAACATTTGTTTTACAAAGGTGGAAACTTGTTGGGGCCAGTGGTGAAAATTGCTTGCTGCCATGTTAGAGTAGCCTAGCTGAATATGAGATGTTATTCTGAGTCAGTCTGAGTGGGGAGGATGGACTCTGCACTGTGATCTTCAGTTTTCACCTGAGAAAAGCTGTGCAATTAGAGAGTGATCCAGGCACAAATAAAAATGCTATGGGGGATGAGCGTAGTGCTAGTTAGGGAACAGATGTTAGGGAACAGTGCAATCTTTTCTTATAATAAACTGGGAACTTGTAGCCTAAAGATGAGTAGAGTTGGGTATATGATGGACCAATTCAAGTATTTGAAGGATTGTAATACAGCAGAGAGGGTTAAGACAGGTTCTGGATTGTGTTAAATGGCAAAACAAATTAATGGGGAGGGGTAGAAAAGATTTCTATTCTGTGAGGAAGAAAAGGAACATAATTGACAGAGCCCTTGCCTGAGAATCAGGAAGAACTTTGCCTCCTGGTAGTAACTGACCATTCATGTTGAATTAAGGAAGAGTGATTCAGTCTCTTGTGGCTTGGGAATAACTTGGCTGACTTAAGATGGCACCCATTTCTATATGTTAGGGAATATTAATCAAGGACTTAAGATACTTTCCCACCCCTTCACCCCTTCCTCATATTTTCTGGAGGTAGAGTTCTGAATGGATCTGGATTTCAGGCTGGAAAAATTATTACCTAATGTACCTAGCCTCTCCTCCACCACTCTACCCCTCTCAGTTTCCAAAATGGCAGTCTTGGGGTAGAATCTCATTGGGAATTACCCAAACTAATATGAGAGTTCCTTGACTCCCAAACTCCAGAATCCAATCTTCCTGTCAGTTGATCAATAGGCATTAAATACTTAGTTTCCAGTGAGAGAAAAGAAGCTTCCTTGGGTAGTGACTGAATTAAGAGAATCCTCATTGGAATACACTTGTCCCTGTTACCCAAATTTGATAGCTAAAGACTAAAGCCAATGACATGGCAGAACAGAAACTTTCACTTCTGTTATCATGAGTGATTTGAATAATGAACATCTAGAATTTATATATTGTTGGTGGAGTTGTGGACTGAACCAATCATTTTGGAGAATACTTTGTAATAGCAATATTAGATAATGAACAATTGTGAATGACTTAGCTATTTTGAGCAATATTATGATATAAAAAAAATTCTAAAGGACTCATGATGAAAAATGTCCAGAGAAAGAATTGATGAAGTCTGAATATAGACTAAAGCATACTTATTCTTTCTTTGTTTTTTCTTTTTCTTCCTCCCTCCCTTCCTTTCTCCCTTCCTCTTCTCTTCCCTTACTTTCTGTCTTATCCTATTCTGTCCTGTCTCTCCTATTCTCTCCTCTCCTCTCTCTGTTTCCACAAAACAACTAATACAGAAATATATTTTTCGTAATCACACATGCTAACAGATTGTTTACCATCTCAGAAAGTGGGGAAAGGAGGGAGGAAGGGAAGGATAAAATTTGGAACTAAAAATTAAAAAAAAAAAAAGAATAGCATATAAAATAAGAATTAAGGTCCAGTAAGGAGGCATTGTCAATTTACTTCAAGTTTGATTCTGAGGGGTACAGGAAGGAAGAATTCTAAACCTTCAGTTCAGTTCCATAAAAATTGAGAATTTTATGAGTTTGTGGGATGAAAGTAGGACATCAAATTTAGAATGTTGGTGAGGGATGAGCAAACAGCTTCTTTAGCCATCCCAAATTCATTTCCCTTTCCAAGTATGTCCAAACCATAGAGCATATCTGGAAGAATATAGAGAGCCTTGGAAAAAATGGAAAGCAGGACTTACCATGGAGAGAGGAAAATTCTATTGATTATTTATAGAGTAATGTGAGTAATTTATGTGGTTTAGGTATTTTCTGTCCTATTCCATATAGGTGTTATTACCTTAAATGTTTGAATGAGGAGCTGGAGATCTTCATATATTTCTGCAGACTAAGAGTTGACTTTTGTGTTAGAAGATATCCCAAAGTGAACTTTGGATGCAAAATAAACCAAAGAGATTTAGTTTTGGATTGCCACCTCCAAGATTGAGCCTGGTAATTCCAGAATTTGGAGGCCTGTGTCACAGATTACACAAGCATATAAGATCTAATTCAGAGGGACTGAGTTTTTTTTTTTTTTTTTTGGTTTTGATTTCATCATTAAGTAGGTGCATAGTAATGGCTACATTTTACTCCTGAGATCTCTCCATTGCCTTATGGATTTAGTTAGTGTTCAGGAAGACTAAGATATTTCTAATTAGCTTTGTGAGTCTGAGCAAATAGCCTTACCCCAGTCTCAAAAACTATTGAATACAGTAGTCTGGATTTTTTCAGACAGAAAATCACTGTATTAGTAAGAACAGGGCCATCCCTAGACAATTGCAAATTAGGTGAAGTCTATTTTAGGTATTCTTTCTCATCTCCATAAAATAGTGTTTGATTTTTCCTCTATTGGCACCTAGCTTTAGTATATGATGCCTTCCCATCTACTTTAAGTGTCCCATAAACAAAAATCTTCTTGGGCTAGTGCTCCTTCCAATTAAACTTACCTGTCTTGTGTCTCATTTTGCTGTTCTCATAGATGTCCCTTAGCTGTGCTCAGTTGGTCATCTAAGTGAGGATCCAGATAGGGTAAATTGAATTATTTTAATAGAAAATAATGGCTTAATGTGTTATGTTTCCCTAGAGAATTGGTTTTTAGCATTCATTAACTCTCATCTGCAAAATGGGGACAGTTGAGGGCTAGATAATGTGATATCTAACAGGCTTAATGTTCTACAGTTATCTAATAGGGAAAATTGTAATATTAGTCACTTTTTGAGGAGGAGAGACATTTTTATCTCACCACCTAGGTCTGACTACCTAATCTATTTAATGATAAGTCTGATCCTGAATAACAACATTTTTTTTTTTAATTTTAATGAGCCTTTGAGAAAATGGAAACATCTATTATTGAAATTGAGGTTTCCCACTTATACCATTTAAAAGCCCAGGAAAGAGCTCACATCCTAGGAGCTGAAAATATTGAAGCAGCTTTAAAAATAATTATGCTCCTCTGATGGAATCCATTGGCTTCTTCTCAGTGGAGGAAAATCAGACATTGGCTGCATATGAATTTGAGTAGATATTGACCTCTTCTGGGAGTGTATCTACTCTAGTAAACGCTGAAATTCCACTTATAGTGATACATGTGGTTTGCTTGGAGCTTCTGTAATTTGGAAAGTTAGAAGCTATATTCCTTGGAATTATTGATGTGTGTGTGTGTGTGTGTGTGTGTGTGTGTGTGTGTGTGTGTATTTGTGGGAGGATAGTTTTGTCTTCTAATTACTTTGGGATCAACTTTTAAAATCATATTGTAACATGTCAGAATTAGAAAGCTCCTCAAAGATCTTCTGATTTAATAATCTCATTCCACAGAGCGAAAAACCAAGACTCACAAAGGTGAAATGATTTGTGCCAGATTTCACAGCTAGTAAATGAAAGTTTGGGACTAGAACTCAAGTCTCTTAAATCACAATACAGTGAGGACTCATTTGACTGGCTCACACTATCTCTCCTAATTATATAGCCTCTTTGTTTAAGGCCCTTGAAGAGAAAGGGAAAGCCCTGAAAACTTATGATTTGAGCTCTGTCTTGTCCAAAAAAGATCTGCCCAGTATCTCATTGATATCTAGCAAATTTCAAATGCATCTAAGTTCTTTGAGAGAACAATTGTTTCATCCATCTTTTTTTTCATGGAACCATTGCAGAAATGGATTTGTTAGGTTAGCTAGCCAGTCATAAAGCAAGGGGAATGCAATATAAGAAAGATAAGAGAGAGAATGTGGAAACTTGGAACTAAAGAAGAGTGAAAGAATCCTGGAAAGTTAAGAAGTAAGAGGTAAGAAAGTAAGAGGTTTCCTAGGTTCAGTTGCCTCCAAGAAGCAGACATACAAAAGGTTTCAAAACTCAGTGTGTTCCCATGTTTTATATGTATTGGACTACTTGCCATATAGAGGAGGGTGTGGGAAAAGGGGAGGGAAAATTGGAACACAAGATTTTGCAAGGGCTAATGTTGAATTGTCCACGCGTATGTTTTGAAAAATAAAAAGTTTTAATAAAGGAAAAAAAAACTCAGTGGGCTCACCAATTGCAAGATAAGTGGGTAAGGGAACCATCTACTAGTTGATTCTTATGGAAAAAATATTGACTCTAATAATAATAGTCAATTTTTATAGTGCTTTACAAATATTCTCTCATTTTATCCTCATAATAATACACATAATAGTTGTTATTCCTATTTTATAGATGAAAAATCTGAGGAAGAAAGAATTTAATTGAATTGCCCAGGATTACACAGCTAGTAAATCTGAATTTTGATTTTATTTGACCCCAGATCTTTCTGACTCAGGTCTCTCAGTCCATTATATCCACTGAACTACCTACTACTCTATTCCATATTTTTAAAGTGGTTCTTTCTGGCTTTACTACCACCATGCATAGCTTAATAGGACACTTCTATAATTCTTGTGGCTGTTGTTATTTTGGGCACTTTACTTTTGAAGTTAATCTCTCTTAGATTTGCCAGGTACAGTCTGGTTCATAGTTCTGGCAAAGGCTTTTAATGGAGGATTCATAGCTCTAGAATCCTCCCTGGGACTTTGGGCTAGTGTGCTTAGTGGGCCTTAACTAGCCAAATTCCACAAAAAAGAATAATGGAGAAGCATGGATTTGGAGAAGGAGGTTGGCAAGAAAATGAAGAAGGGGAAGGCCAGAAAACGCTATTGATCAAAACATATGAATACAGCCCCAAAAGAAACAGCCAACTAGTAGAAGAAAGAAGAGAAAAATAGATAGGAGATTTGATTGCAATTCTTTCTCAGAGGGACCTTTGGGAAAGTATCTTGGGATATAATCCTTTAATCTTTATCTTTTTTTCCCCCTTTTGTGAGGGAGTTGGGGTTAAGTGACTTGCCCAGGGTCATATAGCTAGAAAGTATTAAATGTCTGAGGTCACATTTGAACTCAGGTCTTCCTGACTCTAGGGACAATGCACTATCCACTGCACCATCTAGCTGCCCCCAAGCCCTTCATTTTCAAACTTCAGAGGATAGTGAGCTGAACTAACTACTGAAGAAAGGCAGTTTCAGAAGGACAATGGAACTCAGATATGAGAGACTGGTAAAGGTAGAGAGCAAGTCTCCTACAGGGATCACTAAGATTATCCCCCAGCAGTGTCCTGCTTGGCCATCCCTAAAGCCCTCTGAAGGAAATTGACTTCATTAAGGCCTGGGATCCTAACAGTGGAAAGAACCACCAGCTAGCAAGAGCTGGGAGAGAAGCATAATAACTTTGAGTTTTCTGTAATGAATTGGTTATAAACACATTCTTAGAAAGGATACCATAAATAAATCAGCAGAGTGATTTGTTCAAATAGATAAAAGTTGACTTAGGAGGAGAAATGAGCAAGCATTATCCATTTAGTGGATAAATGATTCTCAAATAAAGAAAAAGGATTCAAAATTTCCTGGGAACAGAAAGAATACTCAAAAATACAGGTAACAGACAGAATAGTTCAGATTGAGTATCTACAAAAGAAGTTCCAAGTTTAATTCACTAAGCATTACTGTAATCAAATTTCAGAATTAGAGCATCAAAAAACAAATCTGTCAATAAGGAAAAATGAAATTCTTCAAATCCCAAGGAGAAACTATCAGGATACATCAGGATAGGACTATATTTCCTCTGTAACAGGAAATCAAAGCAAAAAAATACAGTGTTCTAAAAATAAAGGACGTATGTTAACATCCCCAAATATCATATCTTGAAAATCTTAATATATATATTTCATACATATATACACATATATGTATGCATTAAATATAAGTAGAAAATGAGTAAAAAGAATAAGGCTTCCAAAGAATTGCAAAGCAAGCAGGGTATTCAACCGTCTTTTATTAACTAAATATCAAAAAGTTACATAATTGTATATAGTAATTAGGACAAAGAAAATGCTTATTTTAATATTTTGCACATTGATAAGGACAGGTAGAGACATGAAGGTGTGTGAAGTATTTGTTGTTTGATTTTCCTTTAAAGAAAAGTACATTGAATGATAATAGGAAGGCAGAGAGAACATTAGTAGCCTAAAGAAACTAAGGAATAAAAAGTATAATGGGAGGAACCAATAGGAAAACAAGTACAAGAAATGAATTGATATATCAGGGAAAAAAATCTTCCTTTCATTGATTAGTATTGACTGAAAAATTTTAAATAAAATCATTGCAAGGAGACAAGAGAAATTTATATAGAAAATAATATAATATGACCGAGTTGGATTCATACCAAGTCTTGCAAGGATGGTTCAGTATGAAGAAAACAGTAAATGTCTCCAATAATATAAGCATAAAAATAACAAAAAATAAAAGATTGTTTTAATAAATGAAGGGAAAACATTTCTATTAGGAAGGAATGTTTTCCAGGTATAGATGACACCCAATCAGTTTCAATCTGTGAGAAGAACAGTGAGGAAGCCAGTGTCCAATTGCATCACAGAGTCCTTGCTGGAAAGTAAAGTTAAGAAACTAATAAATGTAGCAAAGACTCAGGTTTTGAAGGGTTTTAAACACCAAATAGAAGATTTCATATTTTTAGTCTTGGACATGCTAAAGAGCCATTGGTATTTATTGAATTAATATGTCAGAAGTACTTTGAAAAGACCAATTTGAAAGCTTTGACTGGAGTGGATGGAAAATCACGCAGAGAGACCAACAATTAAGCTATTGCGATTGTCCAAGTATGAGGTGATGAGGACATTTGCCAATGTTTGGGTAATGGCAGAGGGCAAACATGAGAGACAGTGCAAAGGTAAGATCGACAGGACTTGGCAGTTGATTGGATATGAGAGTGAGAGGTAAAGAATCAAGGATGGCATCTAGATTTTGAACCCAGGGGATTGGGAGGATAGAGGCTGACAGGAAAAAATAATATATTCAATTTTGGACATGTTAAGTTTAAAATATTTAAGGGCAGCTAGGTGGTGTGGTGAATGGAGTGCTGATGAGCTTCCTGTCAGGACGACTCATTTTCCTGAACTCAAATCTGGTCTCAGCTTACTCAGTTTACTAGCTGTATGATCTTGGGCAAGTCATTTGACTCTGTGTACCTAAATTTCCTCATCTGAATAATGTGCTGGAGAAAGAAAGGACAAACCACTCTGTTATCTTTGTCAACAAAACTTAAAATGGGGTCATGAAGAGGTAGACATGACACAAACAATTGAACAACAATAACAAAAAGAAATAACAAATGGGAAGAATCCAGAGTTAATGTGGAAAGATTTGTATTGTAGAGTGAAATAAGCCTAATATGCACATAAAAGATAGTAACTTCAAAACTTAGCAATAGAAAAACCAAAGGAAGCCTAGGAAAAATATAATGAAACAAATATCCTCCCACCTAGTAGAGAGGTGGGAGAAGTAAAAAACACAGTTGTATATGCATTGTCAGATAAAATTTCTCTATAGGGAATTTTTGCTTTTGTTTGTCCAGTAGAGGTGCCAATGTGAAAGGAATGTTTGGGAAATGACTGTGATAGACAACTGTTATCAATAAGTTGAGTTTTTTTTTTTTAAGAAATAGAAAAAAAAAGAAATAAGAAATAGAAGGAAACACAGAAATGGAAATGAACAGTATGTGTTTCTCCTTACCTCTCTGTTAGCAAGAGTAGACAATGAAAATCAACTATGGGTCATTGTTTTTTTTTTTTTTTTGACTACCTTAAATGCTCAAGATAACTGATACAATCATCTAATTTGTTGCCTACTTTGAAAACAAATGTTTTTCTGAAATTTGGCATATGTTTTCAGTGGAGTTGATAGCTCCTTGGATTTTTGCAGTCCTTGGATTCCTTGCAGCCAAGATCATTATAAAAAAAACAGATTTACCTGCTAAATGCAACCACGGCCAATAGAAGGTCAGAAGGAGAATTTGAACCTAAGTCCTTTGACTAGTTTACAGTCACCTATTCAAAATGACAACCTTGTTGTTGCTACCACAGCCACAGCTACTACCTCTTAGCTGCTCCGCCTTTTCCTCATTGAGTATCATGATTTGTATTGACAACATCGACTGGACACTGTCATTTTAGGTAGCTGAAAACTTTCCTTTTGCAATGGTGACATGGCAAAAAGGACTTTTCAAAGTATAATATTTACAAGGACATTTTGTTAGTAAGCATGCTCTTGCCAAAAGATTTTTAGAAAGAATGAGCTATAGTTTTGACAATGTTAGGGAATGACAATATTTTTTAAAACTATCCATATATATGGGTTCTGGGATTCTTAAAGAAGGAAGGATAGGAATCATTAGTCAATAAGCACATATTAAGCACCTACTATATGGCAGGCACTGTACTAAGCCCTGAACTGAATTTGTGATGTCTTTTCTGTGGGAAACTCTAGGATCAGGAAAATCATTCTGCCTATGTAAGCCATTACTTTCTCTGCCATTCACAGGTCCCAAGGCATTGAGAGTTGAACTGACTTGTTCAGTCACATGGCTAATGTATGTCAGAAGTGGGACTTAATCCTAGAGCCTCTCTCTCTCTCTTTCTCTCTCTCTCTATCTATCACACCACTCTGTCTCTCACAAAAGACATATCACTTGGAAAATGGAACAGGAAGTATCAGGATCTGACCATGTGAATCACTACTGGTTCATATAGTTATGAAGAGGTTCAGTTAAAAAGTCTCCTAATCATTATTTTTAAAGAAACCAGATTCAGTGGGTTTTCTTGGGAAGAGCAGTAATGGTAGATATTCAATTCTTACTGATTTTTGTGTCCAATTGAAAATAAGCACACAAGGGCAGACTTGAGAGAAGGGGGAATCAATTATATTAGGCAATTCATAGAAGCATAGAATGTTTGACCTCAAAGAGATTTTAGTGATTATTGTAGCCTGCTCATTTTACAGATGAGGAAACTGAGACCCAGAGAGTAAGAAACAGATTTGCTCAAAGTTATAAACACATCTCGGTTTAGAATTTCATTATTAGCCTGGGTGATTTGAACCACATCCCTTTTTTCATCTCTCCTACTTGAATGCAAACTTTAGTTCAGGGATAGTAACTTATTCAGAGGATCATAAGGTCATAGAATATAAAACTGAAGGGAACCTCAGACATCAGTCACTTGTCCTAAGTCACATAGATCTTGGCAGGATAGGAATTAAGCTTGATTCTCTTGCTCTGAGATATTGCTCTTTCTACTATGACAAGTTTCATAAAAAGGATAGAACCTCAGAATTAAATGGGACTTCAGAATTCTTCTGGCTCAAATCCTGCCTAAAATGGACATAGTTACAGGAAACAATGAATTTTTTTAAGGTTGGTACAATATTTTATACATATATCTTCATTTAGTCTTCAACACAATCTAGAGAGGTGAGTGTTATTATTCCCCCCACTTTAGAAATCAGAAAGCTGGTATGGAGAGAGGATAACACTACAAGGAATAGGTGTATCAAATGGTACAATTTTTTTTCCTAGCACTGGAAACTCATAAAGCTTAGTTATTTCTGTTTCATGGCTCTTTATATTTGCCATCGACGTTCCTTAATATTCTAAAGACTTTTCAAATAAGAAAAGAAATTACATATGTATTTCTACCTTATAAAGAGTAGATATGATGAATGGCAAATGTGCGTTAGTGGCTTGTCCAGGAAGCCACTGCTAGTAAGCGCCGAGACCAGATTTGAACTTGTCTTCCTGACTTCAGGTGCAGTGCTCTATCCAATGGATAGAGGTTACTTATATCCCTGAGAGGTTATCAGCTAATTTTTGCTAGATCACTTTCAGTGATAGAGAATATACAACCTTATGAGATGGTCCATTTAATTAGCTATTAGGGAGTTCTTCCTTATACTGAATTAAAATCTGCTTTCCTGTAACTTCTACTCATTGGTTCTCATTCTTCTCTTTAGATCAAAATGGAACACATTTAACCCCTCTTTTTTTGTAATGAACCTTCAAAGAAGTGATAGTAATCATGCTCCTTTTAAATCCTTTTTTAGTTTCCTTATCTGAATGATTTCTCTCTTGACAGGTTTTTTTCCCTTTTGGACAGTTAGCCAATGACCCTACTGCAATTTGGAGCCCAGACTAAGTCATAAAGTTTATATTGACCATTCATTCATTCATTAAACATTTATTAGACACCTAATGTGTTTATAGGAACTGGAAATAAACAAGGACAATTAAGACATGTTTTTCTCCTTCCTTGGAGATTTCAAACTGCTCAGAAGAGAAAAGAGAGAAACACAAATACATTATCAATCAAAATGTTATGTGTCCAAGGGGAATACCACATATTATGAAAATAGGTGTGTGTGTGTGTGTGTGTGTGTGTGTGTGTGTGTGTGTGTGTGTGTAAGAGAAAGAGAGAGAGAGAGAAGAGAAGAGAAGAAGAGGAGAGGATTTTGGCACAGGAGACACTGGCACATGTCTGCCCAGCATAGTGTGTCCTCCTCAGAGAAGGTGCTATGAGCAAAACAAAATTGAATTAACTCAGAAGAAATGCAAGATACACAAAATTAGAGAATCCACTCCAAATATTCATAGGAAATATCTGTGTCTGACCTGTGGCAGAATTTTCCGAGCTTGTATTGGTCTCATCAGCCATAGATAGAGGATATACTACCTTGATGCTCACAGTGATTTTTTGTGCTCTTCAAGAAGGAAGGGCAATAACTAACCAACAGTCCAGAGTACAAAATAATCATTACTCTTCCCCTCTTTGGCATATGTATATGTCATATGAATGGAAAATGGACGCAAAATGTGTTTTACCCATTGGCTATATTTTGACAAATTGATTTGTGGGGAAGAATGTTAGTAATAATAATAATAATAAAATTTACAGTGTTTTAAAATTTGCAAAGTATTTCATTTTTTTATCCTTACAAGATGTCTGAGAAGTGGGCATTATTGTAATTGTTTCCATTTTGCAAATATGAAAACAAAGCCAAAAAGTTTAAGTGATTTTCTCAGGGTCACATAAGCAAACTGTCTGAGGCTGTTTCTGAATTCAGATCATCCTTATTCTAGCTTACTGTATCACCTAGCTATAAGAGTAGTAAGAATGAGTTAATGAACAAAATATTTGCAATGTGTTTTGGAATCCTTAAAATGCTATATAAATGTTTCTACTGCTGATTGTGATGATGATGATGATGATGCTAATGATAATGAATGTAACCACTGCTCTAATAAATCCTGAATCCCTGGGGACCTGGGGGGTCTTAAGAAATTCCTACAAATTGCCCCAAACCTCCTAGCAATAGGGTTATTTACACTTTGAGCAAAGGTTTCTAGAGGATTAGCCAAGTCAGTGTTTATATACAATGTCCACTTCAGCTGAATCTTCCAAGCTTAGACAAATTGCCTACTTGCTGCAGGAGAGTTGTCATTCCTATGATTGAAGTGTAATTACATATATGTGTGTGTGTGTGTTTGTGTGTGTATGTGTATGCCTATATATATATACACACATTATATATATATATATATATACACACACATTATATGTATATACATGTCTCTAGTCTTGTGGAAAGTTTGCATAAGTCCTATATAAAAAAATTGCTCCAATCAGCATGCTTCCTCTAGTCTTGTGACTAGAGAACTTTTTTTTTTTTTTTTTTGGAATTAACAGGCAAATGGGACATTTGCTGATTTTTTGTTTGTCAGTCTCCAAATCTCAGTTATACCTAAGGGTATAATTTTTATGTTGATTTTTCTCATTTAATGAAACCTGAAGTAAGTGGCTTGGTCCAGTCTTCAGGTGAGGGCTTCCCATCCTAAGTCTGTGATTTGCTCTCTGGCATTATTTTGGTTGCCTCTGTTTGGATAGGACTTCTTAAGTTTTGTGCCACATAACTATTCTAAGAATTGCTTTTTAAAAAAATGTCCTCCTGAGGTATTTTTGCCTTGAAAGGTATGCCCTTGAAAGACAGAGTCCCTGCAGACTGTGGTTTTTAAAGGTGTTTATCGGCTCTTGATAGAGATAAGATTTGGAGTGTGCTACAAAGACTAGCCCCAAGCTGCTGACAGTCATTGCCCTAGCTTATGTAATCAATGAACAGCCTGTGTATTAGCAAACTGATTGAAATAGGCTCTGTATCTCACACTACAAACTATTTGGCTCGGGAACCATCAGGCGTTAAGTTGTTACCATATTATAGTGTGATTGAAGCACAGCAAAAAGGCAAATTGGGGAAATCCCTGAAAAGATGATTTCTCATCTGATCTGATGACGATGCAGTAAATTGTGAGTTGCAGAGTATAGATGCCATTTCAAGCTAAGTATATGCAATTTAAATTAAAGATGCTCAGATGTTCGCTGGCTGCCACGGCATGTTGGCAGCCGCCTGTGTTTGAACTAGAGCAGATCATTCAAATGGCTTGTTATCCACTTACTCTCTAATCATCTATGAGGTGGCTCCTTTTGGGATAGATAGACTGGGAAGGCTCTTAGTGGGGACTGGAGAGCTTCTGAATGTCTAAGAGAAGGGGAAAGGGAGCCATACTCAATTATGACATAGCTTAG
>JAJPUD010000138.1:0-89844 GCA_023553655.1 Myrmecobius fasciatus
GTATATGTGTGAATGTATGTATGTAAATATAAATCCTTATCCTCTTTCTTTGATTTCTTTGGGTTATAAGTCTAGTAGTGATATATTTGAGTCAAAAGATCAAAATTTGGTAACTTTCAGGGCCCAGACTCAAACTCTTTTTTCAAAATGGTTGGACCAATTTAGCATGCAATAACATATGCCTTTTCCCACATTTTTTTCAACAATTGTCATTTTCACTAATACATTGTTGGAGTTGTGATCCAACCATTTTGGAGAGCATTTTGGAACTATGCCCAAAGGGATGTCAAAGGGTGCATACCATTTGATTCAGCAGTGTCTCTACTGGGCCTGTATTCCAAAGAGATCATAAAAAGGGAAAAGGACCCACATATGCAAAAATTTTTCTAAGTAGCCCTTTTTGTAGTGGCAAGAAACTGGAAACTGAGTGGGTGTCCATTCAGTTAGAGAATGGTTGAATGTATATGATTATGTATATGAATGTAATGGAATATTATCATTCTATAAGAAATTATCAGCAGGCTGATTTCAGCAAGGCATGGAGAGATTTGCATGAACTGATTCTAAGTGAAGTGAGCAGAACCAAAAGAACATTGTACACAACAAGATTATGTGATGATCAACTTGGATTAACCTGGCTCTTTTCAACAATGAGGTGATTCAGGCCAATTGCAATACACTTGTGATGGAGAGAGCCATCTGCACCCAGAAAAAGGACTGTGGGGATCAAAACACAACATTTTTACCTTTTTTGTTGTTTGCTTGCTTTTTGCTTTCTTTCTCATTTTTCCCTTTTGAATCTTATTTTGCTTGTGCAGTATGATAATTGTGGAATTATGTACAGAAAATGTGCACTCGTTTAACATATATTGTATTACTTGCTGTCTAGGGTTGGGGAAGTGAAGAGAAGGAGAAAAATTTGGAACTCAAGGTTTTGCAAGGGTGAATACTGAAAATTATCATTTCATGTATTTTGAAAATAAAAGCTATTATTTTTTCTTAAATTGTCATTTTCCTCTTTTGTAATTATTGCCCATCTGGTAGATATGAATTGTAAATTTTTAAGTTACTTTAACTTGTATTCTTGAATTATTATTAACTTAGACACTTTTAATGTGATTATTAATAACCTGTATCACTTCCTTTGAAAACTGTTTACATGCTTTCACCTTTTTTTTTCTATTGAGGAATGCATTTTAGTTTTAAAAATATGTAGGGAAAGGCAGAATAAAGTTACTTGCAAGAAGCAAATATTGTCTTTCATTATTATTTACTTTCTCAATTTGCCATTAGATATTAGAAGGGGACAGGTATGTTTTCTTAACTGACATTTTGCCATAGATCATATAATTAATATTACAAAGCTGACAAAAAGATTTAATTAAAAGAAGATCCTACAGTGCATATTGTCTGTTGACTTAAAAAAGTGATTTGCTAATGGCAAATATCAATTTAACAGTTCTCCTGTTAAAAATTTGTCTAATCTATACATGCCAAAATTATACAAGATTCCCTTAAAGACAGAAGAGCAGAGATGACTTTGTTCAGTGATCTTCTGATCATTAATAACCATAAAAGTAAGAAATGTAGAGATGTATGTTAGCCAAATTTATTCACCACAGTTGTGAAAGAAATCCAGGGCAGATTCGAGAGATTCCTCATTGCTGATGAGGTCATCCTGATACTGTTTGTGCATCACACTGTGTTGACTGTATCAAGCCCTAAAATGTTGCAGAGCCTTCTGGAGGTGGTTCAAAAGGTACTTAAAATGGGAGCCATTATTTTTTTTTTCTTTCTGTTAAGTAGTACTGTACATATTACTTTTCTTTAAATATGAAAAATATTTAGTATTCAGATCTTAAATGAAACTAGATAACTGCTTCTTTTTCCAACAGAACCTTTTGCTTGTTTTTGCTTATTCATTTGTTTATATATATATGTATATATTTGAAAAGATAAGATAAAATAAGCAAATATGAAAAGGAATGAATTCTTCAGGGCATTATAAAACTCTCACCTCAATATTGGTATTATTTGCTATACAAATGAAACATTTGGCTCTGTTTTATTTAGTTCTAACAGAAATATTAAGTATAGAAAGATTTAATTGTTATTTCCCATCCTTCAGTGTGTGTGTGTGTGTGTGTGTGTGTGTGTGTGTGCTGGATCTCTCTGCTACATTTGCAAATGTTCTTTGGTAAATTAAATTTTGTTTACAAGTGGAGATTATTTAAAGCATAACTGATAAGAACATCCAGTAACAATTTAAATATATGCATTATGTGGAATGAGTTTAATGTTGGATACTGTATCTATTTTTATGTTAATAAGCATTTGCATGCTATTTTTTAAAAAATGAGATGAAAATGATCAGTGTCAAGTTGTCATACAGATTATCATGATTCAGCAGAGTAATGTATAGTTCTATAGGAAATCTTTAGAAAAACTGGAATTACAGCTATTAAATTTATACTTCTCAAGAGGGCTCAAGTGGGCTTTATCCCTAATTTTCTTGGTTATGATAATAACTACTAAAGTACATTACTGATGAAGGATCTTGAAAGAAAGAAAACAGAAGAATGAAATAGTGATCAGCCCAAAGGTTTAAATGAGCAAGATTATTCACATAGAAAAATCCAAGTGGATAAAGAATACATAATGTCCATATTCTGATGAGTAATTGATGGACAACTCAAGGGTCTTATCCATGAGTACATAACTCTTAGATACTTCATATTAACTGGATGCATTCACAATTGAATAACAGGAAGAAAACAGGCTGTATTACCTTTGGGAAATTTCAAAATGTTCTATAAAACTTCCAGTCTTCTCCTAGAAGCATGGATCTATCTTTTCAATGCTTATATTCTTCATGGCTGTGATGCAGTTTCTGAAGAATTATAATTGGAGATCACCCAAAGGAAAATGGAGAGATCCAGGATATGCATGGTGGAAGCAAACAAATCATGATACATTAAAAATAAAGAAAAGTATAATGGAAGTCATGAAAGAATATATGAGTAGAAATAAAATAATCCAGCCATATGATTACAATGAGGGATAACCTACAGATCGTCCATCCCTAATTGTCATATCCTTAGACCAAGAAAACTTAAGAAAGTTCCCTAGCACATTGGGTAGCTACTCACTGTATCATTTATGGATGAATTACATAGGATTGGCTGGCAGGAATATATTGTGATTTATATCAAGAGAGGGAATACCTGTATTAGTGAAACCAGAGATCCATATGAGTATTGCCATTGTCACAGAGCCATAGTAATGACACAAGTATTATTGAGTGATGATCCATTGAAAGTTTTAATATTAAACAGGAGTCCTTATAGCTATAAAGTTTGGAACCATTTTGCTAGGACATCAATGTACTCTAAATATAAGATAATAAGTGTCTAAACTAGTAAGAAGAGAAAGGAAGGATTAGTAAGAGACATTTTTCAAGGGAAAAGGAAAGCTATAAACACGTATTAAGCAACTGCTATGTAGCAGAGATAGTGCTGAGTGCTCTACAAATGGTATCTCATTTGAAAGAGAATCCAAAGAAATTGACAGCAGGCTAGAAAAGGAGATGGATGAGTCAGATAAGTAATATAAATCTGAAAGACTATAAGAATAATGAGAGAAGTAGGGAAATCAGGAGATGGAATATACTTTTTTTGGGGGAAAGTTTCTTGCTCTTGGGTTTTATTCATAGAATATACACATGTTAATGTGATATTGGTTTATTTTACATCCCTCAACATTGCTAAAGTTGTTTCAACTAGTTTTTCAGTTGATTCTCTGGGCTTCTCTAAGCATACCATTATATCATCAGTGAAGAATGATAGTTTTGCTTCCTCATTGTTTATTTTTATTCCTTCAATTTTTTTTTTTTTGTGGGGTGGAGGGGTATTGCTATAGCGAGCATTTCTCTTGCAACACTGAATAATAAGAATGGCAATGGATATCCTTGTTTCACTCCTGATCTCATGGGGGAAGCTTCAAGTTTATCTCCATTATAAATAATGTTTGCTGATACTTTTAGATGAATATTACTTACCATTTTAAGAAAGACTCCAGTGATTCCTGCAATAGGAATGGGAAGTGTATTTTGTCAAAGTTTTTTTTTTCTGCATTTAATGATATAATTGTGATTTTGGGTTTTTTTGTTACTAATATGATCAATTATATGGAGATTTTTACTAATATTAAACCAGTCCTGTATTTCTAATATAAATGCCACCAAATCATAGTGTATGATCTTTGTCATAAATTGCTGTAATCTCCTTGCTGGTGTTTTCTTTAAAAATGTTGTATCTATATTCACTAAGGAAAATGGTCTATACTTTTCTTTCTCTATTTTCCCCTCTTTCTATTTTAGTTATCAAGATTATATTTGTGTCATAAAAGGAATTTGGTAGGATTCCTTCTTTACCGATTTTTCAAATAGTTCATATAGAGTTGGTGTTAATTGTTCCTTAAGTGTTTGGTAGAATTCACTTGTAAAATCTATCTGGTCCAGGGAATATTTTCTTAGGACTCATTGATGGTTTATTCAATTTCTTTTACTAAATTAAGATTATTTAAGAAATTTCTCTTCTTCTATTCTATTTCCTCTTCTGTTAATCTGGACAATTTATTTTTTATTAATATTCACCCATTTTATTTAGATTATCAGTTTTACTGGCACATAATTGGGCAGCAGAGCTCCTAATAATTATTTTAATTTCATTTTAATTGGTGGTGCATTCAGCCTTTTTAATTTGAATATTAATATTTTGTTTTCTTTTTTTAAAATCAAAATAACCAATGAATGAATGAATGATTTATTTATTTGATTAAAGCCAACTACTCATTTTATTAGTTCAAAGGTTTTTAAATTTTCAGTTTTATTAATCTCTCCTTTGATTTTCAGGATTTCCATTTTGGTGTTTAATTGTATAATATAAATAAGTAAAAAAAATACACATATTAAGGATAATTGATCAATTGTATTTTATTATTTACTGAGAAGACCAAATGATAAAATCAAAAAAGTTTGGTGAACCTTTTTACTATAATACTCTAACTTTCTGATTTTTAGGGACTTAAAAATTAAGTGATTTTTTAAAATAACTAAGCTATTTTTCTTCCCAAAACTTCTGTTTCTCTACACTTTCCACACAAATAGAACAAATTTGTGCTTCAGGGTGAACATAGACTGATGAAAAATCAAGAAGATTGAAGGCAAAATGAGGTGCTACTGATACAATCTGTGATCTGAAGACAGACCTTGGGCTAGTGATTATTAACCTGTCTGCTGGGTGGGGACTTCTGGGGCTAGCTAGGTGTAACTGGAGCCTCAGCAGGAAGCACAGAGACTTTCACCTCTGCCTTTTTGTTCAGTTGGGATCTGAGTCCCAGAGGACTGAGGGAATCTCAGCTTATTGGCAATTCTAGGACCAGTTTTGCTGCTAAGAAAGAGGTGGCCCTTGGCCAAGAAGGAACCAGCACTTGGTGAGTGAAAAAGGAGTAGGGCAGGGACCCTATTGGCTGTGGGCACTTGCAGGATGATAGAACTCTTGATTTGAGGCTCCTGGTCAGAGTGGAGAGTTGAAGGGAAGCTTGAGGCACCAACCTACCTCATGAATAGAGATACTTACACTAATGTCTTATTAAAAAAAAAGGAATGAGCAAGGAAGAAAGAACCCCAAATTGAAACATATTATGGGAACAGGGAAGACCAGAATTCATCTTCAGGGGAGGATAAGTAAGTTTAAAAAAAAAAAAGCTCCTACCCGAAAGAGTAACATGAAATGGCTCCTCACTCAGAAAAGATTTTTAAAAATCCAATGAAAGACATGGAGAAAAAAACTGAAAAACTAAAACTAAAAACCATCCAAGAAAAAATATTATGAAAAAAGTTAACCAATTAAAAAAGGAAGTAAAGAATTTCAAAGATAAAAATAATGCTTTGAAAATTAGAACTGGCAGATTGACTAAAATGACAGGAAAAGTTAATGATGAATGTTGGAGGGGATGTGGGAGGGCTGGGACACTGATACATTGTTGGTGGAGCTGTGAACGGATACAGCCATTCTGGAGAACAATTTGGAGCTGTGCTCAAAAAGTTATCAAACTGTGCATACCCTTTGACCCAGCAGCATTTCTATTGGGCTTATATCCCAAAGAAATCATAAAGGAAGGAAAAGGCCCCACATGTGCAAGAATGTTTGTGGCAGCCCTTTTTGTAGTGGCTAGAAACTGGAAATTGAATAGATGCCCTTCAATTGGAGAATGGCTGAATAAATTATGGATATGAATATTATGGAATATTATTGTTCTGTAAGAAATGACCAGCAAGATGATTTCAGAGAGACCTGGAGAGACTTACATGAACTGATGCTGAGTGAAATGAGCAGAACCAGGAGATCATTATACAGGGCAACAATAGTACTATATGACGATCAATTCTGATGGACATGGCTCTCTTCAACAATGAAATGTTTCAAACCACCTCCAATTGTTCACTGAAGAAAGCCATATACACCCAGAGAGAGGGATGTGAAATGTGGACCACAACATAACATTCTCATACTCCTTGATTGATGTTTGCTTACATTGTGTTTCCTTTATCTGATATATCGTTTGTGTAGACAAGATTTTTCTTGCACAACAATGACAAGTTTGGAAATATGTATACATATATTTGATTTGCCAATATTTTAACATAATTAACATGTAGTGGATATCCTGCCATCTAGGGGAGGGGTGGGGAGTTGGGGGAAAAATTTGTAACGGAAAGCTATGTAAGGGTTATTGTTGAAGAATTACCCACACATATGTTATGCAAATAAAATAATAAAAAAAAAGAAAATTAGAACTGGACAAGGGGATGTCAGTGAAGTTGTGAGAGACCAAGAAATAACAAAACAGATTATAAAGAATGAGAAAGTACAACAGAATGTGAAACATCTTATGAGAAAAACGACAGATCTGGTGAACAGATCAAGAAGGAAAACTATAAGAATAATTGAACTGACCAAATAGAGAACCTTGCCATGATAATGCAGGAAATAATCCAAAAAAATTCTCCTGCAGTGATAGAACATGAGGGGAAAGTAGAAATAGAAAAAAAATCCACTCATCACCACCTCAAAGAGATCCTTTGTGGAAAACACATAGGAATATTATTACCAAATTTCAAGCTTACCGATTGAAGAGAAAATTTTGCAAGGAACAATAAAAAATATATATAAATACACTGGAGCTACAATTAGAATTGTAAAACATCTATAAGCAGCCAAAATAAAGGCCCTGGAATCATATGTATCGATAATTAAAAGAACTAAGCCTGTGGCAAAAAATATCATATCCAGCAAAATTACCTAAAATTGTGAATGAAAAAAATGGACATTTCAGTGAACTTGCAGATTTTCTGGACTTTCTATCAACAAAACTTAACAGAAAATTTAACATACAGGAGTCAATATCAAAGATCAATTTTAAGGAACTCAACATGGACAAATTTTTTAAACATAAATAAATTCATAGGAATTTTTTTATATTGGAAATGCATATTATATGTTTAAGATTCACATCAGCAATAACCTAGCTCAAAAGAAAGACTGGAAGATTTCAGGTAAAAATAGTAATCATATCATACAAATGAGGTGTAGAGGAAAAATAGACACAGAGGCATTAGAGACAGGAGGAGGGCTTGTAGTTCTGAAAACCTGCTCACATCAGAAATGATTCAATAACCAACACTACATATATACTATGAAGGGTATAGCACCCTCCAAAATCTGTAAAGAAATAAGGGGAGAGCTATGGACAGATGGAAAAGCAAAGGATGAGGGAAAAAGGTAAGGGAGGGATTCTTGGGCTGGGGAGAGGTTAAGTAATAGCAAGGCAATTTATGGAGCAGAATTTAATTAGAGTCAGGGATAGGAAAGATGTGTGTAGGTGGACTGTGTGTGTATATGTATGTATGTATATATCTACATATTTATGCATAAATACATTTTTTCTTAACAGTAGCTTATTTGGGGATGGGGGTGGGGATGAAAAGGAAGGAAAGAATAAAGTAAATAAGGTATACAGCAGAGAACCAAAGAACAATTTACAAGAAAGTAAAGAAAAAAAATGGGCATTAAGGAATATAATTTCTTTTACTAATACATTTATCCCTCTCTCTCTCTCTAATATATATATATATATATATACATATATATATATATATATATATATGCACAGACATACACACACATACACACACACACATACACACACACACACACACACACACACACACACATATATATATATACTTTCTTGATCTGGTAATTAATTCTTATATGTTTTGAATCCTCCCTGATGTTCTGCTGGGCACATGAAAATGTTCTTTTTTATTTTGTTTTGTATTTCTTTTCTGTTCTTTTTTTTTCCTTTGTTTTTTCAAATTAAATAAATTTTTAAAAAAGATGAATAATACAAGGTAATTTTCCAGAGCAAGAGGGCACCTCCAACAGATGAATCCAGAAAAGGCTTCACTTGGTTATGCCCTTGGGGAAGCTTTTGTGGAGGAACATTCAGCACAGATGAACACAATGGTATGGGGAATCACAAAAAAAGATGTGGCAGTCAAAAAAAATTATTTGACTTCTTGGGTGCAGAGTGGGGGGAGTGAGGAGAATATTGGGGTACTCCAAAAATTTTTAGAACTATTGCCATTTCTGAATTGCGTAAATTATTTGCAGTGGCAAGATGCAGAATTGTGGACATTGATACTTTTCTTACACTACTACTCTGGTCATTTTTCCAGTTTTACACAGGGGAATAAACCATAGCACATATTCATTGTATAAACTGTACACTGAGAATGTTAGATGTGTGAAAATTAGATTTTTTCCCAGGCCAGTAAGACATAATTTAGTATATCATAAACCAATCACTCTAGCAGAGTTCTTTTCACTCCACTACTATCCTCTGTATCTCATTTTGCATTCAATATTATTTTTGAACCAGGAGAATTTTATACATTATATGTCAGAGCCCTTTAGAAGGAAGGATTCAAATATTTTAATGCCTGAATACTTAAATTGATGTGTGAGCTCACCAATGAAGGCATTTTTTCCCAATAGTGTTGATTCTTGGCCAATCCTTCCTGCTCATTCCTTATGACCTATATTCATGTACTTCTGTAAGTGCACCACAGAGAACCTGCCAATGTGTTGAACACCTTCTTCACTTTTTCTTAACATCCTGAGAAACAATGAAACACAAACATGAATTTTTCCCGATTTTTGCAATGTGACCCACCCATTTCTTCTTAGATAACATCATTATACTCTAGATGTCCTTAATAATTCCTATCTGCTAACAGTTATCATTTATATGACTTTTAGGTTTGCAAAGTGCTTTATAAAAAGCATCTATCTAATTTTATATTCACACAACTATCAGAGATAGGTGCCATTATTATTATTACCATTTTACAGATGAGAAAACTGAGGAAGCAGAATTGTGACACCCCAGAGTGTGGTATCTAGTATCTGTCTTGAGCTGAATTTAAACTCAGATCTAGCATCCTGTGTGTCAACTATCCATACTCATCCTATCATGTCATTAAGTACCACCATGTGCCCTAAGGCCTATTAACAATTTTTTATACTGTTCACCTCTCTTAGTCAGATAGGATGACCATAGCCATTGAAATTGAGTGTTTAATAAGTGCTCTGGTCAATTATAGTATTAATAACACTGTGATCATTTTGAAGGATTTTCATTTCTAATGGTTTTCTATCACAACAATGGGACTTACTTAAGAAGCTCCCTTATCACATAACTGATTTTTGACTTTACACATGAACTTTTTTTTTTTTTTTGGCTAGGTCAAGTAATTACTACTTTGCTCCTACAATTTTTAAACCAAGGTGATGATATTTTCCAACTTTCAAATGTTACAGAAAGAAGATTTTTAAGGCTCTTAGAGCTCCTGAGTCAAGTTTCTGTATGAATATGAAGTGTTAGCCTTGGCATCTCTGATGTGATATTAAAATTTAATACTCTATCAAAGCACATCTTTATTATGTGATTTTTCACTGAAAAAAGGCTAAAACACGTTATTTGTGAACAAGTTTTATTATCAAGCTGTTCCAATGTTATTTGACTCTATTTTTAATATACTAAAAACCATTGAATTGTGGAGCTCTGGGATGGGAATATGTATAACTCAATTTATGTCCAATTGCATTAGTCAATTAGCAGTAACTCTATCCATCATAATAGATCTCAGTAAGACTTTCTGTAAAGTTATTGTTAAAGTAATATGCTTTGGGAAAAAATGATGATTTTATAATTGATGAGACAATTTCCCCAAAACATTTCTGACCAGTTGTTCCTGCTTTTAACAAAAAAGAAAAAAAATTAAGTATTTAAGTATCTTATGGAGGAGAGGAAGGGAGGGAGGGAGGGAGAAAAGGAGAGAGGAAAAGAGAGAGAGAGAGAGAGAGAGAGAGAGAAAGAGAGAGAGAGATTTGAATTCTTTTGCTCCAATACCTGATTAGTACAATTTTAAAAGATTATATGAGTAGTTTAAAATAGTATTTTAAAAACAGGAAATTTTGAGTATGTTGGCAATTAGGATGTAATATTGATATGGGCACATGAATATATGAAAAAAATTACTAAGGTCTTATTATGTGCAAGGTACTGAGTATATAAATAGAAAAGTAGAACTATTCCCTGCTCCAAGGAGCTCACATTTTAATGTTGGAGGGATGGGGAAGGGAGAGGACAGACAACCCATATCAAAGATTTCAGCTAAGTCAGGCAGAAAGGTCCTATGATCCTGAGGGTACAGTCACAAAACTGATGACAATTTATTTTCTTTAATTTTATTTCTAGAATCATTCTTATTTGAGTTTTCCATAGGTGTGGATTTGAGGAGGTAGGAACTGCTGCATCCTTAGAAGGAATTGTTAGATAGCATCATCACAGGGCTTATTTTCCAGAATGATGGCTTTGGGTTCTAGGCTGGTAGTGAGTTTAGTGGTTTTGGAAGCATTATTCTCCATAGGACTCTTAGCCTCACCTACTGGACAGTGGCAGTTGATAAATGATTTCTGTTATGACATGGAAGGTGAGCCATTTCTTTGCAAAGATTTCTCCACTTATAAACACAAATTCTTTGTAGACATAATTCCCTTGAGCTTAAGATAATTTACAGGATGAGAAACAAATTTTACCTTGCTATACACATTTCCAGCTTTGTCTACTTTATACTGAAGACTAATATTTTACTTAATATTTCCTTGCTAGAATTCTCTCATAAATATTAATATAATTGAAACCTCCACTATAAGATTAAATGATATTGTTGGACAAAGGAAGCATTATTTTTGGTCTTTCAGATTAGTTAGGGGGGAAATGCTTATTAGTATCATGCACTCAACCAACACTAGAATATAGGTATATGGACTGATCGATTGATTTCTGTTAACTTATTTTTCCAGAGCGCTCCACGCAACTAATCTTAAACCACAAATCTCATCATGTAATTACTCTACTCAAAGGATTTGAGTAGGTTCATATTGTTCCTAAGATAAATATATTCTTTGGTGTGGTATTTTAAAAAATACCCTTCGAAATATTACTTCAGCCTACCTTGAAAATATTGTTTCACAATACTCCCGTTTACAAACTGTCTGCCAGATAAACTGGTCTACTTGCCACTAACCATCTGTTTCCTACTTCTGCATCTTTGTACAGGCTGTGTACTATTCTTGGGATATGCTGCCTGTTCATCCCAATTTTTAAAGAGCTCTGTAAAGTTCAGATAATGCACCAGGAAGCCTTTCCTGCCCCCCCCCATTTGTGAATTCTCAAATTATTTTACACACACACACACAAAAAAAAAAAACAAGAAAACACACACACAAACATATACAAACATACAAACACATACATATATACCAAAAGAAATGCCAGGTGTGCAAAATTAGAGAATCTAGCCCAAATGATTATATGAACTTGTGTTGAACCTGTGATACAGTATTCAAAGCTCATACTGGTCAGACACACTATAACAAACATAGTGATGTCATTTTGGTCCTCTTCTAGAATGAAGGACAGAAACTAACCAATATGTGTGTGTACACATACATGCATACATATAGGTAGATAATTAGAGATATAAATAAATGCATTCCTAATATAAATATAAATATATAACACATAAAATAAATATATACATAAGTAATTTTATATTATCTTTTTAGTATAAAGCAAGATTCCTTAATACATATACTGTTTTTTATTTTGTTTATATATTTTCCAGTAACTAGCAAAATATCTTGAACCTAGGAAGCATTCATTGATTGGGATAGAGTTGGCATATGTAATCATTTTCATCATAGACATTTTCTGTATTTATCTATGGGAATTTACTAATTTATATAGAGATAAATTTTTATTCTATGTAGTTGCAAGAAATTATTGATAACAATCTAACTCAAATGAATAGTAATAATAATGGCTTAAATGTTTATAGCACTTTACATTTATGTATATATATACATATGTCACTGTACCTCTTTAATAATAATAATTTAAAACAAGTTAGGAGAAGAATAAAATTATCCATGTGAAGTAACTCCCTTTCTCAAATGCCATCAAGGAATGAGGAACCTAATTAATAGACATGATTTTCTAAGGTTTCAAAGAAATGTGAATAAAGAATAAAAATGAAATTGAAATGTATGAAATATAACCTTGCATTATAAAAACATTCTGGTCAATTTTAAAGCCTTACTCCTTAGGTCAATAATTCAGTAGAAGTCTGACTACCCCCACACTCTTTTTCCATACATAATTATAAAGTGTTTATCCATCAAGAACATCAGTAATCTAAATGAACATGAAAAATGAACTCCATTACATTCAACAATGTTTTATAGAGAGATAAATATAGCAACATATAGAGCAGCAAATACAGAGATTGCTGTCTCTGAAAATAGTATTTTAATTTTAGTCCCATTTAATCTGTTAGCCGCTTCATAGCAGAAGGACATTACCAGGAGCCAGTCAAATGAAGGAAAGGAATTACTAAGGTTTTCAGAAATATACTTTTTTAGCATTTATTCAGTATTATTTATATGGTGCCATCTGAACCATAACTGAAGACTAAAGAAAGTGGGAACCAAAATCAACCTACAAGTTCAAAATCAGTCTGAAAATTATGCCCTTCATACATCATTTCTTCTTTACCTGGTACCCCAATCAGAATGCACCAGCTCTTGCCAACTGAGAGATTTCCTATTTCAGTAATGAATAAAATCATGGAGGCTTTTAGGTTGGTAGAAGGTTATCCTCCTGTGCTCCCTATCTGAATAGTACAGTACAGGCTAATTTGAGGGTATCCTTTTTTGTTTGTATCTCCTTGACTACCAAGCCTTAGGGAAGGCTTGGTAGTTTAGGCTGTGTGGTAAGCAACACAAGTAAAGGGAGGACCTGAGACATCAACAGTAACTAAGAGTCTTTAAAAATGTTTCTGAGCACATCATGGAACTTTTTCAATCACCAAAGATCTCCTAGTCTTGAGAATCCATGTTAAGAAGATAGTAAAAGAGAAAACGTGGTTATTGAAATATCCACTGGAAACTGTTTTGTCTAAGAATTGGGGCATTATACAAGATAAATTATATAAGAACCATCTATGATACAAGAGTCACTGAAAAACCCTGGCACTTCTGTGTTTAAGAAACATGGAGGAGGAGAAGGTAGAGGGGTCAGAGACAAGATGGCAGAGAGTAGACTCTCTTGATGGCTTCCTTCAGATTAAACACCAGATCAAACCTTTGAATGGGATTTGGAATGACAGACCCATAAATATTTAGAGTGTAGAAAATTTCCAGCAGAAGATATTTTGTAAGAACTTCATGAAAGGTCTGTATCAATTGTTCAGGGAGAACATGACCCATTGCAGATGCAGCATAGGGACCCTCAAAGGAAATCTAGAGGGAAGCTCTTGGCCAACATTCAATAGCATTGGCTACTATGTCCTGGTTCAGAAGCCAGTGGATCAATGGACTTGCTGTGTGACCTTGAAAGGAACAGAAGACAAATAGTAAGCCCCTGAATCTCAATATAACTAGCAAGACTTAACCATATTCACTCAGTATAGGAAGGAAGCCAGCAGCACTGGCTCTGGGAAGCATACAACCCCATTATTTGGTAGAGAAGGTTGGGACAATCTCCCTTTTGGCCTAGGAGCAGACCTCAAACTTTAAAAATAAACAAAAAAGTGCTCTGATGGTAGATAGTTATTATGGAGACAGGGAAGAACAAACCTCAAACCCTGAGGACATTAAAAGCAAATGGATCCAGATGAAGCCTCAAAGGATGGTATGAGCTGGTCTCCAACTCAAAAGACTCTCTTGAAAGAAATCAAAAGGTATATTAAAAACATTAGAAGAAAAATGTGGAAAGGAAATGACAGCTTTGGAAAAGGAAACACAAATATTGTCTAAAGAAAATCACTTTAAAAATAGATTTGGTGAAATAGAAAAAGACAATAATTTCTTGAAAAACAGAATTGGTGAAATGGAAAAAGAGAACAACTCCCTAAAAATAGAATTGGTGAAATGGAAAAAGAGAACAACTCCCTAAAAAATAGAATTGGTGAAATGGAAAAAAAATCCAATGAACAAAACAACTCATTTAAAATATCAATTGGCCAAAAGCAAAAAGAGATAAAAAAGCTAACTGAATAAAATAATTCAATAAAAAATAGAATTGAATAAATGTAAGTGAATAAGTCAATGAGACATCAAGAATCAGCCAAAGAAACCCCCAAAAAAGAAAAGAAAAAATTTAAATACCTGATTGAAAAAACAACTAACCTGGAAAATAGATCCAAGAGAGATAATCTAATAATTATTGAGCTACCTGAAAATTATGATGAAAAAAGACCCCAGAAACACCTTTCAAGAAATTATCAAGGAGGGGCAGCTAGGTGGCACAGTGGATAGAGCACCAGCCCTGAAATCAGGAGGACCTGAATTCAAATCTGGTCTCAGCCACTTAACATTCCCTAGCTGTGTGATCCTGGGCAAGTCACTTAACCCCAATTGCCTTAGCAAAAAGCAAAAAAAAAAAAAAAAAGCAAAAAAAAAGAAAAGAAAGAAAGAAAGAAATTATCAAGGAAAACTTCCCTGTTGTCCTAGAATCAGAGGATAAAATAGCCATTAAAAGAATCCACTAGTTACCTCCTGAAAGAGACCCCAAAATGAAACCTCCAAGAAATATTATAGCTAAATTTCAGAATTATCAGATCAAGATAAAAATACTGCAGTCAAGAAAGAAGCAATTCAAATATCAAGAAGCTGCAATCAGTATTTCCTAGAACCTCATAGCTTCCATTTGAAAGGACCGAAGGTCCTGAAATATGATATTCTGGAGGGCAAAGGAGCTTGGTGTGCTGCCTAGAATTTCTAACCAGCAAAATTAAGCATTATCTTTCAGGGGAAAATTATGAACATTTAATGAAATAGAGGATTTTCATTTATTTTGATGAAAAGACCAGAGCTGAACAAAAAGTATGATCTTCAAATACAGAACTAAAGAAAAACATAAAAAAGTAAAAGGGAAGAAAAAAAAACTATGTTTTTTAAAGGTTAAAATGTGTATATCCCTATATGACATATTTTGATATACTTATGATATGTTTAACTCTTGAGAATTGTATATTTGTTAGAGGTATACTTAGAGAATGTAGATATAACTTGACTTCATTGTGATGATATAAAAAAGAAACTAGATGTAGAAAAGGGATTGTACTGGAAGAGGAAAAGGGAGGTAAAATGAAATGAGATAAATTATATCACATGAAGAGGCAAAAAGGATGTATTACAATTGGGGAAAGAAGGGAGGAGGATGAGCATTGTGTGAACCTTAATTTCAACAGATCTGACTCAAAGAGAGACTATCAGGCATAGTTTGATGGAAAAACTTGTCTCACCCTCTAGAGAAATAGCAGGGGAAAAATGAAATGTAGAAGGGGAAAGGGATAAGAAAGGCAGGAGGGATTTTAAAAGGGGAGGGCAGATTGATGGAGGTAATGGTCAGAATCAAAACACTGGGGAGGAGGGAAGGGGGAAAGAAAAGAAAAAAATGTATAACTGGGGAAAATAAGATGTCAGGAAAGAGAGATTTAGTAATTTTAAATATGAATGTGAATGGGATGAACTCTCCCATAAAATGGAAGTAGATAGCAGACTGGATTAAAAGCCACAATTCTACAATATGTTGTTTACAAGAAATATATTTAAACTAGAGTGATACAGAGTAAAGGTAAAAACTAAAAAGTAAAGAACAGAATCTATTTTGCTTCAGCTGAAGTAAAAAAAAAACAGCAGGGGTAGCAATCCTGTTCTCACATCAAGCAAAAGCAAAAATAGATCTAATTAAAAGAGATAAGGGGGGCAACTAGGTGGCACAGTGGATAGAGCACCAGCCCTGAAGTCAGGAGGACCTGAGTTCAAATCTGGTCTCAGACATTTCCTAGCTGTGTGACCCTGGGCAAGTCACTTAACCCCAATTGCCTTAGCAAAAGAGATAAGGAAACTGCATTTTGCTAAAGGATACCATAGATAATGCAGTAATTAATACTAAACATATATGCACCAAGTGTTAAGCATCCAAATTCCTAGAAGAGAAGTTAAGAGAGCTGCAAGAATAAATAGACAGGAAAAAATGTACTAGTAGGGGATATCAATCTTGCTCTCTCAAAACTAGCATTTCTATGTTACCAACAAAGTTAAATAGCGAGAGATAGAAAGAGAAATTCCATTTAAAATAACTGTAGATAAATATAAATATTTGGGAGTCTACCTGTCAAGACCAATCAACACAATTACAAAACATTTTCCATACAAAGTCAGATCTAAACAATTAGAAAAATAACAAATGTTCATAGATAGGCCGAGTTGATATTATAAAAATATGTATTCTACCTAAATTAATTTATTTATTCAATGCCAGGCCAAACTATCAAGAAGTTAAAGAGCTAGAAAAAAATAATAACAAAGTTCTTCTGTATGTCATATGAAAGAAATGCTCTAAATCACTATTTATCAGAGAAATGCAAATTAAGACAACATTGAGGTACCACTACACAATTCTCAGATTGCCTAAGATGACAGGAAAAGATAATGATAAATGTTGGAGGGGATGTGGGAAAACTGAGCCACTAATACATTGTTGGTGGAACTGTGAACTGATCCAACCTTCTGGAGAGCACTATGGAACTATGCCCAAAGGGGTATCAAACCATGCATACCCTTTGATCCAGTAGTGTTTCTACTGGGCTTATATCCCAAAGAGATCATAAAACAGGGGAAAATGTACTAGGTCATACAGTGGGTAGAATACTGGCCCTGGAATCACCTTCATGAGTTTTAATCTAGTCTCCTACATTTACTAATTGTATGACCCTACAAAAGTCACTTAGCCCTGTTTACCTCTGTTTCCTCATTTGTAAAATGAGCTAGAGTAGGAAATGGCAAACCACTTCAATATCTCTGCCAAGAAATCCTCAAATGGGGACACAGAATGAAAAATAATCTAACAGCAACATTATGCATATAATTATATATTATTTTTGAAAGTACATCTTTACAAATAAATACAATTTCTATATTCCCAGGTATACCATTCAAAATCAGGCCTTCATCATCAAAATCTATCAAATAGCATCATCTTTTAAAGGAGCAATCCCTGTCTTGCCACTTCTATATTCAATCCATCCTCCATGCTATTGTCAAGTTGATATCTATAAAGGATAGGTTTGATTCTATAATTCCCCAATCCACTAAGCTTCAGTAGCTTCCTATTGTCTCTAAAATAAAAAAATACTCACTTTTGACTTTCGACCCTCTGAAAACTGATTTTAACCTGTTTCTAGGCTGATTGCACTTTACTCCCTCTCATACATTCTACATTCCAGCCCAACTGGTCCATTTGTTCCACCTGATACAAAACTTCATCTACCACCCATTACACCAAACCTATTATATACTCCTGCTTTCTCTGTGCCCCTTGGTATCCTTAGCTCTCTTAAAGACCCATATTAGGCACTACTTCACATAGGATGTGGGTTTTTTCCTGGTTACTTATACCACTAGTTAATGTTGTGTGTGTGTGGGTGTGTTTTTACCTCTATAAATTGCTCTGAATGTACTTTACATACATTGAGTTACACGTTGTGAGCCCCAATAGAACAAAAGTTATTTAATTAGGATGCAGGAATGATTTCATTTTTTTTCTCTGAATCCCTGGCACCTAGTTCAAGATGTGGCCCACGGGCAGCTTTTAGCCTTCCAGTGTTGTTTGCCAGCAGTGACTTGCTCAAGGTCAGAGCAAAATACATTAAGAGGAAGAAGGGGCTTTAGTGGACAAAGTGCTACCATCTCATTTTATATACAACAAAACCAATGATGAAAATGATGAAATTTGGCCAAGGTCACACAGCTAGTGGATCGGCAAGGAGTGAACTCCAGGTTTTTGTTTTGTTTTGTTTTGTTTTCTGCCTTCACATAAAGCCCTCTAGCCCAGAACCACCCATTTGTCTCAGGACTAGTATTTGTCTGAGATAGACCTGGATTGAGTTCTTCCTGAACCTGAATCCAATTCTCTGTTGGTTTCATCATGGTCTCTCTCATTAACTAATATGAATTAAATCTTTAAGCACTTAAAAATTATTTTTACCTAAACTATATATTTATAAATATATGCATTCACAGATAGCTACACAGATATACTACTCTATGATGATATGAACTTTGGGGAAATGTATCTAAGAACAAAAATAATCATGTATTTTCTACTTGAAACTGATTTTCAAAGCATAGGCATTGTGGATGACTTCAATTTATTGATTCAAACATCCTCCTTGCCAAGAATGAGCTCTTCTGTTTTCCTTAACCATCCTGTTTGTTTCCATCACTGTCACATGTTTCCCTGTTCCCATTACACGATTCCCTACTGTTATTAACCCTCCTACCTGGTCAAATCAAGACTTAGTCCAGTAGAGTAATTGAAGCTTGGAGATGATCAAACTCTTTGGTGAACTGCTAAAGCTTATATGGAGCTTATCACACGATAGGGACCCCAGAGAGAGAAATGTGTGTTTTTCTGTTTCTCTCTTATCAGAACTAGACATTGTGCCACCTGATATCAGACCCCACATTTCACCTCCCCCCAAATCCAATTTATTCAATCTTCTCTCAGACCTGGGCATTCCATATAGCACTCTCTACCACACTGTACTTTTCCTTTTTTTCTTCCCCTCCTTTTATCCTAGATAAGGTACAAAATTCAAGAAATTTTGATGAAAACCCCCCCACAGAATATGCATACTATATTACTATATGACATATTTCAGAATCTCAGAACATGGAATTCTACATTTTTAGCCTCTGAGCAACTGCTTTATATGAATGAAGAGGTTTGCATTGAAGGACTAAAGAAGAGCTAATTTTTGTTGTTGTTTTTCAACTACTGTCAGATAATTTGCATCCTGATTCATTATCTCCCCTTTTGGGGGCTTGTTTTAGGAAAAAAAGACACACCAAAAATTCCCTTTGCCTCCATTCATTGAAAACTGTCATTGGCAGACAACAGCACAATTCAGCATTTATCAAGTATCAGGAGATTATAAAAGTTAATGGAACAAAATGGCATTAGTGAGAGATTTTAGGGAATAATTCTCATGAGATCTGGTACAGTAACTTCACAATTAAATTACATCACTTCCATAAATATGAACAAGATGAACAAGGGATTTGTGAATGCTATGTTGATGCATCTTGTGAATGATGGAGAAATGCAATGAAAAATGCCCTTGTTTAGGAAAGCCCTCAGGTTTTTAGAATGCTATGTTCTTTTGAAAGGTACTGATACTTTGAGTGAAGAATCATGCTGAATGTTGTAAACCTTTAGTCAAGCACTTTGTACTGCATCTTAGTTTGAGGTAAAATAAATGTTTCAAGTTTAAATGTCCAGTGTTTTTAAATATAAAAGAATATTACCAGAAATTGCCCTTCAATTTTTAAATAACTCTTATCTAAGAATCTTAGCATCATACATTCATTCCTTAGAAGTCATCTGATCTAACCCTTTCTCATATCACAAAAAAGATATTGAAACAAAGAGAGGTTAAATATGGTCAAGCCAAGATTTAAACCCAGGCCCTATGAATGAATGAATTGATGAAGGAATGAAAAAGCACTTATTAAATGTATGCTATGTGTCAAATATACAAAATCTGGAGACATAAATACAAAATTGCTCACATACAATATTCTTTCTATTACTCCAATCTGCTTTTCTGAAATAGATTCACATATAAAGAGTACCAGGTCATAGTTCATAGTTCTTAGAGGAAAATACTTCTCAATATGATTTTCAACCACTCTGCCTTTTATACTATCTCCTTATCCTTGATCTCCAAGAGTTGGATGTGATAAAGAAAAATGAAATGACAACTGATTTGAGAATCAACAATCTTAGCAAATGACCTTGGTCTGTTTTAGCTCATTTCCTCATTTGTACAATGAAGTTGAACTAACTGATAACAAACATCCCTTCCAATTCTCACTTTCTATAAAAGACCTTTCCTCCAGGTGCTCACATCAATTCACCAACAATCTTGTGGACATTTTTCACTTGAATGTCTTAGGTTTCTCTAAACCTCAATGTGTTCATTAGAATATTAAAAACTTAAATATAGAGAATGTTTTACTTATTACCCTGGCATTCAGTACATCTGGCACTTAGTAAATGCTTCATACATTCTTGTTGACTGGATGGTTGAATCTTTGACCAGAATTTGCCACAGTTTCCCCTACAGATCTCTCCATTTTTGCAAAAGTTATTTAGGCTTTGAAACCTTAGTCATTACACACTATATTCTGCCACCAAATCTTTTCCATCTCATTCTTCATGACCCTTCATTTTTCCCCTTCTCATTCCTACTACTTCTGTCTTATTCAGGGCCTACATTTGGATTCTAATAGACTACAAATTAGCCTCTATTCCAAATGCCAGATTAATTTGCATATAATACATTTTTCACAAGGCCATTCCAAAATCTTCATTGATACTATTTCTATGCATATACTCTAAAAGAGGTCAAAGAAAGAAGAAAAAAATCCATATGTATAATATAATTTTAGTAGCTTTTCAATAGTGTCAAACAACTGGAGACTAAGGTGGTAGCCACCAATTGGGAATTGGCTCAACAAATTATTATATATGAATATAATTGAATACTGTTTATTTTGCAAATAAAGACAAAAAGATCAATTTCAGAGAAAATAAAATATGTATAAACTGATGCAAAGTGAAATGAGTAGAACCAAGAGAAAAGCAACCTATTTTGTTTCTTAGTATTCCTGTCTCAGAAATTCTGACCCATACAACTTCCTTCAAATTTGGTGCAAATATTTTGTGCATCATGTCTTTTTTGCCCATTTGCTTACCTCTGGTGTCTTTTACTCCCCCTTTCTATGCAAATTAAAACCTTGCATATCTCTGATGACTTAGTCCAGTCCCGGCTTCTCTCATTTAATCACCAAAGCTCTTATTGATCTTTTTTCTCTTAAGAATTCAGGTGTCATCTGACAATTCATACTATGCTTCCTTGTCATTCCCTTTACATAATTTTCTGAGGCATTGGTATAGTCATATATATTCATTTAACTTTTCATTTGTATATATTCCTGGTATACAAGAGCTGTCTGCCGTATTTCTTTAAATCAAGCCATAGTGCCAAGAATCAAATCAACACGAATGTAGTAATTACTTATAAAGTGCTAAATGCTGGATAACCAGAGAAATGCAAAAACAGCTCTTGATCTCACAATCTTATAGGCAATACAGCATACAACTCCGAACAAACAAGGTATAGACAGACAAGTGTGGATGATTTCAGAAGGAAGACATCAAGATTAAAGAGGAATGGGAAGGGCTTCTCACAGAAAGTATGACTTTAGTTGGGTCTTGGAGGAAGCCAGGGAAGTAGAGATGAAGAAGGAAAGAGTACCAGACATGGAGCACAGCCCATGAAAAGTCCTATTTGGCACAGTACTATAGTACCTTGACTATAGTAGACATTTAATAAATCTCTGTCACATTTAATGCCTACTGAACACATGAATAATTTTAAGAATCTAGAATTTGGCAACTGACTTTGGATTTATCTAATAATCTACTACTGAAGACTAGAACAAATATGGTTACTTTTCAAGTAGCCAAAAACTACCTTTTGCTTTGCTTTAAAAAAAATCAAGATAGAGATCAACCCAAGCTCCTTTGAGAAGGTTTTCATAGAATTTTTATATATAAATAGATACTTCCTCCCTTATTATCCCATATAGTGTTTTCTAAGAAGAAAACAGGTCAATTGAAATTGACTATTATGCCGTAAAGTTACCCAAGGAGTGGGTTTGAAGAAAGACAGCCCATTTACTTAACCACTTAGCTGGGGTATTTTGGTTCAGTCTTTTTCTTCCCTGGATTCATGAATGGCAGTTATCCTCTATAGTTCCTTTGAGGTTAAATTCTCTGTATTCTTCCTTCTTTAGGCATTTCTCTAGCAATAACTGGGCTCATAGCATACTTGTGAAGCATGAGAACAGATAATTCCACGTTACAAAATGGACAGGCTGTTTATTTTGCAACCAGAAAAAGGTAAAAGCCTTCTTTATGAAATCTTTCAATGATGTTTTGTCATTTAATGTCATCAAAGAATAAACTTGTGTCCAAAAGCACGTCGTTCTATGTCATTCCTCTGTTTGAGGAGTCTCTCTGTTATCCCTGAAATAATATACAAACTCCTCTGTTTGACATTTACATCCCTCCATTACTGACTCCAACCTATTTTTCCAGATGGATTAAATATTATCCCTTTACTCCTCCCACACATTCCAGCCAAACTAACTTACTTATTTTCCCTCCCACATAGTATTCCATCTTCTTCCTCTTTTTTTGCAGAGGTGACCTCTGGGGAAATTGCACATACACACATATACTTATATGTGTCTATATATGTTTATATCTATATATGTTTATATACATATAAGTATATATGTTTATATACATATACATATATTCATATATATTTATACAGAAATGTGTGGACAGATAGATAGATAGATGTCTATAATTATTACTTATGGATGTTTCCCATGAATGAAATGGAATGTTTTTGAGAACTGTAGCTTATATTCATTTTTCATTTTGTGCTTCTCATACTTACTTAGCAGTGTCATGAATATAGTGAGGGTTTGATTACTACTTTTTGGATCAATTAATATATTTAAAAATGGATATATTTAAAAAGTTAAAAAGAGCTCTCAGGCTCTAACTTTTCCTCCATAATCACCTATCAGTGGAAGCTCAGCAAGGGAAGCCAACAAGATAGGTCAAAGTAGACTCACATTTTGAATTGATAACATGAACCTTTTTGGGGGAGAAAAGTATTTTTTCTCTAGGAAGTTAAAAAATTGAAATCCCTAGAAAGTAGCATGGATTTTTTTTAATTCAAAGATAATAACTGAAGTTGTACCTGTGAGTTCTTGTTCAGAAAATTTTTTAAAAATGTAAACAATACATAAAACATTGTATTGTCTACAATGATAACAACAACAGAATAGAAGCAATTAAAAAATGAAGCTAAATTGATCTAGCTTGGTCCTTTAGAAAAGATAGGAAAATGAGCCTCCCAATTTTCTTTGTAAAGGTGGGGGATTATGGGTGTGGAACACTGCACATCTTGCCAGACTTAATTGATTTGTTGAAATACTTTTCCTCCCTCTCTCTCTTTATTCTTTGTTTCAGTGGATGCTTCACTGGATAAGGGAGGAAAGATTGATATGTTCAGAAAATAGTCATGTAAAACTAAAACTATCAATAAATTTTTAAAAATAAAATAGCGCATTGAACAAATAAATACAGTCTGAGCCAGAGTTAAAACTTATTGTCTTGTTGTGTTATTGTAAGGCAACATTCAGATAGTCATTTGTCCACTAAAGAAAGGAATTTTATGATTACTGTCAAGATCTTTGAGTCCTATGAGTAGTTCATGAAGTTATTTAAAAAAAAAACAAAAAAGAACAAAGCATTTGAATATCTGCTTTTTGGGAACAGAGACCATCATGTCAGAGTCTCTCATTGCCCAGCTTTTGCCTGAAGTAAACATTTTGTACAGAAATGTTTGCAGCAGCTCTTTTTTGTGGTAGCAAAAAATTGGAAATTATAGGGATGTCCAGCAATTGGAGAATGACTTAACATGTTGTAGTATATGAAAGTTGTGGAATAATAGTGTGCTGTAAGAAAGCACAAGAAGGAAGGTTTCAAAAAATCTGGATAAACCTATATGACCTGAAGCAAAATGAAGTGAGCAGAATCAAGGGAACTTTGCAACTAGTAAGAGAAATAGTGTGAAAAATGACTTGAAAGACTTAGCTATTCTGAACAATACAATGATCCAGGCCAGTTATAAAGGACTCATGATGAAAAATGCTATCTACCTTCAGAGAGAAAATACTTGTGAATTCTGAGTGTATATTTTCTTTCACTTTCTTAAATTTTCTAGCCTTCTTTTCCCACTTCTCCCCGACTGCAAAATGGCCAGTGTTTTGGCTTTATAAGTATAAGGGATATCATATTTTTTGCCTTCTCAATGAGAGGAGGAGGAATAAGAAGAAAGGAGAGAATTAAGAAATTCACAATAAAAGTTAAAAAAAAAAAAAAACCTCATGTGTTCACCTCTCCCAAAGATTACCATGTTTTTCAATTCCAACAAGCACACTGGCCCTTGAATAGAGTAGACCCTAAATAAAAGTATGTGGAATTAAATTGACTCCCAAACTTTACTATGTTATACTCAATTTCCTACTTTCCCACTCAAGGAAGCAACTCTCAATATTAATAGATGGTGGGAAAATTTCACAGGAAAAATCCCAAATGGTGAAAATGATATTTTGTCTTTAGATTTGATGTCAGTATGAATTCTTCCCCCACTCAAAAAAAAAGTTCAACTTCATTACAAATTACAGACTATGATCAAATGGAGACTTTCATGGGGATAATGAAAGCAACTAATAGGTAAGGTTGTAAGCAAACTTTCTCTCCATTTTCATATATCAGATGATTTCTAATTGGAAATAAATCATGTTCTTTTCTAGCCCCTGATCACATTTATGTTCTTCTTTTAAAAATTGTTGGGTAATTTACAAAAGAATGGCATCTTTACCTGGACGTAATAGCTCACTTGGTCCTATCTTCAGTAACTTTTCCCCAGAATACTGCCAATGAATTGTGTTCCTTCTCAAGTTGCAGAAAATTAAAAAGATTTCAAATTAAAATCTAAATTTAATGGGGAGTTTCATACCACACACTCTTAGGTATTTAATTAAAAAATAATTACTCTGGCATTCCTGGACCGAGAACAGCAAACACAGTATAAGCTCCTCTTTGATTCATCATTGACGACTCCAGGAGGGACACAATGAGGCCTAGAATGTCCCTCCCCTGTTAAGTGCTTGCTCTTCCTCTTATATATTCCACATGGCGCCTTCATTTTGTTGGTTAGTTTTCCCTAGAGATGAAGCAGTGGGGAAAGAAAATGAATAAATAAACAGTTAAAATACTTGAGTGCCCCAAAGTATTTGCAATATCCTTCATTGAATAGTAGAAATTCTGCAAGCTTTCCTTAGCATGATTTCACCCTGAGTCAGGATGGGCTTCTCATAGCTAATATTTGTGCACATTTAGGTTATATTTTTCCTTGAATTTTTTTTTTAGAAATGTGTAGAAATGTATGCATGTGTACATAGATGGCCAAAAGGTAAATATAGCCTTGATGTAAAAAAAATCTTCCTTGAAAATAGAGCTGTCCATAAGAAGAAGTTTACTTGGGAAGGAACTAGTGAGTTCCATTTTATGGTAAATTTTCAAGAAGAGACTACTTTCAAAATTTCAAGACAGACTACATACTGAATGTGTTGTAAAGGATATTTCAGCCTCCCTTCCACCCCACCCCACTATGGATGGCACAAGATGTCTACTAGTATCCCTTCCACCTCAGTGATTCCCTAGATTAGGCTTAAAAATATTAGTATTTAAATTTGAATTATAAGAGTAATCTGTTCAGTGAACATCAGTACACATCCAATCACACCAGTAAAGATTACAAAAAATAACTTTTATCTGCTAATTCAACCAATTGATAAATCAATAAACATGTATTAATATCCTATTTTATGTTGGACAGTGCTAAGTTCTGGGAATACCAAAAGAAGCAAAAAACAGTGTTTATCCTCAAGGAACTTACAATCTAATGAAAGAGACAAATGCAAAGACACATATACATACATATATACGTACATGCATGCATGCATATATATATGTATATAGATATATCTTATAATAAAATAATAAAAATATGAAGTTATGTGCAGGATAAATAGGAAATAATTAATGGAAGAAATATTTTTTTTTGCTTTTTGCTGAGGCAATTGGGGTTAAGTGACTTGCCCAGGGTTACACAGCTAGGGAATGTTAAGTGTCTGAGACTATATTTGAACTTAGGTCCTTCTGACTTCAGGACTGGTGCTCTATCCACTGCGCCACCTAGCTGCCCTGAAAAGGTATAGATTTAAGAGGGCTTGGGAAGAGTTTTTTGAGAAGGTGAAATTTTAGTTGAGATTTAAAAGAAGTTATCATAGTTAATTGCCTTTTGTTATTTTTGGGGAGCTTAGAACCTCAATCTCATCTTAGAAGCCATATTAGGATCACAGATTTAGAGCTGGAAGGAATCTTGAAAATCATATACCCCGATCTCTATATTGTATAGCTAAGGGCACAGAAATCCAAAAACTTATCACTTACTCAAAGTGACAGATCTGATGAAGATCAGAAACAATCTTCAAACTCAATCCTACCAGTGTCCAAATCTCTTTATTCATTATATCTCTATAAACATACTTGATGGATAGTCACAAGGGACTAAGGAACTGATTCAGGGAAAATTGCCATGGCAGTGTTGATAACCAGAAAAGGACTGAGCTGGAGTGTGGTGGGATGAGGTTAGAATTGGATAGAATTGGGACAATGAACACAACTGGATAGACAGAAAGATTTCACTAAAATCACACCAATAGCATCATTTGCAATGCATCCAATGAGGAGTCATCCAGTCCCCACTGTAAGGTAAGAAATGCTTTGTAAACTTGAAAAGTTAGTGATAAGGACAGCAGCCCTGATTGCAATGGATTAGTGACCTCCATTATGAGAAAACACCCTCCTTGGCCTCTTCTCTGAAATATAGTCTTAGACAGTTAACAAGAACACTGAGAAGTGAAATAATTTATCTAGGGCTACCCCTTCATCAGAAGAACTTGAACCCGTATCTTCCTGTAAAGCACATAACTCTAATTCACTGTGCCACATGATTTCTCCCAAAATGTATACATCGCTGCATAAAATCTGTGATGTTGATGTTAAAGATCACAATACCTAATCATGAAAAAGTGCTCTATATCAGTATTGATTGGAGAAATTCAAATTAAAACAAATTTGAGGTACTATTTCACACCTCTCAGACTGGCTAAGATGACATGAAAAGGTGAGAAATGTTGGAGAGGATGTGGGAAAACTGGAACATTAATACATTATTGGTGGAGTGAATAATTCAGCCATTCTAGAGAGAAATTTGGAAATTTGGAACTATGCCCAAACTGTGCATACTCTTTGATCCAGTAATATCTCTATTGAATCTGTATCCCAAAGCGATCATAAAAAGGGAAAATAACCCATATATACAAAATTTTTTGTAGCATCCCTTCTTATATTGGCAAGGAACTGGAAATGGAGTGGTTGCCCATCAGTTGAAGAATGGCTGAATAAGTTATGCTATATGGATGTGATGGAAGATTATTGTTCTGTAAGAAATGATCAGCAGAATGATTTCAGAAAGGCTGGAGAGACTTACATGAACTGATGCTGAGTGAAGTGAGTCAAACCAAGAGAACATTGTACACAACCACAACAGGATTACGTGATGAACTTTACAACAGTGAGATGATTGAAGGCAATTCTAATAGACTTATGATGGAAAGAGCCATCTGCAGAGATAACAATGGAGACTGAATATGTATCAAAACATATTTTCACCTTTTTTGTTATTGTTAATTGTTTGTTTTCTCTTGTATTTTTCCCCTTTTCATTTGATTTTTCTTGCTTAGCATGATAAATATGAAAATACGTTTAAAAAAATCACACGTTTAATTTATATTAGATGGCTTTCTGTCAAAGAAAGGGGCAAGGAGGAAAAGAGGGAGAAAAATTTGGAACACAAGGTTTTGTAAAGGTGAATGTTAAATATATTTGCACATATTTGGAAAAATAAAAAATTAGTGAATTCATCAATTACTATAGAAACTTATTCCATTTTTTTTGGATTACTCTAATTATGATGGTTAGAAAGATAATATCCAAAGAAGAAGAAGCATGTACCAGAGATTGTTACAGTAGATAGTTGTGTTGAGGGAATGGATAAAAGAGCAGGATTATAAATTATCAATTTTAGTGCCAGAGCCAAATAGCACAAAATGGGCCCTCAAATCAACACCATGATTTATAATTTAAAAAAATCACAATAGGAATCACTAAAACATTAAATAAAATGGGAAAGAGAAAAGTCACAACAGTTCCTTAGAGGATGCATAGATTCTTATAATTCACAGGGAGCACAAACATCATTTAGTTACCTCATGGTAACTTTCTTCTCCAACAGAGAGAGTACAGAGACTCCATCTTACACATTCTGTGTTGGAGAGGAGAAAATGCCAGACTTGCTCATACTTGCTGGAGTATCCCTTCTTGTAGAGGGAGGGTAGTAGAAAATAAAGTAAAGAGGGAAGGAGAAACTCCAAGGAGTGATTAGACTAGAGAAAGTTGAGGATTTCTTCATGAGGCAACAGGAGAAAAGAAAGAAGAAAAATTCTTCATTCTGATGGTCTCACTGCTATCTGGACATGAAATCCCTTTTCATTGCTAACATCCAAGGGAAAAAAACATGAGGGAGCCTCCTCCCCTAAATAGAGAAAACCCAATAAAAGTCAATATTCCCTCCTGAACTCAAGATTTCTCCCCTCTTTCTCCTCCGCTGAAAAAGTATGTGTGTTAAATGTCTTGTTCCTATTAGTTCCCTAAAGCAAAGCACCATTGTCCCATCCAAATTATGTCATTGATGAGAAATATTACAGAGGCAGAATCAATAGGAATTGGCAACAATGTATAACAAGAAAAATGAAAATAGAAAGTTTGATTATATTTCTAATTTTATGAACTTCAGTTATTGGGGAAATGATCATAACTCCATTATAAAAATATAGGATGGAGCAATTCTTGGCAGGAAGGATTTCAGTCCTTCAGTCAATGAATGGTTTATTAAGCATATATTATGGGATTAGGCACTGTACTAAGTGCTGAGAATACAAAGAAAATTAAGATGGTCCCTATTCTCAAAGAGCTCACAGTCTAATGTGGAAGGAGGGGAACAACATTCAAACAACTTTGTACAAAAAACCTATATTGAGGATAAATTGGAATAAATGGGAAAGTCCTAGAAATTAGAGTGGAAAAAAATTTCCTTTACAAGATACAAGTTTCACTGGGACTTGAAGGAAGTCAGAAAAGCCAGGAGATGGATATGAGGAAGAAGAGTATTCGAGGAGGAAATAGTCATGAGTAGGAAAATTGGCATATCTTGTTGGAAGACTAGTAAGGAAATTAATATCAGTGCATCAGAGAGTACCTAGAGTTAATAAGGGATAAGAAGACTGGTTATCAAGGGCTTTGAACATTGAACAATAGAGTTTATATTTGATAGGGAGTCAAAGGAGTTTACTGAAAAAGTGATGATATAGCACATCTGTATTTTAGGATGATCATTTCACATTTGAACGGAGGATGGGTTGAAATGGAGAGAGATTTGAGACAGGAGACCACCCAGCCTGGTATTGCATTACTTCAGAAGAAATATTAGGAAGATGTAATTGATATTTCTTAACAACAGATTTCAATTTTTGAGATGTGGAGTTTGGAAAACTTGCACAACATTTAGGTGGAAACATCAAACAGGCTGATGAGAATGGTATGATTGTAGGATATAAGAGATATTTACTTAGATGTCACCTGAATAGATCTGACAATTAAAACCATGAGAGAAAAGGTAACCAATGGGAAAATATGAAGAGTAAAGAGAACAGAACTCAGGATGAAACCTAAGAATTTAGGATTTAGCCCTAGAAGAATCTTTAAAGATCACAAGATCCTAAGTTCACAAATTTAGACTTGGACAAGTTGAAGTTTTTAGTCCGACCTACTTATTTTACAGATGAAAGATGGGAAGCACAAAAAGGATAAGATACATGTCCATGATCACATTGGTAAAGAATGCTGGAGCTGAGAACCTAGTCTATGTTCCTTGGGCCCAAAACCCAGTACTCACCCAACCCAACAGTCTTATTTTCCAGGTCAAAAATCAATGGTCAAGAACCTCAAGTGACTTGCCTAAAATCACAAGGTAATTAGAAGCAAAACTTTGGTCAATGACAGAATTTAAGGGGCTTGAAGATAACGAACAATTGGTAAATGAAACATAAAACAAGTGGTCACAAAGGTAGAAAGAAAGATGGCCAATCAATTGTAGTATTACAGCAGCCAAGGGTGGTTACATGGTACACATTGATGAAAAATGAGGAAAATGGAAGAAAAGCCACAGGTTTATTAATAAGATCATCAGTGTCCAATAGTTATAGATAGGGATATACATATACATATATACATGCATATACATGATTTATATACATACTTATATTATACATATGTATGTATATAAATATATATTATATATGTGTATATATATGTATATGTGTGTATGTGTATGTGTGTATACATGCACACATGCACACACACACATACATGATTTCCTGTATTCTCACTATAATACTGTCTTTGGGATTTATGGTTCAGAACAAAAATATAGGTGAAGGTACTTTGTAAAGACATGTTCTGATCTTACAACTAAACTGTCTCAAAAAAAGGTTAATTAGAATTATATAACATAACTGAGGCTTGTGGGTCATTTCAGTTTTTAAAGTGTCTTTAACCTCTGAATGGATCCCACCACAGAAGAATGAAACAGCTGACAGAAAATGCCCCCTTTTCTTCAACAAAATTGGGGTGGGGGATTAATTTGCAATTAAAAACTTCAGCTGATTTGTGTTCAGATTCTTAGACCATAGGAATGGCAGCACAGATCACCTGTCATATTTGATACTATTCATTTCTAAGAGGAAAGATTTTGAAGTATCTCTATCTGAGAACAATTGCTTAGCTGGCCTGAGATTCTTTAATAATTGATGGACATCTTGAGTTGAGATGTATTGATGGTGTACACAGGGTAGTTGTCTTTACACTCTCATCTTTCAAGGCTTTCCAGAGTACTACACTGAGTGTCTGATTAACTTCTGAGGCCCAAATGCCACTTCTCTTTCACTAAATTGATTAATGATTAACTGTAAGCCATATTATCCACAGGAATCCCAAGTGTCCTTTGTACTCTTTGCTGAGGAAGTGAAGGAAGGCTTGAGAACTCTCCTGGTATTCCAACATTGCTATCTTGTCTCTGTTAGAAGTAGACAACCCATGACTGTGTCTAAGGGCCATGTGAGACACCTTGGGATGACAGCACTGAGGAGATGTGCCTCTCTTTGTCTTTTCCTCTGCCTTTCTCTCATGCTTCTTTTTCTTTATCAAACTCTAAATCTCTTCCTATCTCTGATTTCATCTCCTTCTTTGTCATTGTATGTCTCTGTCTCTTTTTATCTTGCTCTGTGTCTCTGTTTCATTTTCTCTATTTCTGTCTCTGTCTCTACCTCTCTTTCTGTCTATCCATCTATCTCTTCGTGTCTCTGACCATTTTGGTCTCTCTCACTCTCGATCTCTATCCCTTTCTCTATCCATCTATATCTCTGTCTATGACTGCTTTGGTCTCTCTATCTCCCTCCCTCTCTATCTCTACCTCTGTCTATCCATCTATCTCTCTTTGACTGTTTTGGTCTTTCTATGTCCCTCTTCTGTCTCTGTCTCTATCTCTGTCTATTTATGTATCTTTCTGTGTCTCTGTTTTGGTCCCTCCTTCTCCCTCTCAGTCTTTATCTCTCTCTCTCTCTCTCTCTCTCTCTGTCTATCCACCTACCTCTCTGTATCTCTGACTGTTTCAGTTTCTCTACCTCCCTCTCTTTCTCTGTCTCTATCTCTGTCTACTCATCTATCTCTCTGGGTCTCTGACTGTAGTTGTCTCTATCTCTCCCTCTGTCTCTATCTCTCTCTCTGTCCCTCTATTTTTCTGTGTGTCTCTCATCATTTCTATGTCTCTCTCTGTCTTCATGCCTTTGTAAATCTCTCTAGGTCTATGCTGCTCTTTCTGTATGCTTCTGTATCTCTGCTTGTCTCTCTTTTTGTCTCCCTCCCTTTTCTCTCATCAATTCAAACAAAATTTCTTGGGGAGTGAAGGGACAAAATGGAAAGAATAGAACAAGGCTCAAATTTCACTTTTGATGACTTGAATAAGTCATTTACATCCGTGGAGGTTTCCTTGTCTATAAGAAATTAAAAACTTGGTCTGGATAATCTCTATGGCCTTTTCCTGTTTTATATTTAAATTCCTGTAACCCTTATTGTATAATTTCTCTTATAATATCGATGAGATATTTCCATTTCCCCTTTAGTAGAGTCATAAACAGGAAGAGTCTCTCCCCTGTATTTATTCTAGAGAAAAATTGTGGGAGATGGAAATTCTAGGAAATCCATAACAAAGTATTTTTTTAAGATCCTAAAAGAGTTGATGAAGGTTTCCCAGTTTTGAAATTTACCTTTATGGAGTAGATGCCATACTAAGATGATTTAGCTGAATTAATAATTGTTTCATGACAACTGTTTTTTTCTTAATTTCTTGCATATAATTCTCATAAAATTGGCATTTTACTCATGAATTTTCAAGGAAACATTAAACATCAGGGATATAAAACTACTCTATTTGTTATAAACTATTTGCAATTCCCTTTTGCATGTTCTCCTTCAAGGCAAAACAACTGTAGAGAAAAACATGTTTTATATTTTAGCATTGAATAATTGGCTTCTTTGAAGAACACATAAGCAGATGTTGCAATGAAATTAACGCATGCCCATTATCCAAAGACATGTGCTTATCATATAGCAATTTAATATTGATTGCAGATCTTAGCATAAAAGAAATCTTGCACCCTAACCGATTCATACATGAGAGCATTAGGTGGACTCTCATTAATATTCTAGTGGAAAACTAAACCGAGACAACACAATTTAATTAATATATCATCATTCTGGCTGGCTCCAAGCATGTGGTATTATATTAATTCCTTGCTCTGGGGTAGAAAATTTCGTCCAACATTGTAAGTTACAATTATTTTTTTTTAAATATACATCAATGTTGTCAAAAGTACTATTGTAGTAACTTTAGACCATACAATTTTCTGAGAATTTTCTTTTAGTTCAATTTGTATATGAATCCAGATTCTCATTACTGACTCTCCTACCAGGGAGGAACATGGCCATATAGACTCTCATTTTTTATGTTTCCTAGCTGTATCTTTGCAGAAATCTTCCATAGATGATCAATCCCATATTTTGGAGACTTTGTTCCAGTTTTTTGTTTTTTAAAGATTTTGTGCCTAACTTTGGAGTCTTCCACTCATACACCTAAATAACACATCTAGATAACACATGTTTGACAGAGAAGTAATTTGAAGAGAGTCTTTTTGGAATGAAGTTAGTGTTACTAAATCAAATGCTTTTTTGAAACAATTATGCAAAACACACAGAAGGATATTTTATTGTCTGCACTTCATGCGTGATTGCAAAGATATGGTCTAGAAGAAAAACTTCCATTAAAACCCACGTGTTTCTTTTTCAGGTTCTCTTCAAGGCTTTCCAGGATGAGCCCACATTCCCATATAATATAACAAACATTTGTTTAGTCGATTAGTCATGTCAGACTCCATATGATCCTATTTGTGGTTCTCTTGGCAAAGATACTGGAGTGGTTTGTAATTTACTTCTCCAGTTCATTTTATAATTGAGAAAACTAAAGCCAATAGGGTTAAGTCACTTGCCCAGAGTCACACATCTAGTAAATGCCTGAGGACATTTGAATTCACCAACATGAATCTTCCTGACTTCAGGCCCATCATTCTATTCTCTATCACCTACCTGCCAAGGCAGGCAAAATCCTTGGTCTTGGATTTCTATGCATGTTCAGGGAGGAATAAGACCCTGTACCCTAAGTCTCACCTGTAGTTCCAAGAAGCAGTAGCAACCACAATGACAACATCTCAATAAACCGTCTCAATGGATGGATCAATCCAGGTTGAGTGTAACCAATGGACCTCAAGCCCATAAATGAATTAAGGTTTACACTAATTTTTTTTCAATATTTACACTAAATGTTTTCACTAAAAATGTGAACACTTCTCTTAGTGGAATGGGAGTATGAGAACAAATTATTCCAAGAGCCATAAAGGTGCCTGAAGCAGATGTATTAGAGCTTACTCAGACATCTAGGATGTCAAGGTCATCCATTGTATCCCTAACGATCATTGGCCATCTTGCTACTGGACTTTGATGGCTCAAGAAGACAAAGTAAGAGTGGCAACTTTCTGCTTCAATTAACTCCAATTCAAACCCAAGTCAAGACATCATCCATCATGTACTATTTTTTTCCAAAGTCATGATGTTATTGGTCCTCATTGAAAATTGATCAACAACAGCAGCAAGCATTTATCAAGCACTTAGCATTTGTAAAGATGTTGAAGGTATGGGGACAAAATTATAAACACTTCTGCAACTCAGAGAATTGCATTATACCAGGAGAATAGTGTAAAGTATCAGTGATTTCATTGGAACAGGGAATTCCTAGGTAAGAAAACATCTACTACCAAAGCAGGTCAACACTTTCTCTAAAACAGAGTTTTAGAATACTGCTTTGACCACAGAAAGATCAAATGACATCTACAGTCATACAGGTGGTATGTTGCTTGAACTCAGGTTTTGTGCACTACCTCACATATAACATGTCAACTGTATATCTGACAAGTATATTCTTCTCTTAAGTCTCCAGGTAAATGTCAAACAGCACAAGGTCAAACACATTTCTAGAGAACTCGATGCAAAAACATTTTACAAGTTAAATAGAGATATTAATGAATATTTTGCATTTATTGTTAATATAGGTTCTAAAACCACTAAACTCTCCAACTACTCAGTCCACATTTCTCCACATTTTTATAGGAGAGTTTGAGTCTTTGCCAATTGCCTTTTTTTTTCTTTCTAAAATCCAGGTTGATATTTTCCAAATCCTTCCAGATTGTCAATACAGTTAGCACATCAAAAATAGTGATAGAATTAGTCAGGCAAGATTTATTTTTGATGGAATCATTTTAACTTTTAGTGATCAATTTCTTTTCTAAATGTTCACAAAACTAATTCTGGAAAACGTTGTTCCAAAACTGTTTTCCAGGAAAAGAAGTCAAGTTCGTTAGCATACAGTTTGAAGTCTTTATCCTATTACCTTTTGTGAAAATCAAGAAAATATCCATCCCTCAGTCTTCCATCACCTTTCTTCTTTTTCAATGTCCAGTCACATCTCCCAGAGTTTTCAATAATTTTGGATGTCATTCGTCCGGGCCTGGATACTTGAACTTGCTTATGTTTTCTTACTTATTTGAGGGTTTTCATTGCCTCTTTGCATCTTAATATTTTCTTTCCCAGGCCAAAGATGATTCTTCTTGGAAGAAAAATATATTCAAAATAAGATATGAATCACTCAGTCTTCTCACTATTATCTCTTTTTTTTTTCATCTAACCTGAGCAGCATTATTAGCCTTTCATTGCCCAAAACATAATTAGAGCAAGTCTTTTTGTTGTCACTACACATTGACAATCTCAGATTCTATAGAGCTTTATTGTTTCTGAAATTATTCTGAGGTCTACATTTCTCATTCATATACATTCCCAGTTATTTCTACTTATAACTCCTACACATTCTTTTTAAAAATGTAAGTGTTAATAATAATCAGGTAGCATTTTTATATAGAATTTTAAGATATGCAGAGTGAAATATCTTATTTATCCTTGCAACAACCCTGGAAAATAGATACAAATATAAGCTTCATTTGAAAGATGAAGAAACTGAGGCAGAGAAATATTGGCTTTTATTCTTTTATGATGAAATTATTTTATATTATATTCTTATAGCTTTGGTTTTGTACATATTAGCTATTTTCTTCCATCTTTGTCCTCCTTGAGAATTGCTGAAGAGTGAATATAAACTAGTAGAGTAATTTTGATACCACTTTAAAAAAATTATGAACACATATGTTAAGCAATGGGCTTGGGATACATATATATTACATACACACACATAGATGTATATATATATATATGTATGTATTAATCACTTATATGTATGTGTGTAAATATGAATGTGTATGTATATTTGTGTATAAAAAGATGTAATATGGCATTTAACTGCCTATGTTTCCATACACACATATATGTCTTTATATACATATCTTCACATACATACATATATATGTATATATACATATACTTTGTAGCAATCCATTCTTCCATCCACCCATCCATCTATCTATCTATTTATCAATCATCTAGATTCATCTTTCAGCTTTGGTCTGCTCAGTTTCTGATTTGGGGTAGTTCATACTTCCTCACTTAAACTTGTGGCCCTCACTTCAGGACTTGTCATATTAATGTTAAACAATACAAACACAAATTGCCTTAGTACAGTGGACTTAGAACTCCTAGACTCAAAAGATTCACTACCCTCAGCTTTCCTGGCAGTTATTATGACAGACTAGTACCATCATACCCATCATGTTACATATTTTGATATTTTAAAAATAAACATTTTTCAAAAATTCAAAAATTCTATTCAAGTTATAGAAGAAAACTTTATAGTTTCTTAAAAGATTCTCTTGTTCTTCCTTTTATATTGAAATGTAGTTCCTTCCTTTTCTTCCTTATAAGGATAATTTCTACATCTTCAGAATTTTATTCTTGAGAGGTAAAAAATATTATGTCAAAACCTAGAATGGACATTGAGCTAAGCTTCCTTTTCCTCTTCCTTGTTATTATGAAATTAATGAGGGAATAGTCACTTAGTCCCAAGATTCCCATTATTTTAAGTTAAATACCAGATTCTTCTTATTGTTCAGAAAGTGTCCCAGAATAGCAATTATCTTTGCTCTCCTTTATTCTTTCCAAAATGAAGCCTTTTGGTATTTTATTTTCTTCCCAACTTCTCTCCTACTTGTCTTTATATGCTTCTTACATTTTACCCTTCTCCATACAGTCTCTGATCCAGCCAGAATGATCTATTTGTTGTTTCTCTCACATAATTCTCTATCTCACATTTTCATGTCTGCTTTTGCCCAGGCCATTCCCATGTTTAGAATTTTATTTTTTTTTATTTTAAATTTTTATTTTATTTGCATAACATATGTGTGGGTAATTCTTCAACAATAACCCTTACATAGCTTTCCGTTACAAATTTTTCCCCCCAACTCCCCACCCCTCCCCTAGATGGCAGGATATCCACTACATGTTAATTATGTTAAAATATTGGCAAATCGAATATATGTATACATATTTCCAAACTTATCATTGGTGTGCAAGAAAAATCTTATCTACACAAACGATATATCAGATAAAGGAAACACAATGTAAGCAAACATCAATCAAGGAGTATGAGAATGTTATGTTGTGGTCCACATTTCGCATCCCTCTCTCTGGGTGTATATGGCTTTCTTCTGGGTGTATATGGCTTTCTTCTAGAAATTTTATTTATCAATCTCTGATTCCTTTCCTTGCTTTAAGACTCAGGCCCAGTGCTACCTTCTCCAGGAGACATTTCCTGATTCCCATAAACTACAGAGATTCTCTCAAGTTACCCTTCACTGGCTTGGTTTTTACTTTATGTGTTTTAATTGACATATAGTGTTGCCTCAATTAGAATATTATCTCTTTGTTTTTCCTTTTTATTTGTATTCTCAATGTTCTAGATTGATTTTCTTGGGATACAGACCTAATAGTGGCACTGCTGGATCAAAGAGTATGCACAATTTGGTAGCTCTTTGGACATAGTTCCACATTGCTTTCTAGAATGCTTAGATCATTTCACAACTCCACCAACAATGCATTAGTGCTCAAGTTTTTTCACATTCCCTCCAATATTTGTCATTATATTTTCCTGTCATCTTAGCCAATCTGAAAGGTGTGAGGTGGTATCTCGGAGTTGTTTTAATTTGCATTTCTTTAATCAATAATAATCTAGAGCATTTTTTCATATGCCTAGATAGCTTTAATTTCTTCACATGAAAATTGTCTGTTCATATCCTTTGACCATTTATCAATACTTCTCTAGCCTGGGCAACTGGGCCACAATTAATTCAGTTCAAATAACACTTCTTACGTTTCTACTGCTGTTTTCATGTTGTCTATTTGCTTAAGTTCTTCATGGACAGATAACATGCCCAGGAAGAATCTTTAATCTCTTTTTAAGCTCTAATTGTACAGGCATCCTTATCATTTCCTTTCTCCTCTATGGAATACTCTTAGTGATAGAACACAGATGTGACTGTTGGAGAGCTACACACAATGCATACTCAATGCAAACTAATAAATAGACAAATTCTCCAAAGCTTTGTACTGGTTTACACAATCAGCTTTTTGAATAAAATAATGGTGAGTGTTTATTCTTTAAACACATAGTTAAAACTTTGATTTTTCATAACATAGTAACTTGACCATACCACCAAACAACAACTCCATCTTTCAATTTTCTTTGATCTAAAAAAATAATTCCAGAGTAACATCTACTTCTTCTTCAACTTTATACAGCATGTTATCTGTTTCACTCATTTCCTCCACCCATTTCACTCTATAAATTTTCTTTGTTCTCTAATTGTTCCACTTTCCTTCCCTCAAGTGTCTTGTATTGCCAATTATCTTCTCTTTTTCTATCTTGAGTTTTGCTTCAGGTTCTGATTGTTAATCTTCTTTGGTCTGCCTTGTACCTTGTACATCCTCTTTATTCTGATCTTGCTCTCTCAACCCAAAAGTCAAATCTGGACCAGTAACTAGCCTGAAATTGTTTTCCTTCAAAATTTCCTGTTTATCTTCCTCATTTTCAGTCTTTGACCTGTTTCCCTACTTTAAGTCCCTAAAAGTCCCTTACAAGTCAATTACATGGTTTCCTTTCCCTTATTCAATTCAAGTCTTTTTTCTCTTCCTTTTCACAAGAGCTTTTCCCACAGGAGTTGGAAAGAGAATCCTATTAAATATATGCTTCCAAGAGGAGCCAATAAAACATGATTCAAAAGTAGACTAAAAAAAAAACCAAAACAAGTTGACCATAATCCTTTCATTTTAACAAACAAATCTGAACTATTAAATCATGTTTTCTATGTTTCTTAGTTAGCATACCATTGCTATGAATTCATGTGAATTTGTTAGTGGAAACAAATGGATTAATGATGACAATTCAGAGTCAGATCATTGCTACCAGATATTATGAAAAAGTTACTCTGAACATAATGATCAATTATTTAAGAAAACAGTGAAAACTTTGTTATATATCACTAGAGTGGGTACAAGTTTGTACCTACCAAAAACCAAGCAAAATATAATCTAGTCATTAGCATTATCATCAGAAGCTTCTTATCTTTTGTTAACAGATGACAAATGATACATCAAATGACATACAAAATTCAACCAATAAACTAAACCAACCCCACAGCATTATTACTAAACATTTGCTCACCATTGCCCAGATAGAATATTAATTCATTTAAAAATAAAAAAAACAATGATTTTACTACACATCCCTATCCCAAATATTAAATATGTTGGAATAATATTAAAGAAAAATGCTTTTGAAATATGGAGATCTAGTTAGCCAAAGAAATATCACTACAAGATACATGTCCTCTCTCTCTGCTACTGGTGGTATAGTCTGAATGCTTTAAGTGACCCTACAGAGGATGAGTTTTTATCCTATTTTTTTTATTCAAAATAACTACAAAAAGCAGGTTTTTATCTACCTACATAAGCTTGTAGAATATTAAATAGGAAAAATGATAAGAGGATAACAACTCCTTCCAAGATTATTATTTCTATCTGAACACAATCAAAAAAATATGACTAGAGATATTACTAAAAAAAAGATAACACTAAAAAGAGAAATTACTAAAGGAAAAAAAGATAATGATAAAAAGAGATAATGCAAAGTTGATGTGTACGGCTTTAAATTTACCGAATGTTTTACATGTCTTCTCTAATTTGCTTTACAACAGACTAAAGACTTATACTTTATTGTATAATTAACATAATTAACTTCATTTAAATTGTTAATAATTGTAGTAAAGTTTAAAGACAAGTGAACAGCTATCTGTTGTTCATTAATATCTTCTATTTACCCTCTTGTCCATCCCCCTGGAAAAGTGGAAATGAGTCACACACACAGAGGTTAGCACCACTGTCTTTATATATGTGTTATCAGTCACTGTAGCCAAAATAATGTAATTTGTTAGTCACTCTTTAGGAATTAGCTTTTCTATACCTTAATAGGATAGTTCTATTGAAAGGCAATAAGATAAAAATGAAAAAGATGGTGTTTCATTATTTTTTATGAAAGTTTACTTTTAGGTTAAACTTAAATATTATCTTGACACTTGAAATAAAATTTTTTGAAGTATCAGAATAACAAGTCAGAGTAAGGATAAATTTGTAGCAAAGTCAGAGCAGTTCTTTTTCAGAATCTTCTAACCATATTGGCAAATGGAAGCCTCAGGAAGGAGAGGTTCTCTAGTCTAGTTGGCAGAGTGCTGGACTTGGATTCAGGAGAACCTGAGCTCAAATTCAATTCTGGTACTTCCTGGCTATATGATTCCAACAAGTTACAGAAAGAAAAAAAAACACCAAAAAATAAAACTGTCAAAATCCTGGGCTTTATTTTCCCATATGTAAAGTGGCCATAATACTATGTATGGTTCCTATCTCATAGGTAATTTTAAGTTTCATATGATAGATATAACTTTTTGCCAAGTCCTTGCAAATGTCAAAGCACTATATGATTTTCATGTTTTTTTATTATTAGAGTTAGAAAGCTTTCTGACTATTGATTCATCATTAAATTGTATAAAGGTAACAGGATAAAATAATCAAGTGATCCCTTGAGAATAAACACCCTCTCCAATATCTCACCCTCCTACACAAGTACACAATAATCAGAGTTTTCAAAATCATAAAGGGCATGCATTGACTTTTATTTGCCAAAAGTTGAATTTTAGAAGGAAGAAGATGCTTTGAGCTAATGAGAAATATAACTTTAGGATAAATAAATGAAAACCCATTAGCAAAACATCTAGTAAAGTTTTATACTTTATATCTTCAAAAGATAGACAATCCAAAAATAAAAATCAATTCATAAAAGCCATATAATGCATTTCTATGAATGTTAAATATATAATGGGTTTTTGAGGGGAGGATAGCAAAGTTTGAACTTCATCTTCATTGCCTTAGGCCTGGCATGGAGGCCATGAAATGTCCATTGGCAGACTAATGGAGACCTAACTTGTATAGGATGAACCATTAGTCTAACCTAGATTGGCGTGTTGTATCTTCTTAAAAAGTGGATGTGAGATAAATCAATGTTACATCCACAATTCATGAGAGAGAAAATGGAAGAGATTTATTTTGCCACAGAATTTTTTTTTTAAAAAAAGGATGAAAATACCAAATTCTCGTTAAGGAACAAAAAAGGGAAGGATGCCAGCCGACAAAATATTGAGGCAAAAAGTTAACATTTAGCAAACAGATTTTGACTAAACCTGCTCAATTGTCACCATTTTGTGTCTAAATAGGAAGGTTGCCTGATTTTTGCTGACAACTGTTGTGCTTAGATAACATTTAAATGGAAATATACACTGTGCCATGAATTAAATAACATTTTCTAATTGAACTCCTATTATTTGTAAATCACTGTGATAGAAACAACACAAGGGGTCTCAGGCAAAGTGGACAGGACAACCAGCCTCGACCCACCTTTTATTAAGGGCAGTGAGCATGTACTATGCTCCCTTTTTTCCTATAAAGCTTAGGTTTGTCTCTTTACAAATTCTCATTGTCCATAAAGCTAGTCATTTTTAAAATTGCAAATTGAGACTGTATGAAAGGAACCATAATCCGTAAAATGACAGGATCTGAGTTCAAATCACAGATGCACCAGTCACTTCATGTACTATTCTCATCTGCAAAATGAGGAGCTCAGAACACAAAACTCCTTATTCTAAGTCTTTGATGCTATAAAAAAGGTTTTCTATCCAATGTTCTTTTCAGAAAGGAGAGGTCTCCTAACTTATTATTGGTCTTAAAGCAAAGGCTGAATGGGTATTTGATTCCATTACAGGTTAACATAGGTGGCTTTTGCAGTTCTGTCTGGTTCTGGAATTCTGTGACCCATGGAGGGATGCAGATAGCATTTGTATAACAGAAGAATGGAACTAATTTTCATGAAGAATAATGGGTTTTATGCTGAGATGTGTTCTTCTTATCTCTCCTTTTTAGTCACAGTGTTATGTTTCTGTGTGATGAGAAGATAAGTTCCTGAAGGCAGTTGCCCATTATTGTGGAGGGCCTAAGCACTCCCCAGAGTAAAGTCAGCTGTGACTTTTGTGTGCATGAAATACCTAGCAATGCTGAGATGGCAGAAGCTGTCCAGTAGCCTGGATTTGGAAAAAGAAAAATAAAAGCAGGGTTTTTTTTTTTTTATTTTGATCTAAATCACCCTGCTTTGTGTCTCATTGATTCATTTAATATCTTACATAAAATAGAAAATATGTGCATATATTTATATATCAGATAAATATATTTTTATAAATATCATGCATAAATATACAAAACAATTGTCATTTCCTCAGAAACTGTATTCCACACTTCTCTGTGACTAAGGTAAGTTATTGTTATTTTCTTGTTTTTCTATGTTCTTTTTTTTTTCTTCAGAGGACCAGTGCCATAGTAAGCATGATGTCTTGATATGGGCAGGAAATTCAATTTGAACGAGGCAGAACAGTGCAAAGTCATCTGTCTCATTCTCCTTCATAGTTATTAGGATCCAGCAGCAAGACAAAGATCAAGACAACTGGTGAAGGCCCAAGATGCAGGGAATGACCTTGGTCTTTCTAAATTTAGGTCATTTCCAGGCTTCAGTTTTTTCTGAAGCCATATCCATTCAATGATTAAAGGCTGGGGAAAAATTGAGACAAAAGATGACTCGATATATTATCCCCTAAGAATTATTTATTTTAGAGAAAATGAGGAGCATTGAAGGTTCCTAAGTAGGAAAGTAACTTGAATGGATCTGTGCTTTAGGAAAACCCCTTTGGATGGACTGGAAACCCAATTAAGTATGAGGTGAGAGTGGCCTGGACCAGGCTATCTGTGGTACTAAAAGAGAGGCAAAAAATTGGGGTGTTAAGGAGATGTTAGTTTAATGAATACAATTCATTAGATAGCAATTAAGTCCTAGGGATTTGAAATGAAATAATTGCTATGATGTCTATAAGAACATCATTATTCAGGTGTTCCTATCTCTTGGTAAAAATCTTGCCTTTGATTCCCACTAATATGAGGTCTGAAACTCTGTTTCCTCCTTCCTGTTAAATGTTAAATTTGACTGGACATCAAATATTCCTGATTCTAAGTTTATCAGTCTTTCTCCTAGCACATTGAAGTGTCTTTATTAAATGTATGTATATATTTATATGCATTATATGCATTCTATTAAACATATATTACATATAAACATATATGAAAATCCATACATATTTTACTATACCATATAAATACACATATACATATATATTATATATAAATATCTATTTATCTAACTAGTTTTATAAATGTGTCATTAGGAAGACCTACTTCAGATGAGCCTCCAGTACACATATTTGAAAATGTATGACAAGCTTATCTGAATTTAAATCCAGAAAAAATAAGCCTGTTAAAATATTAATTTTGTGGCTTGGTGAATAAGGATTGGAATGGGATTTAGAAAATTTAGGTTCACTAACTGTTTCAGGCATTTGTGACTATATTGGTTAACTTCTTGCAACAGTTTCTCACCTAGAACATGGGAAGAATAACAGTATCTGATAGTTTGCCTTCTTATATTTCTAATATTTAATGCAGTGACCAGAACATAGCAAATAACAATGTTTGTTGATTATTAATTTTTGAGAGAATCAAATGAGATTATGTATCTAAATCACTCTGGGAACTTTAAAGTGTTATATAAATATCAGTAATTATTTTATTACACTGTTTTAGCAGCAAGCACCATGTTAGAAATGTGCTAGAGATTGTAGGCACTCAGAGAGTATTGATCAAATTGAAACAAACTTTGTGAGATAGTATGAAACAAGGAACAGGATAATATAGTGGGAAAATATCTGGTTCTGAAGTCAAGGGATATGAATTTAAATCCTCCTTTTAATACAACCACTAGGAATTTTAGGGCAACTCATTTAACTTCTGTGTATCTCAGTTTCCTCATCTGTAACATAAGGAAGCTTGACTAAATGGTCTATGAGGTCAGTTCTAGTTCTTCATATAGTATCCTATTATCTAAGACCCATTTGGAGAAAAGAGTGAGTTTAGAGATTGTTTTTCACTCCCAATTTTCTTATCCAAATTCTGATACTAATCCATCTGTAGAAATTTATTTGGTGGGATATGTTGACTTAAAGTTATACTCAAAATGCTCAGGTGAACTAGATCCTCATTAATGAATTGCACTTTTTAATAGAGGTTCTCATGAATAAGCAACTTTACATAAGTAAGGGATAAAGGTATGAGTTATAGAAAAATTCATGTTGTAAGAATGAAAATTTATCTTCCTTTTCCTGGAAGACTAGGTAAGTGCATAAAATTAGTGGTTTGAAGAAACTACTTTCTTTTCATGAATTCCTTTGATGAAGTAAGATAACATGTGTATGTGTGTTCACACAATATGCATATGTTTGAATACCCATATATAAACATACAGCTATACCATACTTATATATACATACACACATTTATAATTCAGGTGTAGAAAGACACAGAAAGGGGAAATGACTTGCTATGAGTGTAATTGAAATAATGCTTATACAACATGGAAACAAAAATAATAAGTCTAATTCCATAATTTGTACCCTCCTAAATGTGTGACCAAGGCCTGGTTTTTAAACCTTTATGATTCTCAGTTTCATAATTTTTAAAAATTATCAATTTTTTAAATATCACTTTTATTTCTAAGTACATCCCTTCTCCTTTTCCTACCTAGAAATATCCATGTATCTATATAATTTTTGATAACCTATGAGGGATGATTGAAACATGTTCACAACCCATTTAAGGTATCAAACCTGAAATAGGATAAAAGTGATATCAATCCCACTCATTATTTTTTGGTACGTATGAGGTCTTTCTTTCTTTAATCTACTTAGTCAGTATGTCTGTCAATGGAGTTTCAGGGCCAAAGAATATAGATATTTTAATCACTTTCTTAATATAATTCTAAATTACTTTCTAGAATTGTTGGAAGAATTCATTCTCTCTAACATTGAATTACCACCATTTGTCTTATTTACCAATTTTGCAATATGTCAGATAAAACTATTAGGGTTATATATTTTTTCTTTTAATTTCTCTCATCATTAGTGACCTAGAACAATTTTCCATGTAATTGCCAATACTTTAAATTCTTTTGGAGATATTTGTTAATATCCTTTGATGTCCTATCATTAAGGAATGGCTCTTAGTCTTACACAAAAAAAGTCTTCATGCCTTTAAAAATTATTTATTTCATTAAATATTTCCCAATTACATTTAAAACAATTTAAAAATAAATTTTTTTCCAATTCACCAGTCCTACTTTCCAGTTTTTGATATTTCTGTTGCCCTGATCTCAATTTATTTCCCCATTCTTCTTCTAGCTCTCTTTTGAGATTCTTAATGCAATCATCCAGGTAAGCCTTCTGAAAAGGAGACCAACTTAAGTCTGCCTTTGTGGCTTCATCTGGGATTGTTTTCATAATGTCAGGATCTGGGGACTGTTCTATTTTTTCTCCGTAAAAGCTTTCTATGGTGAGAGCTCTCTTCTGCTTCTTGCTCATGGTTTAAAGTTGGAATATTGGTCAAAAACAGAGAAAACTGCAACAATTTGTATTTGCCCTGGGGCAGTTTGCCGAGTTGACTTCTGGTTTGAGGCTGGTCGGGCTAGATTTGCACTAGGACCACGTTTTCAGCTGCTCTCGATCCACCCTTGATCAAAGGCAGATCTGCCAAAGCACCTGCCTGCAAGCAAAGCAAAGTGGCCCAGGCGTCTCCCAGGGGCTTCCTGGGTGCCTTAAATCAGCCCCTCTATTGCAGCCCTGACTTCCACCCCGGCTGGAGTCTGATCGCGACCAGCGGCCGATTTCCCCTGAGGCTAACCTTCTCCGGAGTTCTTTCAAGGTAGATTTTTGATAGAAGTGCGTTGTAGTCCAAATGTTTGGCGGAGCCTTCACTCAAAAACCAGTTCGAAGGCTCACTTTGTCTGGGTCTGAGGGAAGGTCCCAAAGGAGTTCACAGAGAAAGCTGTCTGCAGTTCGCCATCTTGGCTCCGCCCCTTAAAAATAAATTTTGAAAAATTTTGAGTTCTAATTCCCCCCTCATATACTTCCCCTTTTAAGACAATTTGATATTAATTATAAATATAAAGTCATGTAAAACATATTTCTATATTAATCATGTTGTGAAATATACATAAAATAACAATAAATAAAGTTTTAAAAATATGCTTCACTCTGTATTCAGAGTTCTGTTCTCTCTCTAAAGATATATAGCATTTTTCATCATAGATCTATTGAAATTATTTTGGGTCATTGTCTTGATCAAAGTAATTAAATTTATCAAGTTGCTATCATTATATATAATGTTCTTCTAGTTCTATACACTTCACCTGGTCTAAGCTCATATAAGTCTTCCTGGTTTTTTTTCTGAAATCTTCCTGCTCATCATTTCTTATGGCCCACAAATATTACATCACAATCACATACCACAATGTGTTCAACTACTTCTCAATTGATGGGCATCTCTTTAATTTGTAATTTTTTTGGAAACACAGAAAGAGCTACTATAAATATTTTTGCTTAAATAGGTCCTTTTCCCAACACCATCCCCTTTTTTGTCTCTTTGGGATATAAACTTAGTTGTGGCATTAATAGACCAATGTGTGATTATATTTCTAACATCTTTTCCAGAATGTTTGTACTAGGTTGTAGTTTTACTTACAGTACATCAATGTTCCATTTTTCCATGCCCCTGCCAACAACTTTCCTTTTCCTTTTCTGTTAACCAATCTAATAGGTGTAAAGGGTTATCTCAGATTTGTTTTAATTTACATTTCTCTAATCAGTAGTGATTTTAGAGTATTTTTCATGTGATTATTGTTTTGATTTCTTCTTATGAAAATAATTCATATTCTTTGATGATTATTAACTGGGTCATGGATCTTATTTTTATAAATTTGCTTCAGTTTCCACTGAGAAATGAGACCATTATCAGGGGAAATAGACTGTTTCTTATTCGTTTCCTATTGTTTCCTATTCTCCTTCTTATTTTGACTTCAAAAGTTTTGTTTGAAAAGCTTTTTTATTTACTACAATCAAAACTATCTATTTTGTTTCCAGTGATATGTTGTATTTCTTGTTTGGTCATAAACTCTTCCCTTACTCAGAGATCTGACAGATACCTTTTTCAATGCTTCCCTAATTATTTGTGATATTCCTTTTTATGTCTAAATGCATAATTTATTTATTTTGACCTTTATCTTGGTGTATGGTGTGAGATGTTGGTCCCTGCTTAGTTTCCTAAAATCTGTTCCAGTTTTCCCAGAAATTTTTGTCAAACATTGCGTTCTTCCCATTAAAACTTGGATCTTTGAGTTTAACAAGTACCAGGTAACTGTGATCACTTGCTATTTCACTGACCCAACACTCTATTTCTTAGCCAGTACTAGATTGTTTTGATGATTACCATTTCATAATATAGTTTGAAATCTGGAACTGTGAGACAATGATTCTTCACATATGTTTCATTTATTTCCTTGATAATTTTGACACTTTATTCTTCCAGATAAATTTTGTTATTATTTTTCCAGTTCTATAAAATCATTATTTGGTAATATGATTGGCCTGTCACTGAGCAAGTAAATCAATTCAGGTAGAATTGTCATTTTTATTACATAGGTTCAATATATCCATATGCAATTGATGATTTTCTAATTATTGAGGTCTATTTGGAAAGAGTTTTGTAATTATGTTCTCATAATTCCTAGGTCTGTCTTGGCAAGTAGGCTCCCAAGTGTTTTATATTGTTTGCAGTGATTTATTTTTTTTTCTTTTTTTTTAATTTTTATTTTATTTGCATAACATATGTGTGGGTAATTCTTCAACAATAACCCTTACATAGCTTTCCGTTACAAATTTTTCCCCCCAACTCCCCAACCCTCCCCTAGATGGCAGGATATCCACTACATGTTAATTATGTTAAAATATTGGCAAATCGAATATATGTATGCATATTTCCAAACTTATCATTGGTGTGCAAGAAAAATCTTATCTACACAAACGATATATCAGATAAAGGAAACACAATGTAAGCAAACATCAATCAAGGAGTATGAGAATGTTATGTTGTGGTCCACATTTCGCATCCCTCTCTCTGGGTGTATATGGCTTTCTTCAGTGAACAATTGGAGGTGGTTTGAAACATTTCATTGTTGAAGAGAGCCATGTCCATCAGAATTGATCGTCATATAGTACTGTTGTTGCCGTGTATAATGATCTCCTGGTTCTGCTCATTTCACTCAGCATCAGTTCATGTAAGTCTCTCCAGGCCTCTCTGAAATCATCTTGCTGGTCATTTCTTACAGAACAATAATATTCCATAATATTCATATACCATAATTTATTCAGCCATTCTCCAATTGAAGGGCATCTATTCAATTTCCAGTTTCTAGCCACTACAAAAAGGGCTGCCACAAACATTCTTGCACATGTGGGGCCTTTTCCTTCCTTTATGATTTCTTTGGGATATAAGCCCAATAGAAATGCTGCTGGGTCAAAGGGTATGCACAGTTTGATAAATTTTTGAGCATAGCTCCAAATTGTTCTCCAGAATGGCTGTATCTGTTCACAGCTCCACCAACAATGCATCAGTGTCCCAGCCCTCCCACAACCCCTCCAACATTCATCATTAACTTTTCCTGTCATTTTAGCCAATCTGACAGGTGTGAAGTGGTATCTCAGGGTTGTCTTGATTTGCATTTCTCTGATCAATAGTGATTTGGAGCACCTTTTCATATGACTATAAATAGTTTTAATTTCATCCTCTGAAAATTGTCTGTTCATATCCTTTGACCATTTATTGATTGGAGAATGGCTTGAATTTTTATAAATATGAGACAATTCTCTATATATTTTAGAGATGAGACCTTTATCAGAACCCTTAAATGTAAAGATGATTTCCCAATTTATTGCTTCCCTCCTAATCTTGTCTGCATTGATTTTGTTTGTACAAAAACTTTTTAACTTAATATAGTCAAAGTTATCTATCTGGTTTTCAATTAAAAGTTCCAGTTCTTCTTTGGACATAAATTTATTCCATCTCCACAGGTCTGAGAGGTAAACTATATTATGTTCCTCTAACTTGTTTACAAAATCACTCTTTATATCCAGATCATGAACCCATTTAGATCTTATCTTGGTATGTGGTGTTAGATGTGGGTCAAGCCCTAATTTCTTCCACACTAGTTTCCAGTTTTCCCAGCAGTTTTTGTCAAATAGTGAATACTTATCCCAAAAGCTGGGGTCTTTGGGTTTATCAAAAACCAAATTGCTATAGTTATTGCCTAGTTTGTCTTGTGATTCTATCCTATTCCACTGATCGACTACTCTATTTCTTAGCCAGTACCAAATGGTTTTGATGACCGCTGCTTTATAATATAGTTTTAGATCTGGTACAGCAAGTCCACCATCTTCAGCCTTTTTTTTTCATTAATCCCCTTGAAATTCTAGACCTTTTGTTTTTCCAAATGAACTTTGCTACTATTTTTTCTAGATCTGTAAGATAATTTCTTGGGAGTTTGATTGGTATGGCACTAAATAAGTAAATTAGTTTGGGTAGTATTGTCATTTTTATTATATTCGCTCGTCCTACCCATGAGCATTTTAAGTTTTTCCAATTGACTAGGTCTGATTTGATTTGTGTGGAAAGTGTTTTGTAATTTAGTTCATATAGTTCCTGACTATCCCTTGGCAGATAAATTCCCAAATATTTTATACTATCAACAGTTATTTTGAATGGAATTTCTTTTTGTATCTCTTGCTGCTGAACTTTATTGGTAATATATAAAAATGCTGATGATTTATGTGGATTTATTTTGTATCCTGCCACTTTGCTAAAGGTGTGAATTGTTTCTAGTAGTTTTTTAGTTGAGTCTCTAGGATTCTCTAAGTATACCATCATGTCATCTGCAAAGAGTGATAATTTGGTTTCTTCACTACCTACTCTGATTCCTTTTATCTCTTTTTCTTCTCTTATTGCTAAAGCTAACATTTCTAATACAATATTAAATAGTAATGGTGACAGTGGGCAGCCTTGTTTCACTCCTGATCTGATTGGGAATGGTTCTAGTTTGACTCCATTACATATGATGCTTGCTGAAGGTTTTAAGTAGTGTTTGCAGTGATTTAAAAAGAAATTTTTCTTTTGATATCTTCCTGACTTTTTGTTATTGTTAGTAGTATGTAGAAATACTGATAATTTATGTAGGTTTATTTTATATTCTGCAACTATGCTGAAGTTTTTAATTGTTTTAAGTAATATTTTTAGTTGTTTCTCTAGGATTCTTTATGTATAGAAACATATCATCTACAAAGAGTGATAGTTTTGTTTCCTCATTGTTTATTGTTATTCCTTCAATTTTTTTCTCTATCTTGTTACTATAGCTAGCAATTTAAAAAATTCAGATAAGGGTATTTTTATCTTTTGATCATTTCATTCCTCCATATGCTTTTTCATCTACATTTAAGTTATCATACACATTTAAGGAATGACTTGAGATGGCAGAAAAACCAGAATCATTTCCAAATTCTTTAACAAGTTAAGAGTAGAAAATAACTGACAGTTATACAATGGTTTACAAATACATTATATTAATTAGCTCATAACACCCTTAAGAAGTAAAGTATGATTATTATCTGCATTTTACATATGAGCAAACTGAGATTCAGATGCCAAGTCTCCTGTCTAGGGTCACACAAACTAATATGTGGAAGAAACTATATTTTAATTCCTATCTCCCTGACTCCAGAGGTATGCATTTAGAGTTACAATATCATGATTATAATTCTGTTGTTTTCAGATATTACTTTATCAAAGCTATAAGCATGCATAATGTAGCCTAGAAACTGGATCCTCATGTGGACCTAGGAAAGATTATATACAAAGGTTTTTTTTTTTTTTTTTTTTTTTTTTTTTTTTTTTACAAGCCAAGTTCCATTTCCTACAAAAATCAACATCAAATATGTGTTTAGGTTTATGCTTACAAATTTGATAAACATTTGTGGAATGCATGCTCATAGTCCATAAAAAGGTGCAGAACACATCTTTTTCAAAAGAACAACAGACCTGCTGAATTGAATGCTTAAAATCTGGCTTTAACTGGTTACTAAGTGATAGAAAATATCTGACAGCAAGGAAAGAGTTCAAACTTCCAAGTTTGAGGAAAATAATCATTTCCCAAATGAAATAAGCAGCACAACATCTGCTAAACCCAGTTTAAGATTACCATTTAAGGATGAGAAGTCAACAAAACAATTTAGTCACTATTCTGCTTGTTAACATAAAACAGTGGAAAGAAAGAGAAACCAAATAAGCTGAGAGGCTGAACTAATACCTAGTGTCCTATTATGTCCATTAGGCCAATGATATGGACTTCCCTGATGGCCACACATCTGTTGACAAGCTATTTTTATAAAACAAACAATTAAAAAAACCTTTAGCAGGTTTCAAGTTTGTCACCCAACTGGCTATATAAATAGAGATAGCATTTCTAGTATGATATTGCATGATAGTGGTGATAATGGATATCCTTGTTTCACTCCTGATCTTACTGAGAAGGTTTCAAGTTTATTTTCAGTATGCTGCTCTTAGTTTTTTTAGACAGATAGTACTTATCATTTTAAGAAAGGTTCCATATATTCTTTGCTTTCAAATGTTTTTAATAGGAATAGGTATTGTATTTTCTCAAAGGTCTTTTCCACATCTATTGATAATGATTGTATCAATTTTATCATTTTTGTTATTGATATGGTCAATTATGTCAACAGTTTTCCTAATATTGAACCAACCTTACATTCCTGGTATGTAAATACTGCCTGATCATAATGTACAATCTTTGTGATAGCCTTCTGTAATCTCCTTGTGAGTATTTTATTTTAAATTTTTACATCAACAGTCTTTAAGGAAATTGGTCTAAATTTTTTTTCTTCTTCTGTTTTTTCTTTTTCTGATTTTTTGTTTCAAAACTATATTTTAAACATGAAAGGAATTTAGTAGGATTCCTTCTTTACCTATATGAAAAAAAAAGATAATTTATAGAGTATTGGGATTAATTATTCCTTAAATGTTTGGTAGAATACACCCGATCCTAGAAATTTTTATTTAGGGAGATCATTTAAGGCTTGCTGTGTTTGTCTGTTTGTTTTTTCCCCGAAAATGATGTTATTTAATTTTTAATCTTGCCTTCTTTTAATCTGGGCAGTTCACATTTTTGTAAAATTCAGTTTTACTAGCCTATAATTGGGCAAAATAACTCCTAATAATTGCTTTAAGTTCATCTTCACTGATTATGTATGCATTCTTTTCATTTTTGATAGTAGTAATTTGGTTTTTATCTTCTGTTAAAAATTCAAAATAATCAAATTTTCTATTAATTTTTTCCCCCCAAAGCAGCTCTTCTTTTTGTTTATCAGTTGAATATTCTTTTTTAGCTTTCAATTTCATTAGTCTCCTTTGATTTTCAAGATTTCTATTTTGGTGCTTAATTGGGGATTTTTAATTTGTTCTTTTTCTAATCTTCTTTTTTAAAAAAAATTTGGTTGCATGGCCAATTCATTGATCTGCTCTTTCTCTTTTTTATTGATGTATGCATTTAGAGATATAAATTTTCCCTTAAGTAACACTTTGGCTGCATCCCACAAATTTTGGAATGTTGTCTCATTGTTATCATTCTCTTTAATGAAAGTATTGATCCTTTTTATGATTTGTTTTTGACCCACTCATTCTTTAGCATTAGGTTATCTAGTTTCCAATTAATTTTTAATCAATGCTTCCAAGGCCTTTATTGAATGTAATTTTTATTGCATTATGATATGGAAAGGCTGCACTTAATATTTCTATTTTTCTACATTTGGTAGTGAAGTTTTTATGTTTTACTACATTGTCAGTTTTTGGGGAGGTGCCATGTAATGATGAGAAAAAAAGGATATGTTATTTTTTTTTCTATTCCAATTCACTTTTTTTCCCCCAGAGGTCTATTGGAGCTCACTTTTCTAACATTCTATTTACCTCTTTGAGTTCTTTCTCATTTATTTTATGGTTAAATTTATCTAGTTCTGAGAGAGGAAAGTTGCAGCTCCCCGCCCCTAGTATAGTTTTCAAGCCTATTTTATATAGATTCACACACACACATGAACACACACACACGCGCACGCACACACACCATATATATCGTATGGTATTCATTTAACTTTTCCTTTAATAATTTGGATCCTATGCTATGATATGTGCCTATTTGTTTAGCATTAATATTACTTCATTGTCTGTGATTCCTTTTTTTTTTTTTTTTTTTTTTTTTTTGCTTTTTGCTGAGGCAATTGGGGTTAAGTGACTTGCCCAGGGTCACACAGCTAGGAAGTGTCTGAGACCATATTTGAACTCAGGTCCTCCTGACTTCAGGGCTGGTGCTCTAACCACTGCACCACCTAGCTGCCCCCTGTGATTCCTTTTTTTAAGATAAAGTTTCTCTGCATATCTCTTTAAATGGGGCTATTTTGTTATTAAAATCCCTAAGTCTTTTTGTGCATGCTATATATTTTTGTTATTTCCATGTAAGTCTTGGATATCAAACACTAAACTTCATTTCTTTCAAACAGTGTTCCATCTTTTTCAATAGTAAGGAGATCTTCCCTACATCATTATTGTTTTTGACTCCTATTTTTAATCCTATTTTTTTTTCAATTTTTAGCCAGAATCAAATAATTTTGATGATTATTATTTTTATATTTTAGCTTTGTATCTTAAAATATTTCTTCTTTGTTTCTAATTATTATTTCCCATGAGATCCTAGATATTTTTCTCCCCAAAATGATTTTCATTCTTATTTTATCTAGTTCTATAACATATTTCCTTGATAGAATTATTGATGTACTACCAAATTCAAAAAAGAATTTAGGCAACAGTCATTTTTAATTATATTGTTGTAATCTAACAAGAAGTAATGTCTATCCCTTTGATTATTTAAGTCAGTCTTTATTTCTTCAGTTTTCTTTAATTATATTTATGCAAATCATTATTATGTCTTGGCAGATTGACTACTGATATTTATCCATTTTATAGTTATTTTGAATTAGTTTCCACTTGTAATTGTTCCCTCCTAGATTTTATTTTTGTTATAAAGAAATAATATTGAATTATTTAGTATTGTTACTTGATCAAAGCAAAGAGTTTCTTTACTGATTCTCAGTAGTTTTCTAAGTACATTTTTTTTCTTTTTGTGTATTTGGGGTTCTGCGTACTCTTGGGTAGTCTTGGTTGACTATTGACAAAGACAGTCTGAATTACTGTATGTCATTTGTCAGCCAAGCTACTCCCTAAAGCAAGGAAGGATGAGTACTGATACAATTATCTAGGGAGTTAAGTGGGCCTTTTGTTATTAAGTAGGCCTTTTGCCTATTGTCTAATACCTAACATTGGCAAGATCATTATGACTCAATAGTTTACTATATTACAATCAGAAAGCCAAGTGATGATGTCTATTACCCCAACACACCCCACTCCACATTATATTTCCTTTATAAAAGAAGCTAGCTATACCTCAAAAACTGGCTAAGGCCTATTAGGACCCTAACTGCTTTTATGTTTAGCCCAATAATATCCTGTTTGCCATGTCTTAATAGAGGCTTCCCCTTGATAGAGTCTTTTGCCTTAACTTATTAGGCCTCTTCTAAATTGCCAAAACTCCTTTTATTTACTGAAAACTCTTATGGTAGGGAAATAGAATTTTTCCTCTTGTTTTAGAGAAGGCTTGAAACCTGCAAATTCTTTTGGGCCTACCAGGAACACTAGCCAGTAACTTCAATATACTTTTGGGGTATCACTCCATACCCCATCATTTGGTCTCTAACTTCAATTACCTTGGTGGCCTTGTATGGAGAGAGTATCTTACTGCACTAACAATATCATTAGAAAAAGGAATTTTTTTATCATTTCTGTGCATATTATTTTAAAATTTTTTGTCTTTAGTTTTTGGCAGCTTTTCCAGAATCTATATATAATAACAATGGAGAAAAGGGACATGTTTATTTTAGTCATGTTATCTGTAAAGTTTCTGATATCTTCCCTTTCTAAATAAAGTTAACTTTTGGGTTTCTTATTCTATACTTTTGTATTCTATTAAAAGAACCCATATGAGGATTATTCAGGTTGAAAAAACAATATGAATATATGTTATACATTATCAAAATCTTTTTCCTGTATCTTTGACTTAATCATGTTATTGTAGATTATTTTTATGTAAGAATATTATGTTAATTATTTTACTAAGACTGAACTATCACTGCATTACTAGTACAAATCTAACTTGCTCATCAAAAATATTAGATAAATTTCTATAGCATTTTTTCTAGAATTTGAATTAAAAATTTTTAATCAATATTATTTGGAATCATAGAGCTCACTATGTTTAGTTTAGTTGTATTTCTTAAACATAATGGATTGCTACATTTTGTTTTCTTATACAATTTCACTCTTATTTTAATCATATTACTCCATGCATTCACATTTAAATTTATGATTAATAGGCTTTTGTTTTCTTTCATTTAGCTCATTCAGATTTATTTTACCCTTTACCTCTTTTCAGTCAATACTTTGCAGCTATGAGTTGCATTTACTCTATTTTGACACTAGTTTGATTTTTATAGCTCCTACCTCCTCCCTTGCTACTCCTGTTTTTCTGATTTATTCCAAGACCTATGAAGTTAATTAAAATTTTTATTTCTCCTTTCTTTTTTCTTTGCTTCCTTCCTTCCTTCTTTTTTATTTTCTTACACTAAATTATTTCTTCTTTTATAAACTATAACTAAAATATTCATAAGTCAGATACCTCATCTAAGAGTGAATGATGATCAAGATTCAAAATACGGTCTGTAACTTTGACTCTTTCCACTATTCCGGACTCTTCTACTTCAGATTTTATTACAATTTCTGTAACTCAACCAAATTTCATATCCACACACATGGAACTAACTTCAAGCTCCAGTATCCTCTCCCACTTTAATTAATTATAACTCACATTTATATAACACATGCAGATTTACAAACTTTTTCTGGCAACAATGCTATCAAGTAGACAATAAACTGTTTTTATTCCCATTTTAGAGATGGGGAAACTAAACCATGCATGGAGAAAGGATAGTAAGGAAATGATTGCAAATTGGTCCTATCACAAAAACAACTTTGTCATATTCCTCCCAAGTGAACCATCTTAAGGTAAAACCATCTTCAATATAGTAAAATATTTCTAGTCTTTGTAATTGTACATATCATTAATCACTCACATTCATAGCCATTGGATGGTGGTGCTTAATTTTAAAGATTCCTAATAAAAGTTAAAATGATAGTCATTTTTTTTTCACTTTCAGACATAGTGAAATAAATCTAAATTTAAAAAAATTACTACTTTATCAAAATTCCATGAATTCTTTTCAAGGATAAGAAACAACTATTCAATAATAATAGATATAAATCACTTAAATAAAAGGCTGACTTTAGAATCAGAGATTTTACCATATTACAATAAGGTGTGTTTGCAATGAAGCACATCCATCTCAGGTATTTATAAACTAGTAGAAATATATAATTTTAAAACTATATATTATGTAAATTAAATTTTTGCATACCTGTTGGCATCAATCAGCATCCAACCAGGCAGGAGATACTGCTATCTGATGTTAACAAGGTCTTGCTATAATTAGTTTTCTCATTGTCTCATTTTTTTTGTCTTTCATCCCTCCCCTCCCTTCCTCCTTCCCTCTCATTCTTCCTTCTTCCTTCATTCGTTTGTTCCTTCCTTCCTTCTTTCTCTTTTTTCTATCTTTTTAAAAATAATATATCATAGATCTTCTGAACCAAAAACAGAAAAAAAACCCAAAATAGATGAATTTAGGAAATAGATCGTAAGTCTGGCACAAAATCATGACATAGAACTGATGGAGTCTTCAGTTTTCCAGATATATATTAATAGTTTCTTTGTTAGCTAAAGATCATTTAATAACTTCTGAACATAATGATAATATTCTTCAAATAATGGAAGAATCAACTGGAAAAACTTGTATTTTTCATCTGATTAAGATTAACATATAGATAGCACAAATAAAGATAAGTTAGTCATATCCTAGGGGAATCCCTCACTAGATAGATCTTGCCTTACTCTTTCTTTCATCAGTAAGGAACTTCTTGTGTCTCAGTCAAGAGCAATGAATGCCAGGTCTTTAACTCTATTCCTGAGTTTCACACTCTAGTAAACTACTTCAACATATACATTAAACCAGATTGAGGGTAACCAATGGGTCTTAGACCCATTGGTGAATTAGCAGAGTGTTTACCCCAAACATGTGAAAATTACCCTAATGGAGAATAGGAAGATGAAAACAATTTGTTCCAATGGCCACAAAGTTGACTGAAGTAGTGGTGTGGAGCACTCAGAGCTTTGTCAATTATAGAAGATACCAAGGTCATCCATTGCATCCTGGGCCTTATCTGTTTGTTTCCCCCTGGATTTTGATAATTCTGGAAGAGAGAGTGAGGCTGATGACTTTGTGCAACTCTGCCTCACTTAAATTTAATGTCAATTATTAATTAAATCAACACTAATAATTAATATTATTGATGGTTAATGATAATTTCCAAAAATAAATCTTTCAGCCAGTTTATGTGTTTATGGTTTATCCAAGTGTTTTGTTTTTCCCCTTAAAAAGTACAAAACTACAACTTTGTTTGTTTTCTTTTTCTAGAAATAGCTAAACATTCATTAACTTTGGTGCCTGAGTACCATTGCCTTTCCATGGCAAATGCCCGTAACCCGGATCTTTCTCTTTATGGCCAAGACCAACTCTTATGTAAATAGCAAAAACCTTTTGTTCCAACCATGTACTATTTGTTGATCTTTGAGAACAAGTTACCTTTTATAAGAAATTTTGTCTAAACAGCCAGCCATTTCCATGATTAAAAAGCTACTCTCTTTATAGAGACTTTCCTTTCCTTTACTCTGCATAGGTAAGCATTGCAAATGTGATAAATAAATCTTCCAAAGTATATTGATGTTAATTTAATTATACTAATTATTTCTGGACATAAAGGAAAAACTTGTTTTTCAAGATAAAGTAGTAAACAGGAAATTTACTGTAACATAATATTTACATTCTTAATTGTTATATTTGTGTATATATATTTTTCATGCTTATATACATATAAACATACCCACACACATAGAGTATCAATTAGAAATAAGCCAGTAGATAAAGAGATTAGTTTTTGAGTAAGGAAGATCTGGAATAAAGTGAGGGAATCATTTTGGGCAAGTTTTCCAACCTCTCAGTATTACTTGGGACTTTCTAAAACAATCAGTGAGTTACAGAAGAGTAAGCAAATTGCAGTGATAGAAAGAGTGTCTTCAATGGGAATTACTTGTACCAATGAATTCCCATGTCCAGCCCATCCTACCATCCATCCTCTCCCCCAATCAATTAGACAACTGATGTGAGTATCTGATTGGATTTTAGAATAGGAATGTGCATTGCCCTGTTCTAAATGAACCAAATATCTAAGTGTCTAAGCTTAAAATATCAGATAGCATATAGTTGTTTTTGATAGTTAACAGTATATGTGGACCAGAGTTGAGAAATGACAATCTAAGATTAAAGCAAAAATCCTTGGTTTGTTTATTTAAAAATAAATAATTGATGCAAATACTAGGTTTCTATCCATTTAAAAAATGAATTGAATGACTATACTTTGACTTATAAGAAACACTTCAAAAAAAAAGAATAAATTCACCCATAAAAAGCAATGCCTTAGAGTAGGATTCTGGGAAAATGGTAGAATAGGTCAATACATTTCAAGTTCTCCAAATTTCCCCACAAACAGAACAAATCTCAGCCTCTGGGCAAACATGGACTAGTAAAAAAATCAAGAAGACTTGGGGGCAGAACAGGGATCCTCTTGATACAATCCAAGAAGATCTGAAGAAAGACCATATGTGGGGATTCATCTGTGTGAAGTACAGACATCTCTGGGCTAGCTCCACACATGTCAAAACTAATCTGAGGCTGGCTAGCTGGGTTTGGCTGGAGCCTCAGCAAGAACCACAGAAGTGTTCACTTCCCAGACTGTGTGTGGAGTCCTGGGTCTGAGTCTGAGAAAACTGAGTCAGTCTCGGCTGATTAGGAATGCCAGGCCTACTTGTGCTGCAGAGACAGGGCTCTGGACAAGAAGAAGCAAGCACACCAAGAGGGCATAGTAAGAGAGGCAGGGACTGCTGGCAGCAGGCACCTGCTGGAGAGGGGAGCTCTTGGTTTGGGATTCCCATCAGAGGGGAGAGCTTAAGTGAGACTAGAGGCACCCCCACTGACTAGAGGTACTTAAACTAATACTTCTCATTGAAAAAAATAAATAAAATATAAACTGGGTAAGAAAAAGAACCCAACCATATAAACCTACTATGGGTATTAGAAAGACCCAGGTTCATCTTCAGAGAAATAAAGAAAAAAGCTGCTTCTTCTTGTCCATAAAAAATTTCTAGAAGAACTCAAAAAATTAAAAATAAAATGAGAGATATTGAGGAAAAACTAAAAAAATCATAAAAACCATCCAAAAACCCTAAGAAGATAGTAAAAAAGATAAGTAACTAAAAAGGAGATACAGAGTCTTAAAGATGAATGTAACCCCATAAAAATTAGAATTAGACAACAGGAAGCCAGTGAATCAATAAGAGACCAAGAAATAAAACAGAAAATAAAGAATGAAAAAAAAATAGAAAGTAAAATATCTTATAAGAAAAGCAACAGAACAAATCAAGAAGAGAAAATATAAGAGTAATTGAAAACTGTGACCAAAAAAAAGAACCTTGACCCAATAATCTAAGAAATAATCCAAGAAAATTGCCCTGAAGTGATAGAACATGAGATGAGAACATGATAGAAATAGAAATAGAAAAAAATTCCCCAAATGTCTCAAAGAGATCCTTTGTGGAACACACATAGGAATATTATTATCAAGCTTCAAAACTTCAGGTCAAAGAGAAAATTGTGCAAAAAACAAGAAAAAAAAAACAAAATAATTCAACTATGTTGGTGCTACTTTTAGAATTGTACAGGACTTTTTTTTAATTAAAAGCTTTTTATTTACAAAACATATGGGTGATTTTTCTACATTGACCTTTGCAAAAAAACTTTTTTTTTGTTCCAAGCTTTTCCCTTCCTTACCCCCACCCCCACCCCTAGATGATAGGTAATCTAATACATGCTAAATATGATAAATTATATGACAAATCCAATATATGTATACATATCTATACAGTTATCTTACTGCACAAGAAACATCAGATCTAGAAAGAGAGAAGAAAAAAAAAAACAACCTAAGAAGGAAAACAAAATGCATGGAAATATTCACAGAAAGCCTTAAAATGCTGTGTTGTGGTCCACACTCAGTTCCCTCAGGCCTCTCTCTGGATGTATATGACTATCTTCATCACTGAACAATAGGAACTTGTTTGAATCACATCATTGTTGAAGAGATCCATGTCCATCAGAATTGATCATCATATAGTCTTGTTGCTGTGCATAATGTTCTCCTGGTTCTGCTGATTTCACTCAGCATCAGTTCATGCAAGTCTCTCCAGGCCTCTCTGAAATCATCCTGCTGGTTGTTTCTTACAGAGAAATAATATTCCATAACATTCATATACCATAATTTATTCAGCCATTCTCCTATTAATGGGCATCCTTTCAATTTCCAGTTTCTAGCCACTACAAAAAGGGCTGCCACAAACAGTTTTGCATATGTGGGTCCCTTTCCCTCCTTTAAAATCTCTTTGGGATATAGGCCCAGTAGAAACACTGGTAAAATATTTTTACATTCAAAGGTTCTGATAAAGGCCTCATTTCTAAAATATATAGAGAATTGACTCAAATATATAAGAATTCAAGCCATTCTCCAATTGATAAATGGTCAAAAGATAAGAACAGATAGTTTTCAGATGAAGAAATTGAAACTATTTCTAGTTACATGAAAAGGTGCTCCAAATCACTATTGATCAGAGAAATGCAAATTAAGACAACTCTGAGATACCACTACACACCTGTTAGATTGGCTAAATGACAGAAAATGATAATGATGAATGTTGGAGGGGTTGTGGGAAAACTGGGACACTGATACATCGTTGGTGAAAATGTGAACGAATCCAAACATTCTGGAGAGCAATTTGGAACTATGCTCAAAAAGTTATCAAACTGTGTATACCATTTGACCCAGCAGTGTTTCTACTGGGCCTATATCACAAAGAATTGTACAGGACTTAGCAGCAGCCACTATGAAAGATCACAGCTCCTGGAATCATATCTACTGGAGATCAAAAGAACTAGGCCTATGGACAAATATTTTATGCAGCAAAATTATCCATTATATTCAATGAAAAAAGTGAACCTTCAATGAACTTGCAGAATTTCAGGTCTTTTGTTCAACTAAACCCCAACTCAGTAGAAAATTTAACATATAAGGGCCAATATCAGAGATCACTTTCAGTGAACTTAACATGTGTAAAATGTTTATGATTTTATGGGAATGTATACCATATGTTTAAGATTGACATCAGCAATTGGGTATCTCAAAAGAAAAATTGGGGCAGAGTTGAGTAGACTCTAAAAAAAACAAAGCTGTTTAGAAAAAGGTAAAAATGGTAATTATGGTAGACAAATGAGATGCAGAGGAAGAATAGACACAGAAGCATTATAGGTAAGGGGGAGGAGGTTTCATAGTTCTGAAAAGCTACTCACATCTGGAATGTAGGCAACACTATCTCTCTCTCTCTATATATATATATGTATATATACATATATACATATATATATATATATATATATATATGTATACCACCAAAATACAGCTGTCTCCAAAATTTATTTTTAAAAAAATAGTAAGTGAGAAGGTATGGGTGAAGGGGAAACAAACGGTGGGGGAAGAAGATAAGGAATTGTTGGTTTGGGGGGATGCTAAGTGATAGCAAGGCAAGTTAAGGAACAGAATTATGGCAGAAAAGTTAACAGTTATAGGAAAGAAGAAATATAAACAGATATTACAACAAAATTCAGGAGTAAAATTTATTAGAAAAAAAAGTGTGGCTAGTAATTCTTGATTTTAGACAAAGTCAAACTTAAAGATTCAATTAAGAGAGAAATCTACATTATAGGTCAGCCCTCTTGATGTTGTTTTGAATGCATGTTTGCATGTGGGTGAATGCATGTGTTTGAGTATATGTAGATGTTTGCATGTTGCTCTACATATGTGTGTATATAGATGTGGGCATGTATGAGTTAGTGTGAATTTATGTGTGTATGTATACATATATCTATATATGTGTAAGATATATATACTTATATTTAACTATAGCCTGTCTGGGGGAAATAGGGATGAAAAGGGAAAAAAAAAGAATAAAGAAAAAAAGTTCACAGCAGAGAACAAAAGAATCATCTACAAGGAAGCACAGAAAAGATGGACACTTATGAATATAATTTCTTTTACTATTATATATCCTTTCTTGAACTGGTAATTTATTGGTATATATTCTGAATCTTCCCTGTTTTGCTGGACACTTGATAATGTTTTGCTTTGTTTTTCTTTGTTTTATTTTATTTTATTTTGTGTTTTTCCTTTTTCTATTCTATTTTTTTAGTAAAATAAATTTGAGAAAGAAAGGGGAAAATTAATGCATTATTATTGGGTCCACTAATAACCATTATTTAATTTAAGTATGTTTTGTTCTTGTTATTCAGTTGTGTCCAACTCTTCATGACCATATTTTTGGTTTTCTTGGTAAAGATACTGGAGTGGTTTCCCATTTCCTTTTCCAGATCATTTTGCAGATGGGGAAACTGAGGCAAACAGTGTTAGTTGACTTGCCCAGAATCATACAACTAGCAAGTATCTTAGTAAGAGTTTGTATTTGAACTCACAAAAATGAGTTTTTTCTAACTTACAGGCCCAACACTCCATCCACTGTGTCATCTATTATATGTCAAACTTTGGGCTGGGTTTGAGAAACATAAAACTTCAAATGGAGCTGTTGCTGACCTCAAGAAGCTTATAGTCTATCAGGGGGAGGTGCTGTATTTTGAGAGTTATCAAGGTAAAGGTTGAGTACTAGTATCAGAAACCCTGAATTCAAGACTTGTCTTTGACTCATATAGGCCATGGACCATGGACAAGGCATTTAATCTCTTAGTACTCTCATCAAATCACTATGGCCCTTACTTTTGGGCTAGGTTTCTTAAATGTATCAGTGGTTTTCTGCATTGGGAGCTTTCCTCACTGATGAAATCATAGATCTAGAACACTCCAATTGTACCCCTCAAATCAATTTTGAATCAGGACTATTTTTTAATTTTTCAAATATTTCAATTATCTCTTGTTTTCCTATCCTAAGCAGCTTTAGAGAATTTAAAGAATTTGGCAACTGATTGTGATATATTTGTACTTGTGATATACCTATTCTGAGGAGAGTTATACTTAAAATAGTGTTTCTAAGCATGACAGTTTTGACTGTAATGATAAAGTATGATAACGTAAGAGATATCCAAGGAAAGAAGTAGGCAGCTGTTTTGAATCAGATCATAGTAATCTTCCTAAAAATGAGTTGCTTTAGAAGAGAGATTCTTGTTGAATCACCTAAGTGGTACAGTGGATAATGTATTACAAGGAGGACCTGAGTTCAAATCCAGCCCAAGATATCTACTAATTCTATGACCCTGGTAAGTCCTGAGATCCTAAAGTAATATTGCCAAGATCTTGGTTTCAAAATTTTTCTTTTATTCTTTAACTTAGGGATGCAATTTGAGCTTTTCTTAAGATATAATATGGAAATTATGGATCATTTTGAAGAAGATATTTAAGTGTTAAGATATTTTAAAAAATATGTGGGAATTGCATATGGCACCTTATGAAGTCACTCATACACATCATACAGTGAAAAAATGTCAAATATTCTGGAAGTGAGCAAGAAGGGTCTCCAAGAAATCAAGAACTGTCAGCAATTCCAAGTGCTTGACTCCTTGTTTGGCTGCTGTTGTAGTGCATTATCCACTGAACTACCCAGCTGACTCAACAATAGCATTCAGAATCTATTTACTTTTATTTGAAAAACAAGTCTAGTGTGCCTAGTTTTCTGGTTTTTCTGATCACAACGCAGAAAAAGCAATAAATTTAAAAGGTGGGAAGGAGAAGAGTTGAGAGAGAAGAAAACAGTGGGAGGATCACTTCCAAAAAAGAGAAATTATTCTTGAAATAATAAGGTAGGTAAAGTCAAATAATAAAATTCAAATATGATGAATTATGTAATTGTGTAGAAGTATACTGTGTTAGACATAATCTAAAGAGAAGGGGTAAAGATAAGGAATGGTCTTGTAGTCTGATCGATACAGGAAACTTCAAAAGCTTAAAATGAACTCCTAACTAACACAAGTTGGCATTTTCTTCATAATTTTCAGTCTTAGAGAATTTTCTGGCATACTTAATGGTCATGTTACTTGCCTAGTGTCTCCCAACAAATATGTGTCAAGGGTCAGAATTGAACCAAGGTGTTCCTGGATATTTAATGCTGGATATTTATATATTGAACAGTTAGTTGCCACAGTGGATAGAATTCTTTTAGGCATTGAGTGAGGAAGACTCTTATTTTGTAAATTCGAATCCAGCCTCAGTCACTTATATGTGTGGGAAATCACTTAACTTTGTCTCCATTTCCTCATCTGTAAAATGAATTGGAAAAGGAAATAGCCATCCACTACATCTTTGCCAAGAAAACCCATAATGGTATCATCAAGAGTCAGACATGACTGAAACAACTGAACAACAGCAATTATATCAATTACTAATAAAAATAATTTCCCAATAATATCACAATATTGTTTGAATTTAATAATTATAAAATTATTAGAATATACAAAATTTGAAACTGAAGGCTTAGATGGAGGTTAAATAGAAATAGTGGATTAAAAAAGATCTCAATTTTTTCCACATAAGACACATTGAGCATAAAGTTATTAAAGAGTAAACTCAGTTTTGCATGTTAAGAGCCTTCCTGGCATCTTCAGGTCAGAACAAAATGAGAACATCTTTGTGATGTACAGTTTTGGAAGACTAAAATAGATAATAATGTTTTAATAAGCATTCAGAAATACACTCTATAATATTATCAAGACACATTCTCCAAAATAGCTGTACAATATTAACTCTGTCAAAAAGGATGAAAAGAAATGAGAGAGAATGTGATACAATAGAAATATCATTTGCTTACGAGTCAGTAGTCATTGAAAAGTTTCAGTTATGTCCAACTTTTTAGGACTCCATTTGGGATTTTCTTGGCAAAGACACTGAAGTGACTTGCCATTTCCTTCTCCATCTCATTTTACAATTGAGGAAACTGAAGTAAATGGGCTCAAGTGACTTGCTCAGAGTCTCACAGCTAGTAAATTGCTGAGATCAGACTTGAATTCAGTTGTTCCTGACTCTAACTTTTCTTCTATCTATTGCAACACTTAGCTGTATGACCTTAAGAAAGTTACCTGCCTCAGTTTCCTCAGTTGTAAAATAATCTGGAGAAGGAAATAGCAAATCACATCAGTGTCCATTAAGAAAAATCTTAAGTGGGGTCATGGAAAGTCACAAGTTATTTCTGTTTCCAGAAGCATATCTACAGCTTTTTAACTAGCTTATCATTCAGTCTGAGATCATAACAAAGAAAAATAAATCTAAAGTCAAAAGCATCCCAGAGACCATCTAGTCCAATCCCTTAGTTTTATGGAGGACCAGAAACAATAAATGGCTTTCCAAAGGTTAAATAATTAGACAGAGGATTTCAATTCAGGTCTTCTGACTGTTCATGACCCCATTTTGATCTTGATATCTTCTATGTGTGATCAAGTTCTAAGCACTCCACATAGCTTGCTTCAGCTATCTTTGTGCTCACTGCAACAAATTGTTCTCATCTCCCCATTCCATTGATGGATGTCTTCACATGCTTGGGGTAGACATCCCACTAACTCACCAATCAGTGTGAGGCTTGTTGGGTTGGCTCATATACTGAAATCCTTTATTTATATGTTGTAGTTGCACATGAATCAGCTTCTGGGAGCCACAGGTAATGTCAGACAGCTACCAAAAGTGGATGAGCAGCCCTCCTCATTTCAGAATAACTCTCCTGCTTACTATTCCCCAAATACAATATCAAATTCCCTATGCATATAAGGTACTCCTTCTTCAATTCTACCTCTCCAAAGACCTCCTGGCTCTCTTCAAGTCAACACTTCTCCTTGAAGACTTTTTTCAATCTCCTAAATTATTAGTGTCTGCAACCAATTACTTTATGCATATCTTTAGATTTACTCATGTCTTCATATATTATTTCTCACTAGCAGAGTGAATCTGTAAACACTTCAAATCAAAGTTTGATTCACTGTTTTGTTGATTGTCTAGACTTAAGAAAGTGATAGAGAAAATATTAATATGGCAAATTAAATATAAAAGTTTGTCCTGTCTCTTCCTGTTTCATTTCTCCCCCATGCTTCCACTTCAGAAAACCACCTGTAAAACATTTACCAGTCCACCACCGGATACATGTCAATGGAATTAATTTAGTTCGTCTTGTTTTGGGGTAACTGGAGGGCATACTGGATAGAATGCTGAACTTGCAGTAAGTAAGCTCATCTTCACCACTTCAAAATTGGTCTTAAAGACCTGCTAACTATATGACCCTGGATAAGTCATTGCATTTGTCTCAGTTTTCTCATCTGTGAAATGAGCTGGGGAAGGAAATGGCAAACCATTCCAGGATCTTTGCCAAGAAAACTCCAAATAGGGGCATGAAGCATCAGACATAACTGAACAGCAGCCTTATTTTTACTATAGAGAGAGCTTGTAAAATGGTTAAGATGAAGCCAAAAGGAACTCAGTGCACAATGTCCACATGTTCACAAGTTGACAAGATGCATCTGTTGATTTATACCAAAAAAAAAAAAAAAAGGCTTTTGCTAGCAATTCAAGACCAGACCTTTGCTATCTGCATAATAGAAGGATCTATTAAGGAGTCAGGATATATTAATTAATGCAGTTTTTCTAAAGAAATGGGGAAAAAACCCATGTAGTACACCACTGTTTGCACATGAAGGCACAAAGAAGGGACAATGTGAGAGTGTGAACAGAACTTGAGTCAAGGACACTTGGGTTCCAATTTTCTGTGTATTCCTGGGCATGTTCTTAATTTCTTCACCTCAGTTTCCTCATCCATAAAACAAAAGAATGGGACATGATCATTTCTAAGGTTCCTTCCAGATGTACATGAATTGTCACTAACAAACAAAACCATATTGTGCCAATACAAATATCTCCAAATAGTATTGAGAATCCAAAAAATACACCATCCTTGAATAGAAACACAATAGCAGACAGAACATTATAATAAAAATATTTTATTACTATTTAAATAAAGAAAACTATCCCAAAATTCATTATCCCCATTTTATGAAGAATGAAAAGCTCTTAAAATAGGGGTACCTTGCAGAAAATAGAAAAATTATGCAGGAACAGAATATGGCATAAATCATCTCTGGGATCCCAGCTATTACTGCAATCTCCCTGAAGAAGCTTTGGGTTAGCCTACAGAGGGTGAGCTTATATCCTACTACTTTTATTCAATTTCAAAAAAGCAATAATTTTATCCACTTATGTCTGAGCTTGCTAAGCCCTTTAAAAAAAAGGAACAATAGCAACTTGTATTTGAACAGTTTTTGAGTTCTTTTGTATCATGGGAACAAGAAATATATTGATTAGATTAGATTATGAGTATATCATGGGAACAAGAAAATAATAATAGCTGGCATCTGCATGGTGCATAATCAATGGCTTATCATGTCTTTTGAGCCTCACTACAATCCTAGAAGTTGGAGATCATCGTTAGTCCTGCCCCCATTTTATGTATGAGGAGGTTGAGTTTCAGAGAAGGGCAGTGACTTGCTCTTCATTCTGGGTCTTCTTGGCTTTATCTTCAGGATGACCTGTTAATAATTGTTATGCAGCATAATGGATTGCTTGCCATCTAAGGGAGGGAGTGGGGGGAAGAAGGGGAAAATCTGAAACATAAAGCTATGCAAGGGTCAATGTTTAAAAATTATTTGTGCATATGTTTTGAAAATAAAAAGTTTTTAAAAAATAATAATTGTTTTCTAGAACAATTTCCCTCGTTTTCCCAATGACATCCATTTTTCAAGGATCTTTGATTTCCATCAGTGCAGAATGGGGCTAAATTATAGAGCTGCCTTATTCTGAGAGATCTTTATGCAAGTTGACCACTGTCCTATAAGTATAAAGTTTTAGTGGTAGGAATAGTTAGGTGGTATAGTGGGTAGCATACTTGGGCAGGATCCAGAAAACCTCATCTTCCTGAGCTCAAATATAGTCTCACACTGATTAACTATGTAACTATGGCCAATTCACTTAATCTTATTAGCCTCAATTCCTTGTCTGCAAAATGAGCTGGAGGAAATGGCCAACCACTCCAGTATCTCTTTCAAAAGAACTCCAAATGGGGTCATGTATATTTGAACACAATTGAACATGATAAACAAATCAGAACAAAAATATAACTTAAACCAAATCCTTCTTGACTCAAAGTTATTCCAAGTTGCCTCTGCTTAATGATGTTAAGGACTGCGTCTGTCTGACTTGCTACCCCACATATATCACTTAATTTCCCACAGACTCAGTTTCCTTATGGGTAAAATGAAAGAGTTGGACTAGTTAGCCCCTAATTTTTTTAAATTTGATCTTATAATTCCATGATAAACACCAAACCAGGCTGATTCATGAAATCAATGAAGAGGGATATGGTGGTTAGAGAAGCATAGAACATAATAAATAAGGAATTGAAAAGAGAAAAACAAAAGGATGAACAAATGTATGGTTAAAAAAATAAAGTAGACTGGCCCCTTTTGAGAAGGAATGATTACTGATGAGTGGATCTCATGGTCCCCTCTGCAATCTGTGTCTCTCCAATGTTAAGAGAAGCCTTGCCCTCCCCTTACTGAAACATATGTGGACTCTTTGTGCCAATCCTAGGTGTAAGAATAGAACACGATGTGCAGGGTTGCAATTTGTATCATGGAGGGAACATTCACTTAAATGAGATCACAAACCCCATCTGACTCCAGTCAACTAAGGCAGTTTTCAAGTGCCATTGCTTTCATTTGTACACAAAATTCTTTTCTTAAAATGTTTTTAATGAGTATTTTAATGGTTCCTATGCAAGAAATCACATTTTCCTAGAGTTTAAGATTACCTACATCAAAGTGAACTTTCTTTGGACGTCTCCTCAGATGACATAACATGTAGCAGAAGCCAAGGAGTCAGTAATGCAAATGTCAGTTGTCTTCACAGACTTTATGGCTTTGGTTTAAAATTGAGAATGTTTGGAAAATAGCTTGTCTCTTATCTGGTACATAGAGTGACTCGTTCAGATTGAGAGAGAGGTTAAGTGAGAAATGAGTTGGCTTGCCAAGGATACATTTGTACCCCTTCCCCCACAAAGAAGAAGAAGAAGAAGAAGAAAAAATCACATACACAGGGATGTTAATTGGACTGTGAGGGGGGAAAAGATCAGGAATCAACATCACCAAATCCTACTCTAGTAAAAAAAGGATTATTCTTGCTTGCCTGCCCTCTGCTGGAATTTCTGAATTCAGCACTTGAATTGTACCAGTGATAAATTGTATAGGGATGGGAGTATCTTTTCAAGATGTGGTGAAATGTAGAAGGTCAGGCATGTGGATTAGGGATAAAGCAGAATTAAGCTTGAAAAGCAATGGTCAAATGCCAATTTCCCTCAACATGAAAAATAGTCAGATTTTGAATGGGTTAAAGAAAACAATTATGCAAAATGGGAGTGGAGAAAACAATCTATATTATAGAAGGAGAATGTTGATTAAGCTAAAATATATATCTAACATTAAAACCCACCCCCACCAAAAAAACCTAATCAAACAAACAAAAAGAAAACCAACCATTTTTAATTCACCTGAGCATAATAAATGATCAGAAAGGGTTGCCCTTCTATCGATGAGGAATTGAGGTTGGTAAGGAAAATGGGAACTTAATATATGTTTAATAACCTTTAAAAATAATTTTTTGCCTATTTTAAAAATTAAGTCAATATTTAGAAATTGAAGATGACTATTTTTTCCTCCTGAGATACTCCTTCATTGTATGATCGTTAATTTTTGTCTATTGTTTAAAAACATGAGATTAAGGATATCAAATTTCTTGGAGACAATATAAATGGCTGGAATCTGCAGAATATCTATAGTTTTCAAAGTGCTTTTTTAGCTCATTAGAATCTATAAAAATGCAGTGGAACTTCTAGATGCTCAAAGTATTATTTTCACACACACAACCTGTAAAGTAGATATTTTCACTCAGGTGGCTCATTGTTTAGAACAGACTTCCAAAACAGTCTCAGATTATGTGACTCTGGAAAAGTCAAAAACCTCTGTCTTTTTGGTTTTCTCATCTCTAAAGTAAGAATAAATAAATAAAACAACTTTGTAAAAAGGTTTTGAAGCTGTGAGATAATTTTTATGAACCTTAATGCACTATCTAAACAGTTGTTATTATTGTTGTTCTTAGTAAATATAGACTATGTGCCCAACACTGTTAGACTCTGGGTATGTAAATACAAATAATGAAATTACCTCCACTCTGTGTTATAATCCCCATTTAACAGATGAGGAAATAAAGGCTTGGCTAGACTAAGCAGCTTGGCCCAAGTCAGAGGTAGTATTTGAACCATCTTCCTGCCTCCAGGCCTATTCTATTTCCACTCCACCACATGTCCCTTGAATGAATCAAATAAATAGCTCTTTCTTATGTACTCATTTCAGCTGATAGTTCCTTGTTTCCCATTTTCTCTGAAGTGAAAGGAATAAAGGGAGAATTAATTGCCTGGCGCCTTCCAGGATGGCAATCCCATTGGGGCAGGGGCAGAGAAGGTGGTTTTTAGTGGAAAGATGGCATCCTTCATCTGAGGAACAGGATGACCCAAACAGAACGGAGCTCTTACAGACTTTCAAGACATGGGCCTTTATTCCAATTCCTATCTCCCTTTTATGTGGAAGCGTGACTGAGGTTTGAAACAGGGAATGGGGAGGAGAGAGCAAAAGGATGAGCACAAAGAAGAGCACAGAGGAGATTCACATGAGCATTTGGGGGCTTTTCATCTGACTTCCTCCTCTTCCCTTGCCCGGGCTAGCTCTGTTAAATGAAACTTCTAAAGGCTAAACCTCCCCAAGTGAAGATGTGCAATCGGCCTCCTTAAGCATTAATGCTTAAGCACACAGCACAGACAGGACATAATTGGAAACAATGCCAATTAGTTACGTATGTTAATTCTTTTATAATAGATCCTGATAATTGTGCAGTTAATTCATTTGACTACTGTAAACGTGGTGCAGTTACATACTTTAAACAAAGCCAGTAAGAGAAGAAATGAAGATAACAATGGCTCTCTCATGCATAGAGCCCTGGTTCTCAGAGCCCTTTGATCCTTAAGACATCCTGGTGAAAAGGATGCTATTATCACCCCCATTTTACAGATGAGCAAATTGAGGTTAAGAGGGCTCATCCATGGGCACTCAGCTAATATCAAGTATATAACAGGATTTGAATTCAGGTCTTTATAGGGCCACTTGGAGTATTTTATTTACTACGTCACATTAGTGGAATTTGGTTTCTCTCACTATTTCTTATCATATTATATTTTGTTTCACTGATTAGCTGATATCAAGCAATCAGCACTTATTAAATCAAGTATATGCTAGCTCCCCCTTTAGGTGGGGCATACATTGAAATAATATGTGAAACATAAAACTGCCCTGCGACCTTAGGCATCTCATATTCTACTGATAGAGAAAACAGGTATGTATAAAATTATATGCAAAATACTTGTACTATAGGAATAAAGTAATTGGAAACCACATAAAATTTGAACTTTTTGGTCTCACAAAAAGTAATTTTTAAATAGCCAAATTGACTTTTGGGATTACACAAGGAAAAACAGAATAACATGGAGTGAAAGTCCATATAGTCTGATCCATTGAGGGCCAACATTAAAGTGAAGACCTGGGGCAAGCCCTTTAATTAAAAGATTTTTGGTCCTTAAAACAATCTGGTGAAATGGATGCTATTATCACCCCCATTTTACAGATGAGTAAATTGAGATTAAGAGAACTCATTCATGGGCACCCAGCTCATATGAAGTATATAACAGAGGATTTGAATTCAGGTCTTTATAGAGACACTTGGAATTTTTTATTTATTAAGTCACATTAGTGGGCCTCGGTTTCTCTCACTTTTTCTTATCATATTATATCTTGCATGATATTAGTTAATCAGTGAATCAACTAGCACTTATAAAATAAAGTATATGCTATCCACCTTTAGGTGGGACATACAGTGAAATAATATGTGAAACATGAAACAGCCCTGTGACCTTAGGCATCTCATATTCTACTCATAGAGAAAACAGGTATGTATAAAGTTATATGCAAAATACTTGCACTATAGAAATAAAGTAATTGGAAACTGTACATAAAATTTGAATATCTTGGTCTCACAAGAAGTAATTTTTAAATAGCCAAATTGACTTCTGGGATTACACAAGGAAAAACAGAATAAAATGGAATGAAAATCCATATGGTCTGATGGATAAAGGGCCAACATTACAATGAAGAAGACCTGGGTTAAGGTCCTGTCTTTGACAAAGACTGGCTGTGTGATCCTGGGTGAATTACTTAACCTCTCATTAGTTACAGATCTATAGTCTACAGGCTGAAGGCAATTTCTAAATAAAGATCCTCCAATACTGATTAAATCATAGATACAGACCCCATTCTCACCCCTGAAAAACAAAACAAAAAATTAAGAACTGGGAAACTAGTTCTTAATAAGGGCTAAAATACAGATTTGTTGCAAGGTTTGCAGTTCTCTGAATTTTGTATAAAATAAACATTGGTCCTTTCAATACAGAATGCATGAACATACTGTAGTCAGAAATACCATCTTCCAACTGAAGCATTCAAACCTGTTTCATTTGAAAGGGAAATATTACTAGAGAGTCAGTGTTATTTTGGATTCCCCCTTCAAAAAATGCTATGGAATTTTTGTGATATGCTCTCCTGGATATTGACAAAGAGGAGGCAGAAAAAACACAGTTAATTTCTAAATATCTAGTATGAGCTTTATTTCCTGAAAAATTGAATAGATGGCTCTTGACAAGAACTTCATCCCCTAATGGTCAACCTTCTGTCTGGGGCTCCCCTTTCTCGGGTAGACAAGTTCTCAGTATTTTGCCTAGACCCTACAGTCTAGTAGAATCTGCAAGAATTTATGTTCCAAGGCCTAGCCTTGGAGAGATTAATGGGTCACAAAAATTAATTATGGAAAGGATTATCATTTGATATTAACACTGATTCTCTATTGGATTGACTACCAGGTGATGATGTATTTTGGCCATAGCAGCTTATGAAACTATCAAATAATGGAGGGAGTTTCAAACTATAGCAATTAGAAATAGGATTGTCAAGATCAATCTGTGTTCTTAAGGTATGGAGGTATTTGAAAACAAGTAGAACATGGAGGATTGGGCATGGGACTTAGACCTGAGTTCAAATCCTACCTTAGAAACAACAGCTTCTCTGACTTCTCTGCACCTCAGTTTACTTATCTGTAAAATGAAGTTGTTAGACAAATTAGCTTCGAAGTTCCTTTCCAGATCTAAATCCATGATTGGCAATATATAATCTCCAGTTCCCAAATAACTGGAATTTAATTGAACATCCATTTACCTGTTTTTTGAGGATTCATTTCTGGTGAGTGGAGTGCCTGGAGATCATCAACCTCATGTGCTAATTTGAAGACAATTTATGCTCATTTAAAGTTGGGGATTATTCTGGTTTTGAAAAAGAAGAGATTAGACAACATGTGCCATGGGAAAGGCTATTGGGTATGGAGTCTGGGGGGTTGAGCTGGAATCCAAGCTCTACTCTTAGGTGATCTTGTCAAGTTACTCTGAGACTCCAAGACTCATTTCCCTACTGTTTTTAAGGAGGGCTCTGGTCTAGATGACCTTTAAGGGTCTCCCCATCCCTGAATTGATGTTTTAAGCAGTCCCTCAGTGCAGAATGCCCCATCCCCCACTTGCTATGGCACTGTGGCATCTGCATTGGGTCTGAGCCCGGAGCCATATTTACAAGACATATGTAGACACTCTCCCTCCCTTTCTTGGCATATGCATAAATAGAATCCTAATGTCTACACGGAGGTACTATATAAAAACAAAGTTGTGCATACTCCGTGGATGTCATGCATCATTTATACATGTATTTTTAGTGTCACCAACACATTTACATATGCTGTCACGTTTCAAACGGCAACTCGTGGAAATGCCTGCTCAACATGAACTCAGCTGCAGGCAACATCAGTCCCCTCACATCACCACCATAAATGAAGATCTGCAGCAAGAGAGCTCTCAAAATAGCAGAAGAAGTATAAAATATAGGGCACTCTGCTGACACGCTCTGAGAGAACCATAGTGCTACTTGAACCTCTGCTCTTTCCCATCCATCTCCCAGCCTTTTAGGTGGCCTCAAGCATTAAGAAATAGCAAAAGAGTAGTTGTCCTTAGATCATATGTACCTAGCCAGAAAGAACCAAGAGACCATCTAGTAACTTTTTTGTTTGCTTCATGGCTCCCTTTGGCAGTCTAGTAAAACTTATGAACTTCTTGGAACAATATTTTCAAGTGCATAAAACAAAATATATAGAATTACAAAGGAAGCCAATTGTATTGAAACAGCTCTCACAATATTAAAAAATAAATTTCCAGATCATATGTTAAGAATCATTGAATTCTAGTTTAATTTTTAGCCGGAGTTATAACTAGCCAATTTAAGGTTCTCCTTGATGATTGCATTTATAGCAAACAAACTTCTTCTGCACTTGGAAGTGCAGGAGTTTGGTAGCTCCTGAAAGTTTGTTGTCAATGTTGTTTCAGAATAAGGGATATCAAATGTATTTCATACACATATAAGCACATAAACATGTGTGTATGTGTATATATATATATATACATATATATATAATATATATTGACTATCTAGTGTGATAGGAGAAAGGGGAGTGAAGAAAAAATATTGAGAACAAATACCAGAAAACATCAATGTTAAGAACGAAAAAAAGTTAATAAAAAACAGCAGAGGAGATGTTGACTATCTAGTGTGATAGGAGAAAGGGGAGTGAAGAACAAAATATTGTGAACAAACACTAGAAAACATCAATGTTAAGAATGAAAAAAAAAAGAGGATGATAAAAACTTAGCAGAGGAGATATTGACTAGTGTGATAGCAGGAAAAAAGTGAGTGAATGTTATCATAGCATATAAAAACGGGAAAAAGATTTAGAAAAAGTAGGTGATTAACAGGGTTAAATACAGCAAACAGTACAAGGAGGATCAGACCAGAGAAGATGATGCTGGATCTGGAGATGGGAGGCAATCGTCAATCATTGATAAAGCACTAAAGAATTTTGAGGATAGAAAAAAAGATTGTAACAGTTTGAGGAATCAAAAGGCAGTGAGGAAGTAGAGGAAGTGAAAATTCTATTATAGATTTGGAGAGGGAAGAGACATTGCAAACTATCAAATCCCTCTTCTCATTTGATAGATGACAAACTGAGGACAATAGAAATTAAGTGGCCCTAAGGTCAGATGGGTAATAGGAAACATTTCTAAGTTTCAAAATTTGTTTCTCTGACTTCAAATTTAGCATACTTTCCACTGTTTCACTCAATATTTTCCAATTAATATTTCACTTTTAGACCTCAGAATCATTGCCCAATAGACTCTTCTTAATCTCGTACTAAAAAAAGTGATGAGAAAAACCCCAACAAAACATGAATACATCTGCCAGCTCCTGTGACACGCTGCCACCATGGTCCTTCGCATCTCTACTGCCAGGAGAGGTAAGCTTCTTGCCTTTTCTTCAGGAGCTTTATTGGTCATTGCATCTAAGCTCATTTTAGCATTATTTTAATGTTGATTTCATTTGAGAGGTTTGACAGAAATGGAAAGCGAAGAGGGAGTTTAGTAGCTCCTGAATGTTTGTTGTCAATATTGTTTTAGGATAAGAGATATCAGATAGATTTCATAAACATATATACACATATAAGCACACAAACATGTGTGTATATATAACTATATATATGTATTTGCTTCTATGCATCAATGTATTTATATATATATATATGCATATATATATGATATCTGATATATATGTATGTATGTATAGCAGTTTTCTGTTGGCAATTCAACAGATTTAAATAGCATTGTATTCTCCAGGTCTGTGAGATGTCAGCTTCATAAATAAACCAATCCCTGTCTCCTTTCTGCTTTTAGTTTAGAGATTTTTGCCAATTTGGTGTTGTAGGCCTAGAATAACACTTATGTCATAAGCTTCTTATATTATTGGGAGAGAAATGTACCTCAAGCAGTGTGTCTGGAGAATTAAACTATATGAGTGGATCTGTCAGGTGCTTTGTACCAAAGTTTTACTCAGAGCTGTAACTAGCAATTTTGGCACCCTAGGGCAAGAAGCACGCCCCCAGAGCTCTCAAACCAATTTTGTAATTCATGATGTGAAAATAATACGAGTAATTGAGACAAATTCATATGAGCTGGAGGGGGAATTAGTTACTATAGTGGCCAACAAATGGATATTATTACGAATGGCTAGCACGGTGTTCAGTTGTTTCTACAGTTCTGTAGGAGGATGTATATTGTTTCTACAATGCTGTAGGAGGATGCATATTACATTTTTGTACCCTCTAGATTTTAGGATGCAGGATAATCCTCCAATAACCCCACCTTAGTTATAAGTTATATAAGTTATAATCTCCTCTTAGAGAATATCAAGGAGCTCTCATTGTCCACTTGGTATTCCGCAGTTTCTTCTACACTGTCATTCAGATTTGGAAAAAGGAGGAGATTTCTCCCATCAAAATCCCTTCCCTTTGTCCAGGACTTTCCCCTCTCTCCTGTTTCCACCCCCCAAGATGAGGAACTTTTCCTGCATTTCAAGTGACTTCATTAGTGTGCATACCCATGCAGATCACAGCCTTCCCATGCCTTAGTAGAAATGTTCTTGCTAGAGTGAGGTAGCTAGAACTCTGCTCCAGTTTAGAATTTAAAAGATTCTAAAAATTAATACACATACTCCTTTAGAAACACTACATTTAGAACTTAGCAAGAATAATTAGTTAGAATAGGAAATTCCTAGATTGAAATATTATTGATAGCATCCATCTGTGAGCCACTAAAGTTGCTATGATATTCCTATATATATATATATATATATACATATATGTGTGTACATATACATATATATTATATATATAATGTATGTGTGTGTATGTCTAAGTGTGTGTGTGTGTGTGTGTGTGTGTGTGTGTGTGTGTGTGTGTGTGAAATCTTCTCCCCTAGAATGTAAACTCCTTAAGGACAGGGACTGTAGCATATTTCAACTTTGTATTCTTAGCACTTGGCACAGTCCCAGGCTCATGGGAAGTAATTAATAAATGCTTATTGATTGAATAATTACTTTGCCATTTCCCTATCCATTCAATTGAATTTGTCTTTACTGATTATTGAGTTATCTTTATGTCATCATTTACAAAGCTGATTTGTGCCTAGATTTTTTTGCTGGTTGGCATGAGCAACTTTTTGTGTTTTGTTTTTGTTTTTGTGAGTTGTAGTGGCTGAAAAGTGTATGAGCCATGAAGGACACTTTGGGTCCTATACCTGAAGCTTATTTCCAGGTTGGTAGAACCTATCTGATCTCATTTGAGAACCCACTTTGATAACATGATAGTGCATCAGCATAAGCAGTTACTGGGATAATTATGTGCAATTGAAGATGTATCAGTTGTTATAAATGCACATGATTCAGGCAAAATTGTTCAGCTTTAAAGGTCCAGAATTCATTAGATAGAGAATTTAGACTTGTCCCACCTAATCCCAGAGAGAAGAACTGGGAGCAATGGATGCAAGTTTCAGAGAGGCAGATTGTATCTTGGAATCATTTCTTCTGAAATACTCAATATTCAAAGGAAGGGAAAAGTATCTTAATAACTAGAGGTGGCTAAAAGTGGAATAGGATGCATATGTGAACTAAATGGCAGAATATAGTAGTTGTCAGGAACAAATGAGATAAAATCTTTAAAAGGTGCTATACACATGTGCATGAATGGTGATCCTGGAAGTTAGTGCTAACTGGAGAGTTTCAAAGGTTAGATGATGAGGTAGAAATTCTCGGTCAAGTTCAGGTGCAAATTAGGTGGCCTTTAAGGTCACTTCCTGCTCCAAGATTCTTAGAACTGCTCAGTTGTGTGACTACTACAATCAGTGAGGGGATAGGTTTACAAAACTTTTCTTTCTTGAAACCACCTGACTTAATTGCCCTATTTGTGTATGTTTATCCTAAGCCCTTTGTTAGCTTCCAGTCATCTGAACCAATTTAGTAGGGGAATAAATCTTTCTATCATCTGGTTGACACAAGTTTATCTCAAAAACAAAGGCATTCCCTTTATAAAGTTTCTTTGACAAATGCCATTTCACTCCATTATCAATCTTGCATTATTTCCCAATCCCACAGTCTTGCCAGAACATCCCTTAGCCAATCACCCACTTATAACAGTTCCCACAAAAATAACTACCCCTTGTAATGCAATTTCAAAGTTTTCTTAGAACAGATCAATGGAATTTGTCACCTTATTCATGTCCTTCTTTTATAGCCTATGGAATAATATCACCTTGTTTATATTGGTCATATTCCACTCTATTCTTGTCTTGTTGGTCATAAGCCTTAGTAGAGTTTGTTTTTCCCTCATTTATTCTTGCTTCCTCTCTATCACTCTTTTTAAATCCCATCTTTTTTTACTCAATTTTTTTTTAGCATGTTTTGTATCACTGAGGAGAGAGGTGATGGTTTGAAACCCTATCCACTACTTTCCTGTTCCACCTCTATTAAAACATCATGTTAACTTATTTCTTGACAACATCAATATCTTCTTCATTGATTCACAATATATATTTACTTCAAAATTATTTCAATAGACATATATTAAAAATAATAACTCTACTGGGGCTATTTACTTTAAATTTATAACCATCTTTTAAAGGAGAGAATAATATTTTCAGTCCTTGCTTTCTTGATTCTCTTTCATAAGGTTTAAGCTATAATGCCTATTCCAAACTATAGCCTATACTTCAATCTCATTATCATCCCCAGTTAATTTTTAGATTCCAAGTCCTCTGAGCAAATGATAATGGAAAAATCTATATTGTAGCCTTGAAATGTCAAGTAAATTATTAGAATCAAATATTTATCATTCAGTTTCAGTGGGGTAGCAAATATTTTACATTAAATACAAATTATCATTAAAATATTAATAGGAGAATAGAAAATATTAGGCCAGAAACAATCCTATCTAGGAAAAAGAGTGTAATGTTTTTTGGAATGATTCAGGAAAATTTTGTAAACAAGATTTTCTCTCTTCCCTACTTTTTAATGAAAATTCAAAAATTTTCATTGTGAGATTTTTTTAAAGAAAATATTCATGTAACCCAAAACCTGACATATCAATTTAAGATTATGAAAATGGTGTTTCATAATAAATTAAAATCCATATAATTTCAAAATCGTCAATATTTGAATATTGAGAAACTAGAGGAATAGAGCACTGGGCCTTTAGTTGGAAAGATCTCAGTTCATATTTGGTCTCTAACACTTAGTGTGTGACCTTAAAAGTAATCTCTGTTTGACTCAGTTTCCTCATCTGTAAAAGGAGGGTAATAATAGCACTTATCTCCTAAGGTTGCTGCTAGGATGAAATGAGATAATCATTATAAAGCACTTAGGACAGTCCCTGGCATATAATAGATGCTATATAAATGTTAGCTATTATGAATTGGCTTCTTTGGACATCTTAATGTAAAACTTTCACCCCATTTTAATACTCCTAAGCACAGTGTGTTTGAACCAACAGATTCACTTTTTCCAAACTACTCTCATAGAGAAGTAAATATTTTTGAATTATATATTACTTTAAAGAATTACATACCTCTCTCTTCCACACTGAAAGAAATAGCATCCTTCAGGTTAATATAACTTGTCAGATCCATAACTAGCAATTTTGGCATCCAGAATCCATGGCACCTAAAACCTCAAGTCAATTTGACAATTTATGATGTGAAAATATTACTAAAAATCAGAGGAGATAAATTCAATTAAGCTGCAGAGAGAATGCTTAGTAAAGATGCTCATACATGGGGTTATTAAGAACCAGTTGTTAAGCTCAGTTCTTTCTACTTGACTACAAGAGTACATTGAATCATGATACCCTCTGAAGCTGTCTTTGGTCCCGTATGTATTTCAATCTTTGTTGGATTGAATTAATCATTTTTAATTGGAGAATCCTAAGTCCTAGCTCCAGGATACTATTTTAAATTCCATGGCTTAGACTATACAACATCTTCTGCAAATAGCCCTTCTTGGTCCCTTTGGTGATTGAGATTTGCTATCTCTTCTTCATATTATTATGTATATACTTAGTTATACACCCACTGTATACTTCTTAGAAGAAAGTAAGCTACTTAAGAGAAATATTCCATCCTTGTATCCTCATGCTTGATACAGTGGCTTGTACCCAGTAGGCAATAGTGTGATTGGAATAGATTGGTATTGCTTCTTTTAAATTTAATATGATCATTGTTGTAATTTTTAAAAATTTAACCAATTATATATATATATAAACCAATGTATATAATTAAATGTTATTTCCCCCCAGATTTCCCCAAAATAATAATCTTTTTTATACCACAAAGAAGTTCACATTCTATCTAAAGCCAGAAAGTCATATTAGGAATCTGAATCTATCTCATTTCAATAAATGTTATAACTGATATTAATGGAGGTGACTACAATCACCATTTTCTTTCCTTTTCTGTAAGTATTAGGATGTTGTTTTAGTGACCCAGTATATTCAAACTTGGGTAATTGTGCTCTTCCCACTCAAAAATCCTCCCATTGTCCCAATGAGAGAAATTATTCTTCAGTTCCTCTCTTCAAAAAAATGTTGTGTAATGCTGCTACCACAGACAGATCGTTCAGTTTTATCCCAAAGGTAGCTAGATTTCAGTGGTGGGTGACAGAGTACTATATATAGGTCATAAAAAGCCTTGCAATAGCTGCAGGTAAAAGGCACTATCGATGTGTAAGGTATTATTATTATTAAAGTATTATTATTTTAACTTTTCTACAAGTGACAATGAGTCAAGAAAGGCCGCCTTGGTGTACCAAAGCCAGCTGTATATCCCAATCTCAGTTTCAAGTCTGTAGAATCTATCTCTTTTAGGTTAATTTTTGCTGTCACTTTTGATTAAGTAAACTAATTCGGGGCATTGTGAATTACTTAATCTAGAGAGCCTCTGTGAGACATACTGTGACCAAATGAACCACTGGTAAAGCTGAACTGCCCTGGTATCAGAAAGAAAGGGGAAAGAAAACAATCCTTTCATGAAAAAAAAATAGAAAAAAGAAAAAAGTCAGCTGCCATCACACAGAGCCTTAAACATTATTCAGTTGCTACCTGCTGATTTAATCAGTCCTTTTCAGTTAAAAAATAGAAATTGGAGTATAATATACATGATGAAAAATTTTAATAAAATACATTGGGATTTTTTAAAATGAGAAATGAAAATGATCTGAAGGAAGCCATGTACCTTCTGAAAGACTTGAAAAAGAAAAAAAAATCCAGGAATGTATTAAAATCCATTTGATGTTTCACATAGCAATCTCTACTGGGAATGTCACCAAAACTTTTTTATTGAGGTAAGGGCAACTTGGTAGCATGAGATCATTTAGGTGAATCCTGAAAACATGGGCTCTCCTTAACCCCCAGTATTCTTCAATATTGCTAAGTGACTGAAGGGCATGTTCTCTGAAGATATAGTATTATATCCTATTCTCCTTGGTAGGTCAGGTCCCTAGAGAGTGGCTGCTATGTACCTAAAGGTTCTAGGAGTATCCCTTAGATGCTGGATGCTAAGTAGTGGTGTGTAGGGGGAGAGTATGATGTCTTTCTAATGCTATAATTCATTAATCCCCACCATCGTTTCCTTCAATGATTATCACCTGATAATAAATCAATTAGATTTAATAGCCTTTAGAAACATATATTCTTTCTAAAACAGTGGTGTCCTTAGTAGAATTAATATACATTATCCCCCACAATTATATGACAAACTCTCCTACTAGAACCTATGGAATCCAGAAGGTGTGTTCAAGAGTAGAGTGCATGTGGAAAAGGGAATAACTCATAGTTCTTTGAAGTTCTTTTGTTCTTGTCCTCAAGATGCTTCTCTGAGGTATGACACAGTTTTCCCATTGGGCTCTTTGTAGGATCTTGAATCTGCTTTTTTTCATTTTATGAAGTCTGTCCTTAATTCCCAATGAAGACATTGTCATCTGCTGAGTTCAAGACCATGCTAAGATGCCAAATCTTCCAGTCCTAATGTTCAAATATTTTGCATGTAATCAGAAAAATAAAATATTAAAAAGATATGCAGCTCTGAAATCACCTTCTGAAATGTCTCTTTATGTCCACAATTGCTAGTATTCTCCCTCCCAAACTTCCTTGTATTTGCCTATTTTGTGTATTTTATCAATATTATGCTCTATCAATCATCTATCATCTATCTATTGGTCGATCTATCTCTCTGTTACATTTTTTGTTCTGTCCCCAAGTAGAATGTAAGAGTAGTTATTGAGAGTAGTGATTTCATTCTTTGTGGTTATATCCTAAGATTATATTCTCTTAGGATATAACCTGGCACACAGCAGACTTCTAATAAATATTTGTTTAAATGATATAAATGAATGATTATAAAGGAAGGGTGAAAGACACATATAAAGAAATGTATGCCTGAAAAAATATGGGATTGATTATATAGTGTTGTATTAATATTCCTGCATTGTTAGGAAAATGGTTTCAACACATTGGATGGACCCCCATCATGTTCCATGGAGAACATCTGAAAGGACATGAATCCAAGCCATGATTGGGTCAACATCTACATGAATGGAGGAAATACCAACATCAGTGAGAGTATAGATTCCTTGGATGATTGGAGGCTGAGAGGTTTGTGCCAGTGGAATTGAAATGAAGGCTTTGATATTCATAAGGTTTTGATGCTCTACTTGATTACAAAGCTTACTCTTAAGCTTTGTCTAGTGCTCATCCCTTAACCTTCTCTCAAATATTAATTTTCAATGATCAAGCCAGGACTGAATGAGAAAATGTGCCAGAATCCCTTTAAGGCCAGATCTATAGGCTTGATGGGCAATTCCAAGAAAAATCATTTGGCACAGTTTCAGCCTTTGGATGTATACAGAAAGAAGAAGTTTTGGATTAAAGACAGAATGATCAGTGGTAAAAACAGAAGTCTTGGATTCACATCCCAGTTTGGGATTAGCTTCTAGACCCTTTGAACCTCATTTTCCTCAAGTTTAAAATAAATTATTGAAATAGATGACTTTAATGAGGTCCCTTCCAAATCTTACTCTATAGTCTGTAATCTCTTCTCCAATGATACCAACTAGAATACCTTAACTTATTTCTCAATAATGTAGGTCAAAATATAAAAAGGTGCCATGATGAAAGCTTTAAAGAGTAATTAGATTCATCTTCCTCTTATCTTCTTTTGCTGGAAAATGAACCAGAGGAGAAATCTTGCAGGTGAATTATTTAAAGCTGTCTCTTTCATAGATAGTACTGAGTATCATCATTTCCTTTAAAACTGGAGTTCCCAGAAATCAAGGTAGAATGATTCCACTAATTTCTCTGACCCCCCAAAAAACACTCCTATTTTTTAAGCCTTTCCTTTTTTCACATTCTTTTTCACTTGCAATTCTATTTTAAAAATCTAAATCATCACCTATTTTATGTATTATCATTATTATTAGGAATATAGTAGAAATAATAGGAAACTGTCATTTGGAAGTGACTTGGATAAAATTATGTAGGCTGTTCAAGGGGAGGCAAATCTTTTAATCCAAAGAAAGTAAGCCTTGGTACAGTGACTAGTCAGGGCATCTTAACTCTGAGACTCAGAAGTGAATAATACTGGCAGTTTACTTTGCATTGTAGATGACAGGGTCAGAACAATGCTCTTGGCAAGGAAGGGTAGAAGCTGTCTGTGTGGCAGCCATTTCAAATCCCAGCCGAAGGCATCCATTTAGATTCAGGCCAGAACTGGGATAACAAGATTCCTGTATTTTTTCAAGGTCTATGTTAAAGTGCTCTCATCTAACAAACAACCCCCCACCAAAAAAATCTGGATTTTATATTTTCTGGTTACTTCTTTTCATTGAAAAAAGTCAGGTCAAATACAACCTTTGTTTCCAGTGAGGTTTGCTGGTAAGAGAAACTTAGGATTTTTTGTTCTCCTGTGCAAACATTTGCTTTTTCATCAACTACTTGTTTTTTGTTTTTGATCATAGGAGATGGCTATTGAAATTGAATCTATAATAGCTGTCATAGAAGCCCATAACACATTTTAATTTTCCTTTTTGTACATAGGCTACTTTAACCAGAAGCAATGTAGACTAGATAGTGATTGATCACATGTTAACTTCTTGGCAGAGGAAAGCTTTTAAAGAGCTGCCAGGTTTGTTTAAGCATGACTTTAAAGTATTTGTGTAATTCTGGAACTGGGATAATTATTAATAGAGTCAGTTGTTGAAATATCTGATAAAGCCATTTTGCAGATAATATCAGGGAATTGGGTTTCCCAGATTCATCTCTCTTCCCAGTTACAGATCTGACAAGTAGAGATTTGTGTGTGTTAGGGGTGGGTGTGTGTGTGTGCTTTGGACCTTGAAAGAAAAAAAAGTCAGGAGGAATTCAACTCTGTAAAAACCTTGACACCAGACAACTCGGGCATGAGGCAGTTGATTTCTCAATTGGAATGTCTTTCAGGAAAAGATGGCATCTTGCCTTCTCCATCAGGACTCAGTAATAATTCCACTATTCATGAACAGATGCCTTGGTCAGATCCCCAAGTGTATCTGAATTCATTAAAGAATCTAGGGAATTGGGGTATTAATTTGAAATCATTACCTATTATAGATTTTCTGGAAGCAAGTAAGAGAACATGGCAGGAGAAGGAAATGGTAGAGATAGCTGAATCTCAACTAGAAGTTGACTCATAAGACTCCAAAATAGAACTCTTTTCCATAGTACATTTTATAATAATTTTTTAAAGATGGAATTATATTTTCCTAAGGTAAAGTGAGATAATATGTTCCCTAATACTCCAATAACCTGATGAATTTGTAATTTCATCTATATGAGCACAATATTTTCTCCTATTGTAATGATCACAATCTACTCTTGTCTGTCCATTCATTACCTCTGAATTCATGTCCAGCTTTAAATTTGGGCTATGGTTTGCACTTTACATACTAGGGAGGTCCCTGATTTCTGTTCTAATGGAGTGCCCACCAATGGAGTCCACAGTCCACTTCAAACTGATTGTCCTTCACGATTCATGTGGAATGAACTCTTTTCTTCTTGTCATATATCTCTCTGAAATGCAAGAATTTATAGAGGTAGGTATAAGATTGTCCTAATAATTGTTCTTCTGATGGCAGTTCACATATTGAGCATACAATTAATATGCAGCATTTCCAAAGAAATCTAATACCTTAATTATCCTGAAAGATTCTGTAACAGGACAACAATCTTACTCTGAAGATGTTATTAATATTAAGATTTCAAATAATGTTATGTAATATTTAAAAATGTGGATTTGCTTTATCCCTTTTAGAAATTTTAATTGGTCTTACAAAAAACTGGCATTTATCACTTTATGGAAAAAATAGATGATAGATATAGACATATCTCTTTCTCTCTTTCTCTCCCTCCCTATCTTTCTCCTTCCTCTCCCCTTTTTTGTCTTTCTCTCTCTCTCTTTACCTCCTTCCCTTTGTCCCCTGCCTCTTTTTTATCCTCACCTCTATGTACACACAGATTTTTTTTTTTGGTTCAATCATTTCAGTAGTATATGATGCTCTTTAGGGCTACATCTGGGATTTTATTGGCAAAAATACTGAATTGGTTTGCCTTTTCCTTTTTTTTTTTCAGAGGCATTTGGGGTTAAGTGACTTGCCCAGGGTCACATAGGAAGTGTTAAGTGTCTGAAACCAGATTTGAACTCAGATCCTCCTGACTTCAGGGCTGGTGCTTTATCCACTGTGCCAACTAACTGCTCTGCTTTTTCCTTTTTCTAGCTTATTTTGCAGATGTGGCACTAAGGCAAACAGGATTAAATATTTTCCTGCCCCCACACAGCTAATAAGTATCTGAGTCCAGAAGATTTATCTTCATTATATCAAGCCCAACACTATCCATTTAGCCACCTTTCTGCCTATATACATCTTTATATAATTATAACATATGTATATCATGAACTGTTTTGAAAGATTTTATTTCTAACTATTCTTTCAATGAGACCCTGCTTTAAAATTTTACCGTTGAGTAGAAATTATGAGATCTTGAATGATAAAGAAAAAAATGTCACTATCAAGTCATTTGAGCTGAAGCTTCAGAATGGAAGCTGCTGACAATGTCTGGCCTTAAACTGTAGTGGTTTGTGTTCAAGTATTATCTCCCATTCAAATTATAGTCACCTGTAAGTCAAGGATGGAGTTATCTTCTTCTTTCTGTTCTCTGGAGTGTCTAGAGTAACTCTTTGATGGTAATATGTGTTCACAAAATACTTTATGAATGAATGAATGAATGATTGCATCCAGTATGAGAATGTGGGTGGAACATGAGTGAAGTGAGTTTTAACATCTGTGACAGCAGAGGATCTAACATGGCTCTTATTTGTGTGATTGATGCCTATTTTTCTTTCTTTGACATCTTATTCATGAACTGGAAGGTTACTCCAGAGGGACTAGACAGAAGTCTTAGTATTCATCATATGCACTTTTTGGAAGTAGGTGGGACCAGTTCAGGCCCCATATCTTCTAGGATCTGTCTAGCTATTGTCTGCAAATCTTTCCTGCTACTGTCTTTGATCTTTCCATTAGAATATGAGCTCCTTCACAACAGGTACTACTTTCCTCTGAGCCTTCCATTTCTCAGAATCTACAATATTTAGCACTGTACCTGACATATAATAGATTCAATAATGCTTGTTGACTAGTCTTAATCTAAAAAAAATCTATTATGGTTATTTCTTCATATACTAAGCTATTCACTATTTTTAAGTTCTTTGAGGTTAGGGACTAGGTTGTCATACATACTTTTATATAATCAAAATGTAACACAGTAGTTATCTATTTTTTTTGAAATTGCAATTGTTCTTCTCAAATTAAGGATCTCCTTGGTTCCAACATTTTCTCTACTTATAGTGTAGATGAAAAAAAATACTTTTAATTTTTTTTCTCTTGTGGAAAAATGTTCATTTGTAGCTTCAAGATATTTTGGTTTTTTAAAACATTTTTTCAATTTATATTTTATGTAGATGATATAAATTTAATTTTCATGTATTTTAAAACATATTTTTATTGGAAGAAAATGGTCCAATTAAAATTCATTCATTATTTTTTAATAGGCTATAAATGAAGTTTGGCATAACTTCATCATTTAATTTTTTAAGTGTCCATAGGCTTTACTAGATTATGCAAAAATGTACAATGTTCAAAAGATTAAGAATGTTTTTTAGAAAAATATTATACATAGAGTGAGTGCCCTTTTCTACAAATTCAATGTAGAATTTTCAGTCACCATTCCTGGTTATAAATGATCATGTGATAGCATGAGACATGTGTGTGTAAAAGAAGAATAACAACACTTTTGGCCATGTTAGACCAGAAAATCATACCTTATCCATAGAAACCTCCATATTAGAATCCTAGACATTGCACTAACAATTATGTTCTTAGTTACTTAACCTAGTTATTTTATTAATTGTGTTTAAATTGTTCATATTTACTATAGTTTTCTTTATATTTATCATTTTCTTCTGTGTAAGATTAAATTACTTCATTTATCTTACACATTTATTACCTTGTTTCTATTTTTTCCTTTTTGGGGGGATGGTGATGATCATAGATATGAATTTTTAAAAAATATCTCCAGCACACTCTGAGTGAAGTTTAACAAGGCAAGAAATATGTGAAAAAGATTTTAATCCCCTTAATTGGAAGTATGCTCCCCCAGAAATAAAACTTCCTTCCTCTGTTTTTGTTTTACCTGGTTTAGGTATCAGTACCATGTCTGTATCATAAAAAGAGTTTGGTAGGAGTCCTTCATTCCCTATTTTTTCGAATAGTTTATATAATATTGGAGTTAACTGTTCTTTAAATGTTTGGTAGAATTCACATGTAAATCCATCTGGTCCTGGGGATTTTTTCTTAGGGAGTTGATTAATGACTTGTTCTATTTCTTTTTCTGAAATGGGACTATTTAAGTAATTTATTTCCTCTTCTGTTAATATGGGCAATCTATATGTTTGTAGATATTCCTCCATTTCACTTAGGTTATCAAATTTATTGGTATACAGTTGGGCAAAGTAACTCCTGATTATTGCTCTAATTTCCTCTTCATTGGTGGAAAGTTCTCCCTTTTCATTTTTGAGACTAACAATTTGATTTTCCTCTTTCCTTTTTCTAATTAAATTAACTAGAGGTTTATCTATTTTGTTGGTTTTTTCATAAAACCAACTTTTAGTTTTATTTATTAATTCAATAGTTTTTTTACTTTCAATTTTACTAATCTCTCCTTTTATTTTTAGGATTTCAAGTTTGGTAT
>JAJPUD010000138.1:109844-143087 GCA_023553655.1 Myrmecobius fasciatus
CGTTCACAGCTCCACCAACAATGCATCAGTGTCCCAGCCCTCCCACATCCCCTCCAACATTCATCATTAACTTTTCCTGTCATTTTAGCCAATCTGACAGGTGTGTAGTGATACCTCAGGGTTGTCTTGATTTGCATTTCTCTGAACAATAGTGATTTGGAGCACCTTTTCATATGACTATAAATAGTTTTAATTTCATCCTCTGAAAATTGTCTGTTCATATCATTTGACCATTTATTGATTGGAGAATGGCTTGAATTTTTATAAATATGAGACAATTCTCTAAATATTTTAGAGATGAGATCTTTATCAGAACCCTTAAATGTAAAGATGATTTCCCAATTTATTGCTTCCCTCCTAATCTTGTCTGCATTGGTTTTGTTTGTACAAAAACTTTTTAACTTAATATAGTCAAAGTTATCTATCTGGTTTTCAATTAAGAGTTCCAGTTCTTCTTTGGACATAAATTTATTCCATCTCCATAGGTCTGAGAGGTAAACTATATTACATTCCTCTAATTTACTTATAGTATCACTCTTTATATCCAGATCATGAACCCATTTAGATGTTATCTTGGTATGTGGTGTTAGATGTGGGTCAAGCCCTAATTTCTTCCACACTAGTTTCCAGTTTTTCCAGCAGTTTTTTGTCAAATAGTGAGTACTTATCCCAAAAGCTGGGGTCTTTGGGTTTATCAAAGACTAAATTGCTATAGTTATTGCCTAGTTTGTCTTGTGATTCTATCCTATTCCACTGATTGACTACTCTATTTCTTAGCCAGTACCAAATGGTTTTGATGACTGCTGCTTTGTAATATAGTTTTAGATCTGGTACAGCATGTCCAGTATTGTCAGCCTTTTTTTTTTCATTAATCCCCTTGAAATTCTTGACCTTTTGTTCTTCCAAATGAATTTTGCTACTATTTTTTCTAGATCTGTAAGATAATTTCTTGGGAGTTTGATTGGTATGGCACTAAATAAGTAAATTAGTTTGGGTAGTATTGTCATTTTTATTATATTTGCTCGGCCTACCTATGAGCATTTTAAGTTTTTCCAATTGACTAGGTCTGATTTTATTTGTGTGGAAAGTGGAAAACTAACATTTCTAATACAATATTGAATAGTGATGGTGATAGTGGGCTGCCTTGTTTCACTCCTGATCTTATTGGGAATGGTTCTAGTTTGTCCCTATTACATATGATGCTTGCTGATGGTTTTAAATAGATGCTACTGATCATTTTCAGGAGAAGTCCATTTGCTCCTATACTCTGTAGTGTTTTTAATAGGAATGGTGTTAGATTTTATCAAATGCTTTTTCTGCACCTATTGAGATAACCATATGATTTTTAGTTTGGTTATTAATATAGTTTATTATGCTGATAGTTTTCCTAATATTGAACCAGCTCAGCATTCTTGGTATAAATTCTACTTGGTCATAGTTTATTATCCTGGGGATAGCTTTCTGTAATCTCATTGCTAATATTTTATTTATAATTTTTGCATCAATAATTATTAGGGAAATTGCTCTACAATTTTCTTTCTCTGTTTTCACGCAACCTGGTTAAGCTATCAGCACCATATCTGTGTCATGAAAGGAATTTGGTAGAATACCTTCTTTCCCTATTTTGGAATTAATTTTTGAAGGTTTGGTAGAATTCACATGTAAAGCCATCTGGCCCTGGAGATTTTTTTCTTAGGGAGTTGATTAATAGCTTGTTCTATTTCTTTTTCTAAAATGGGATAATTTAATTAAATTATTCCCTCTTCTGTTAATCTGGGCAATCTATATTTTTCTTAGTATTCCTCCATTTCATTTTATTTATCAAATTTATTGGCATAAAGTTGGGTAAAGTAAGTCCTAATAATTACTTCAATTTCCTCTTCATTCATGAAAAGTTCTCCCTTTTCATTTTTGAGACTAACAATTTGATTTTCCTCTTTCCTTTTAGTAATCAAATTAACTACAGGTTTATCTATTTTATTTTTTTTTCATAAAACTAACTTTTAGTTTGATTTATTAATTCACTAGGTTTTTATTTTCAATTTTATTAATCTCTCCTTTTATTTTTAGAATTTCAAGTTTGGTATTTGGGGGAGTTAATTTTTTTTCTTTTGCTAGCTTTTTAAGTTGTAAGCCCAATTTATTGATCTTCTCTTTCTCTATTTTGTGCAAATATGCATCTAGAGATATAAAATTTCCCCTTATATTTGTTTTGGCTGTATCCCAGAAATTTTGGCATATTCTCTCATTATTGTCATTCTCCTGGATGAAATTATGGATTATGTCTATGATTTCACACATTCATTCTTTAGAATGAGATTATTTAATTTCCAATTAACATTTGGTCTATTTTCTCCTGGACTTATACTGCATGTGATTTTTATTGCATCATGATCTGAAAAATGCATTTACTATTTCTGCCTTTCTGCATTTGATTTTGAGGGTTTTATGCTTTAACATGTGGTCAATTTTTACATAAGATCTACGAACCATTGAGAAAAAGTAAATTCATTTCTCTTTCCATTCAGTTTCCTCCAAAGATCTATCAAACCTAACTTTTCTAATATTTTGTTTACTTCCTTAACTTCTTTCTTATTTATTTTGTGGTTTAATTTATCTAGTTCTGAAAGAGCAAGGTTGCGATCCCCTCTAGTATAGTTTTGTTGTCTATTTTTTCTTGCATCTCTCTTATCTTCTCTAGGAATTTGGATGCTATACCACTTGGTACATATGTTTAGTGTTGATTTTGCTTCATTATCTATAATACCCTTTAGTAAAATATAGTTTTCTTCCTTTTCTCTTTTAATTAAACCTATCTTTGCTTTTACTTGATCTGAAGTCAGGATTGCTACCCCTGCTTTTTTGTTTTGTTTTGATTTTATTTTTGTTTTTGTTTTTTGTTCACTTGAAGCATAATATGTTGAGCTCCAGCCCTTTACCTTCATTGTGTATGTATCACTATGTTTTAGATGTGTTTTTGTAAACAACATATTGTAGGATTCTGGCTTTTAATCCAGTCTGCTTCTCTCTTCCATTTTATGGGAGAGTTCATCCCATTCACATTCACAGTTAAAATAACTATTTCTGTATTTCCTGCCATCTTATTTACCCAAAATAATGTTTTGCTCTTTCCTATCCTTTTCCCTCCTCCCCAATATTTTTTTGATGACTACCTCCCTCAAACAGTCCTCCCTCCTTTGAGCCCCTTCACCTTTTTTTACAGCTTTCCCTAATTCTTCTATTTCCCCTTCTATTAGTCTTTCCTTTTCATTTCCCCCTTTCCCTCCCACTTCCGATAATGTGGGACAATTTGGTTTCTCTGTGAAAACAAATATGTCTGACATTCTCTCTTAGAGGCAAATCTGATGAGAGTAATATTCACCCAATGCTCATCCTCCCCCCTTTCTTCTCTCAATTGTAATAGGCAATTTTCTTTGCCTCTTCATGAGATCTAATTTCCCTTTTTTCACCTCCTTTTCTCCTCTTTTTCCACTATAATCCCCATTCCACTTCTATTTTTTCATAAATTACCAAAATAAAATCAGATTATATCCACATTCTCTAAATATACCCATAATAGAAATATTGTTCTCCAGTTCTTTCCTTTTTACCTTTTTATACTTCTTTTGCGCTCTATGTTTGGAGGAAATTTTTTGTTCAGATCTGTTCTTTGCATTAGAAATACATGAAATTCACCTATATCATCAAATATCCATCTTCTTCCCTGAAAGATAATGCTCATTTTAGCTATATTGCTTATTCTTGGCTATAATCCAAGTTTTTTGTTTTTTTTTTTTTGAATTTTGGAATATCAGATTCCAGGCCCTGCAATCCTTTAAGGTGGAAGCTGATAGATCTTGGGTGATCCTCATTCTGACTCCTCAGTATTTGAATCCTTTCCTTCTAGCTGCTTGCAATATCTTTTCCTTGTGATACTTCTCAAATTTAGCCATTATATTCCTTGGGGATTTAATTTTGGGGTCTGTTTTAGGAGATGATTGGTGAATTCTTTCAATGGCTATTCTACCTTCTGATTCTAAAATATCAGGGGATTTTTTTTTTAATTTCCTGTAAAATAGTGTCTAGGTTTTTTTTTTCCATCATGGCTTTCAGGAAGCACAGTACTCCTTAGATTGTGTCTCCTAGATCTGTTTTCCAGGTCAGATGTTTTTATTAGGAGATATTTCATATTTTCTTCTATTTTTTCATTTTTTTTGGTTTTTGTTTGACTGACTCAAACTTTTATTGAGTCATTCACTTCCATTTGTCCAATTCTAATTTTTAGTGTATTATTTTCTTCAGTTATTTTTTAGCTCCTTTTGTAATTGGCCAATTGAATTATTTTGTTCAATGCATTCTTTTTCCATTTCACTAATTTTGTTTTTCAGTGAATTAGTTTCTTTTTCACATCTCTTTTGTAGGCCATCATATGCTTTTTCCATTCCTTCTTGCAATGATCTCATTTCATTTCCCCATTTTTCTTCTAACTCTTTTTAACAATTCTTTATGCAATCTTCCAGGAAAGCTCTGTGAAATGGGGACCAGCTGATATCTCTCTTTGGGGCTTCTTCTGGAGTTGCTTTACCTTTAGGAACAGACAATTTTCAGATGAAGAAAATAAAACTATTTCTAGTCATATGAAAAGGTGTTCCAAATCACTATTGATCAGAGAAATGCAAATTAAGATAACTCTGAGATACCACTACACACTTGTCAGATTGGCTAGCCTGACAGGAAAAGATAATGATAAATGTTGGAGGGGGATGTGGGAAAACTGGGACACTGATACATTGTTGGTGGAACTGTGAACAGATCCAATCATTCTAGAGAGCAGTTTGGCACTATGATCAAAAAGTTATCACATTGTGCATACTCTTTAACCCAGCAGTGTTTCTACTGGGTCTATATCCCAAAGAAATCATAAAGGAAAGAAAGGGACCCACATGTGCAAATATGTTTGTGGCAACCCTTTTTGTAGTAGCTAGAAACTGGAAACTGAATGGATGCCCATCAATTGGAGAATGGCTGAATAAATTATGGTCTATGAGTGTTATGGAATATTATTTTTCTGTAAGAAACAACCAGCAGGATGGTTTCAGAGAGGTCTGGAGAGACTTACATGAACTGATGCTGAGTGAAATTGGCAGAACCAGGAGATCATTGTACACAGCAACAAGACTATATGATGATCTGTTCTGATGGACAATGAGATGATTCAAATAAGTTCCAATTGTTCAGTGATGAAGAGAGGCATCTACACCCAGGGAGAGGCCTGTGGGATCTGATTGTGGACCACAACGTAGCATTTTCATGCTTTCGGTTGATGCTTGCTTACATTTTGTGTTACTTCTCAGGGTTTTTTTTTCTTGTAGATTCAATTTTTCTTGTATAACAAGATAATTGTTTAAATATGTATTCCATTTGTCATATATTTTAACATAATTAACATGGGTTTAATATAATTAAATGTCCTGCCATTTAGGAGAGGAAGTGGGGGGAAGGAGAGAAAAATTTGGAACAGAAGGCTTTGCAAGGGCCAGTGTTGAATAATTACCCACAAATATGTTTTACAAATAAAAAACTTTAATAAAAAATAAACAAATTGTTTCTTTTTAGTTATTTTAATATTGTCTTCTGGACCTGGAAGCTTTGAAATTTAGCCATAATGTTCCTGTGAATTTTCATTTTAGGATGTCTTTCAAGTGATTAATGAGTTTTTCCCATTTTCCTTTTACCCTCTAGTACTAAAATTTCTGAACATGTTTTTCTTATTTGTTAATGTAGAGTGTCAACACTCTTTTTTTGTCATAAACTTTTAGGTAGTTCAACAATTCTTATATCATCTCTTCTCAATTTGTTTTCCATATTAGTTATTTTTCTAACGAGATATTGCATGCGCTCTTCTATTTTTTTCATTTTATTTTATTTCTTGATCTCTTTATGAAATTGTCTTTTAAATGTCTTTTTCCAATTTGTTAACTTTCTTTTGATAATTACCTTGCTTTTCCTGCATTAACTCTTTTTTCGCCTAAACTTTTTTCTACCTCTCTGGTTTTTATAGTAATTTTTAAACTCTTTTCACATCATGAAACAATTTTACATTTTTTACAAGTAGCTTTTTTATTTTATCTTTTTTTTAAATTTGAACCCTGATCTTTTCTATCAGCATGGTAACTGTGTATGATCTGGTTATTTTCCTGTTGTTTCCTCAGTTTTAATGACAATTTCTTGGTTGTTAACTTTATGGTATTGTTGGACTCTTCACTCGGGCTGTAAGGAATGATGTCTCGGCCTTAAGTTTTTTTTTTGTTTGTTTTTGTTTTTGTTTTTGTTTTTGCGCTGTTGTTTTCAGAGAACTCTCTGGGGTTCTTTGATCTTTTTGCAGCCATTTGGGAAGTTTTGCCTCATAGTGTGGGAGTCAGTCACTGATCAGGTAAAGATTCTGGAGTGGATGTCCCTCAACTGTTACTGAGTAGAGGATTAGATGCAGTTTCAGGTTGTAACTGTGAATGAAGAGGAATAAGCACACACTGTGAATGTGATGGCAGAAGGATTGGGACCCTATGTCCTGTGGTCTCTTGTAGGAAAATGGAGTTCATGGTTTTGATTCCAGGGCAGTGGGTAAAACTGGTACTTACAGTCACTGGAGGGCCTACAAGTAATAGTGTCATTTTATTTGGCAATGTTGCTGGAGTCTCTGGTAATGGCTTAGGAGCTGAGAGGAGTACATGAAGATATCCATAGTCCAAGGTATGAGCTGGAGGATCAGCAACCACACTGGGCACTGAATTACAGAACCAAAGAATGAGTTGAACATCCACCCCATAATCTTTCCCTGAACAGCTGACTGACACCCACATTCTGAGGTAAAAGCTCCCAAATATAAGGCTGCCATAGTTTGCTATTTGTTGACTTGGGGGTATCTGCTCTGACCAGACCACCACCTCAAGAGGTCAGATCTATTTTAACATTCTGCCAAGTTATCTTAGGCTGGACTACTGCTTTACTCTGACTTTTACTTTTTCTGTCACTCCAAAATTCATTTTGAGGCATTAAGGTTTTGAGGGTGGGAGAGAATTTGGTAATTTCCTGCCTCATTCCATCATCTTCCACAATTCCTTAGGGATTAGTCTTCTGTTCCCTCTTTCAATTTAACTGTTTTTGTTGACTGTTATTAAATTCAGAATAAACATTTACATAGTGAAAACTTACCTTCTTAGTCTCAGCCTTAGCTCTTTAGTAAGACCTTAATTTAATGACTATTATGTGGAGAATTCTTCAGATAAATAATTATCAAGTCACCTTTGCCCTAAATTATCTCAGAGAATATTCCTATCACTCAATACACTCCACTTTCAAAGTTCTTTGTCTTTCTTTGTTGGCTCACCTTCAAATCCTTACTGAAAATTTAGCCTCCATGTTTATACAGGACTTTTTCCAGATCATAATGTTGATACTGGCACCTTTGTAACTTCAGTTCTTGTTCATATTGGAATAGATTTTCAGGTTTTAGTTTTGAAGAACAACAAAGTACATATTTCATATTATGAAATCATTTGAAACCCCACATTTTCTTCACAACATTTGAATCAGTACCTGCCATTTTTATTTTCCTAATATTTGTTGACAGACAGGCACATTGAAGAAACAAAAAGAATGAACACCATAAATGACCCAATTTAATTCAATTCAAATAAAGAAACATTTATTGAACAGCCCATGTGCACAAGATTCTGATGGATTGGCAACCCATTGAGTTAGTCTTTCAGCATATATTTCTTGGATTAGCTTTGCAGATGGACAATGAGCATGACCTAGAATTAAGTAAGAGAATATTAGGCTGAGTCAAATTTGAAAAAATTTTTTTAGCACTTTCAATGCTTGTTTCCTTAAAAATCTATTCTTTTAACACTAATATTGTTACAGTGATCTTATGTCACCTTGAATCATGGAACACTATAATTTAAAGAAACTAAATTACACTTGATCCAAAGGTAATAGGAAGATCCATGGTATGTATTATATATTGCCCTGTTTACACATTATGACTGTGTTCTAAAGGCCATTTCTATGTGGAGGTTCTTTAAGAGAAGACTGGTCTTTTGTTAACAGGATTGGTCTTTGATCATTTCAGTCAAATGAAAAAACAATATAAAAACCTTTAATTTTCCTATGTGGCTTTCTATATCTCAGCCATATTGTTGTTCCTCACACATGACACACAATTTCCCTTTCTGTGTATTTATAATGGCTATCTCCAATGTCTTGGATGTTGGGTTGGTTTTTTTTTTTAAGTCATTATTACTTCTTGGAATCCTCAGCTTCCTCCAAGACTTAGTCCAAGCTTATATCTTCTTGAGGTCTCTCCTGATCCTTCTGATAGTTAGTACTCCCTCATCTCCAAAACAAGGGCACCTTATAGCTGCTTTTCTATATATTTACACATGCTATTTCATTAAGAAAAGGGAGATTTTTTTGACTTTGCTGAAATAGAATGTCTGGCACGTAGTAGGAGTTTAATGAATTCATACTGTCTGATTAGTAGAATTATAGAAAGAAAGCAGAAATTCTCAAGTATCCTGCAATGTTTAAACCATTTATTGGCATTAATTTGCCTTTTTATAAATGTGAAATCCTTATTGGACTGCTAATGTGTTGCTATCCTAGAAATGGAATCATATCAGTATTGGCTTTCCTACAAATTAAATCTGAAGGCACAGAGAAATAGATAGCTCACAGAGTCTTCTCAGAAGGAATCGCCATGAAGATAATTGCATCTTACATGCTAACATCTGCTGCTGAGGATGAGGAAGTAGACAAATTCTAAAAAGAAATTGATAAGATTCTCCAAATTGACTCAACATATAACCTGATATTAGGTGATTTCCATGTGAAGGGAGACTTGAGAAATGATGGCAAAAATGTGTTGAGAATTGTGGTTTACAATTAAGAGATGAAAAGGACAAAAGACTGTATCTTGCTCAGGGGCCTCATGCATATTTATCATTAATTCTTTCTTCAAGAAGGGATTGGAGAAGGTGCTAACCATGGTAAGGAGCAAGCAATAGTACACTGAAAAGAAATTGACTATATCTGAATGACAGGAAAAGACTGGTTACTGAAGTGGGAGTCATTTCTAAATCAGATGTCTGTGCACATGCAGACAGGTCACCAACTAGTTACAGCTAAACTCAAATTTAATATTGAGCTAGTCTGTTTCAGATCTCAAGGAGCAGAGGCATCGGCTCCACCATGGGTGGTACTCTCATAAGAGAAGAGGATAGAAGAGTAAGAAGGGATCATAATAGAATCAGATAGCATTATATTCTTTGCTTCTTATTTTAAATTTCTTGAGGTTTTTGTTATGTAAGATCTTTTTTATTTTTGAATAATTAAACTAATCTATTTTTATCCCTTAAATATCTTCTAAATCAGATTCTTCAACTTTTTTTCTATTATAGATACTCTTGGCAGCCTGGTGAAACCTATGGATCTATTTTCTTGAATAACATTTTTAAATGAATAAAATAAAATAGGCAGGATTAAAAGGAAACCAATTTCATTGACATAAAGTTATTAAAATTTTAAAATCAAGTTAATGGACTCCAGGTTAAGAAATCCTGGTCTACATCATAGTTATTATTTTTCACTTCATAATTTTGGAATGATATAGCTATATTATTTATATTGCTGATATACATATTTTTCCATTTAGTTGGATCATTGGCAAATTTGATTTGTTTTCTTAAATAATATGAGACAAGATATTTTTGCTAGTGATACATGATTTTATAACTAGTTATCATTGAATAAAAAAATTAATGAATTCCTTTATCAATTAAAAAAATCTTTGCTTAAATGACTTTTTTAGTTGATTCTATATTTAAAATAATTCAATTGGTCAAATTAGGTGCTCTTAATATAGGATCTTTTTTTTTAAAGAAACTAATAATATCAGAAACAAAATTTAGAAACAAATTAATGTAACCACTGTCCCAAGCATTGAGACTATAGAGTTCATAAGAAGAGATGATCTTGGGGTATGAATTAAAATATACCACATTATTACATAGTCAGTAAAATAGAACTTTCCAAAAGCAGTATTGTAATCTAGAAACATATACTCCCTCTTCTGCTCAGTTATTTAGGAGATGAGGCAGAAGACACTTAGAAGCAATCTGTGGATGTTATGAGATATGCTTTAGTGAATGGATTCTTAATCTTTTGTGTGTGTGTAAACCTTACCTGGAGAGCAGGCTAGTAAAACCTGTGCACTCCTTCTCAGAATGTTTGAAAATGCATAAGCTAAGATGTAATGTTACATAGTGCTAAAAAGGAATCGATTGTTTTAAATATGGTTATCTAAATATAATTTGTAAAAGTCCATAGACTAAGCTTAAAAAGCCCTATTTTGTTATATCATTAGTCTAGTAGTACAGCCATTCTTTTCTAAGTGCTTAATCAACTGAAGGGAGGAAAGAATGTTTCTGTACATATCCAATGTCCTTCAGGATTCTTCATGGCCTCTGTCACTGATTGGTCAGGATGCCAATCAATATTAAGTCAGATGATGATGGCATAACAACCAGTAGTACTAATGGATAAAGGGAAAGGTAGTGATTTTCTAGGTAATTAGGTGGTACAATGGGTAGAGTACTGGGTTTGGATGAATTGAAAACAAGTATCCAAAGAATCATATTATATGAGCAGAGGTTGGAAAAAAAAGAAATTTCTCACCTACAGAAATGAAATTCTTAAACTAGGGCTATATAGTAAATAGGAGAGCCATAATTTGAATGTAGTCATTATTTCTCCCGAATATGCTTCCTATTACACTACATTCACAGAGTACATAGCCACCTATGCAATGTGACTTGAAGTTTACCAGAAGACCTTCTTGAAAAAAAAAAACAAACAAACAAGCAATGATCTAAGTCAATATTCATTTAAGTGTGTGTTATGTGGTAGACACTAAGGAAAAAGTTGAAGGAAAAGCAGGAGAAAGAAGTTTCAAGGGTGATTCTAGACTACATTTGTCTCACATCATAGAAAGGTAGGCAACTATTTGAGTGAGATAAAAGGGACTGGTAACACATTACCTAACTTTGCCCTGGGTTCATTGCCTTGTTGATGGTCCAAAGGCAGATGTAAGAAGCCTATTATATGAGGAAGACATTTACAACACTTATAACCATCCCAAACTTTAATTTACTGCCTCAGGAGAGAGTGGATTTCCTATAAGTAAGAAAAGCTAAAACCATCATCTGTCCTACTTTTCTTTCTCAATATGTTGTTATTGGAATTATCTTTCTTTTTCCCTTTCAATAATTTCCCAAATTTCCCCATCTACATCCCACATTTTGAGCATGTCATAAATATTCTGAAAATACAAGAGGAAGTTAAATGAATTTATATTTCAGAAAACCTTCCATATTAAATGCTTTCTGATATCAAACTAAGTTGTAATCTTTGGCTACTTCCTCACATATTTTTAGAAAGATTTACTAGAGATAGAGGTTGAAGTAAATGGGGGAAAATGAAGTTTTTAATTTAGCTCCTTTTTATTGTCATGAATGGTGTCTTATAAATTAATGAATGTAATATCATTATTATGCAAGTCTACTTTTGAAAGAGAAAAAAATTAATGAATAGAGAACTCATGATAAGGGTTGGGAGAACAAGAACTTTCTCCTCTCAAGTAGAGTAAAGAAATTGACTGTGGGATTTTCTAGTATGGATTTAATTTTGAAACTTCATACAAAGAAACTTCCTTTTGTCATGGCAGAAATTGCTCCTCACAGTTGCTGTGCTTGGGTTGAGAAAATTATATGCTTTTGGCTTTTTGTAAATCACAGTGAAAATATCTTACTGAAGAACAACCAGAGAAAAGCAACTGAAATGATGCAAGGCCTTGGAATCATGTCACAAGAATATCACTTAAAGAAACTGGGGATATATATCCTGGAGAAGAGAATGCACTGGGAGTACATTGTTTTGTTCAAGTAATTGAAGGATTTTCATATAGAAGAAAAAATGGACTTGTTTTGGTTCCCAGATATCAGAAGTAATTGCAAAAAAAGACATCTTTAGGTTCAATGTTAAAGAAAATTCCTAAAACTTCAATTTATCTGAGAGTGAGAGATAATGCCCTCATAAGTTGTGAATTTTTATCTCATTGAACAGGCTTTCAGGCTAAGGCTGGATGGACAAGCACTTGTTGGGTATATTCTAGTAGGGATTTCTGTCTTGTTGGGAGCTTATTTTATTATAATCCTTTATGGTATAGTGAAATAATCCCTGAATTTGGAGTAAAAATATCTGTGATCCAAAAATCACTTTGATACCACCTATATGTTCCTTGGCAAGTCAATCCCCTCCTCCAAACCTCAATTTCCACATCTGTAAAATAAGGCATTTTGTCCTCGTTGATGTCTAAGGATCCTTGAAACTAAATTTCTGGGTTATTGCTTTATATGAGAATGGGTCCCATTGAAATTAAGTTACACATCAGACTCATCTTGGTGGAAAACTTCAATTTCCATTGAAGAACAATTTTCTCAGCAACATGAGATTTGGGACTTTGTCTTGTCTACCTTTATCCCCCAAAGTAAGTAACCCAGCCATTCCAACACTGAAGACATTAAAAGTGTTGATTTGCTTTATGTAAATTTAATTTCTACCCAAATCCTGTGAGAGATTAAAGATATCAGAAATTAAGAGATTCAGTTCATTTCCACTCCACAGTGCAAAACTGTCAAGATTTGGAAGATTGCAGAAGAAAATAAAAATACATAATCTACATAAGGCTCCAAATTAAACTGATCTCCCCATCTCTTTTCTCATAACAACCTCCAGCTAATATGAAAAGTATTATGATCTTTAATTTACATAGGAAAACTAAAATATACTTAGAACAGAAAGGCTCTACGGCCAATGTCAAAGCTGTTACAGTAAAGAGCTGATTCAGACTCTTTTAATTTTTCTCCTTTTTTTCCAATGAATTGGAAAATTTAGATAATTTTCACCCTATAATATATTAGCACATAGAATCATTGATTTATAGCTGGGAGAAACTGAAGAGATTTTTAAGTCTAATACTTTGATTTAACAGAAGAGGAGACATCCAGAGAAGTTTCATGTTTTGTCCATTGTCACAAACATATTGTATGGAATTGGAATTAGAACTCAGGACCTTTTGTTCTAAATGGAATTCCTCCCTTTCTCCCCCCACACCAAACCTGCCACTTCTCCATTTTCTAAAGAAGAAAAGAGAAATCACTAAAATAATTTTTTTCCTGCATGATCCTGCTGGAGGAGAATTTTTTTTAGTCAATTTTCTCTAGGACTTCTCTGAGGTGAGCAACAAAGAAGAGCTTGTGAGTGGAATGAATAGTCTATCCCATCCTTTGAGTCCCTGCATATCCTTAACAGACTGGACAAGTGGTTTGGACTGTTTCTTCTTTACTCAGGGAGAAGGTCTATATTTATGGTTTCTGATTCTCATAAAAAAAACTAAACAAACAAACAATGAAAGTAAGTAGTTATTTGTCCAAATTCCTACAGAGAAAGATTCTAAGTGAGACAGTGTATCATAGAAGCTTCATAAATTAAGTGTTATACCTGAAGCCAGGAAGGTCTGGATTTATTTCCTGCCTTTTAAATCTAATAGCTATAGGATTTTGTACAAAGCCTTTCTGGACTCAATTTCTTTTTTTTTTTCAGAAATTTTAAAACATTTTTATATAAAGTTTAGAGGTCTCAATCACACCACTCCCTCTCTCTGACTTAATTTCTTCATGTATAAAATAAGGGACAATACTACCTGTAGGACCCATCTTCCATGACTTTAATAGGACCTAGATGAGACCAAAATGCTAGGAAAGCACTAGAAAATATCACCTCTTAAGAAATTTGCCAAGTCTGCTAGGAAAAGGGGCATACTAGGAGGAAAATTCCTGTGAAGATAATTTATATCTGAGCCTTGTCTATTGTATATCTGTTGGGATTTCAGCTCTTTAATTCTGGGGCTGTGCCTAGATATAAGTACGTTAACCTGTATTCTTAATATTTCTTATATTTTACTCATGATGGAAACCACAAGGGTGAAATATGTAACTGAAAGTGCTTAGATGTTTGGAAAAGCGAAGGACATTTCTTCCTGGTTTCAAATAATTCTTAATGATCTCCCAACCCATTCTGTTCACTTTGGCTTTCAATTTCCTTTCTCTTTAATGAAGGAAAGCTTTTAAAGGACTAATTCAACTCTGATGAAATTAAGAGAAACTGTTAAACATCACATATTGAATATGTAAAAATCATATTAATGAAAAGAGTAATATGAACTTGTCTTAACCAAAATGGCAATATGGACTTGTCGGTATGTGATGAAATAGAAAAACCCATCTCAATTTAAGTAATGATGTTGCTCATAGTTCATATAGATCAATGTTATATCCTAATAAAATAGTATCATAATTTCTATTTGCAAATGATTTTACAGTTTACAAAGTACTCTGGCATACATTTTCTTATTTAGCTTTCATGACCATACCCATCACCAGCAATTTTTGGCACCCAGGATAAGCAGCAGCAAAGGTATATTCCTCTTTTGACCAATTTTTTTGTATACATGATGTGGAAATAATATAAAAAATAACTGACAACTGTCATTGGAGGGGCTCACTGATAAGTATTATTTTTTGTAAAATGATCAGGATGTTTTCTATTTTAAATAATTATTCTCCCTAAGTAGGTGCTAAGTTCAATAGTTTCCCTACTGTTAAATGAGCATATTTGCTAAGTTTTGTATCCTCTAAGATTCAGTTTTCTAAGGAAAAGCCCCAGTCATCATCTTCTGGTTATAAACTTGAATTCAGGTCTTGCTGACTATAATTGTTCTCTTTCTACTATACCTTAATAATTCTCATTTTAAACACTTTTCTTTTTTCTTTCCCTGAAGCATTTAGGGTTAAGTGACTTACCTGGGATCACATAGCTAGGAAGTATGAAGTGTTAAGTGTCTGAGATCATATTTGAACTCAGGTCTTCCTGACTTCAGGGCTGGTACTCTATCCACTGTACCACCCAGCTCCCCCTCCTTTCCTTTTCTTATTGCCAAACTCAATTGTATCGGTATGGGAAATTCCTGGGTATAGAAACTCTATCAAGGCAGATTCACATCTGCTCTTGGTGTAGTTATAAGCACAGGTTCTTAAGTCTGAATTTAAGAATTTAAAAATATTTTAAATATATTTCAACAAAATAGATTGCTTTGCAAAATATTACTTAATTTTGTGCATCTAAGACTATTCTGAGAAAGGATCCATAGGGTTGAATAGCTGCCAAAGGACTGAAAAACTATCAAAAAGTTTAGAATCTGTTACAGAATTGCCTGCAAAACTGAGAGAGGAGAGACAAGAAAGGAACCAACATTTATAGAGTGCCTACTATGTGCCAGAGGCTGTGCTATGCACTTTCTTTTTATTTCCTAATCAATCTTTGATTTATCCTCATAACAACCTGGCCCATTAGATGCTATTGCTCTCCCCATTTTACAGTTGAGGAAACTGAGACAAAGAAAGTAATTCACTTGCCCAGAGCCACAGATCTAGAAAGTAGCTGAGGTGTGATTTGAACTCAGCCTTTTTAAACTCCAATACTAATACTCTAATTACCACATCAAGAGAAGAGATTAAGTGACAACTTCTGAGTTAGAAAACTAATATATAGATATAGATATAGATAGATAGATAAATGTATACAATCTCAGAGGCAGAATTTGAATCCAGATCTTCTTTTATCTGATGCTAACACTTTACTTACTATGTTACACCAACTCCTTTAAGATAGCTACAAACCTTTTGACTTTATTTCCCCTCATCCCATTAATTTTTCAAGAATAACAGTATGAGGTCTAAGCACTTGGAATTGAAGCACATGATATGCTTCATATCAGTGCCTATTTGCTCCTTCCCTCCTTTTCTTCATATCAGTCGTCCTCTCTGTTTCAAGAAATTAAGATCTAACAGATCCCATTAATATTCTTCTAGAAATAGTGTCCTTATGTTATTATAAGTAAGTCTCACAGAAAAAGAAATTAATCATCACTATAACTAATCTAGGTAGTATCTTCAAAACGCTGGAGCAAATATATTTAAATTACATCAAAAGAATCTGGAAGCTAGAACTCCCAGAGAGAATACAATTAGAATTGTCCTCAAGACATTCCTAAGACAAAAGAGGCCCAAAGATGCCTCATAAAACATTTTGTACACATTTTGCTTAGGCTGCACATTCAGTCTGTTTTCTGTCCCTGTGTATAAATAGCATCTCAAAAAAAGGCAGCTATTTAGGGAAAATAATAGACATTAATTAAAATATGCACAATGGGAAGTGAAAGATCTCAGGTTTCTAAAAGTAGAGGATGGTGATTCAGTAATAAATAGCTCGGCCATTTTTAGTTTGCAATCCTTCCCTTTTAATTGTCTGACACTATTGTCCTGACTGTTACCTATTCAGGCTGTCTAAACATGGCTTCGCTTCCAAATCCTATTGCACTTGATAGCTACTCTAGAGCCTATTAGAAAAACCCAGCTATTCTAGTGTGTTGTGGGCAAATGGAAATAACAATGATCTGATATTTCGATTAAAAAAGATAGTGAATCAACAAAATTGTTCCCAATATGGAATAGTTGAACTTTGGATAGATAGTCACCCAGTTACTTCTGATCATTTTTATTCTTTAAATTTGATGAGATGCAGAGCTGTTATTGGTTAGAAAACTGCATTCAGTAAAGCTTTGTGTGAGATGTAAATGCTTACAAATAGATCATTCCCATGTAAAATAAGTGGATCTATTGTCATCATTAACTGTAACTAAACTAAGAAACACTTTCATGCGCAACACATCCTCTGAAACCTAGATCAAGGGAAATAGACTCTCCTTTCTCCTCATACATAGCTCTCCGACATATTAAACACAAAAGATGTAATGAAAATTTTTCATCAATAATAATAATAATAATACCAATGCTAATAATAATGTCTGCTGAACATTAAATATATAAGGATAAAAGCAGAAATGTGCATTGTTCACAGATTAAACACTATCCAGAAAGAGAAGATAATATAATGACAATGCAACATGTTTATATAATATTTTACGATTTTCTTATTACTTTCTGTATGACAACTATGAGAAATGGGTGATGCAAGAATTATTATCTATACTTTATAGTTCAAAAGATTGACATTCAGAACAGGTCTTGAAGGTCATTAAACTGTAATAGTGATAATCCCTATGGTCTTTACATTAACTTAGAAAACCACAAGATAACATTAACTATTTTGTTTTATATTTATAGTTATTTTGCTAAACATTTCCCAATTACATTTTAATCTGATTTGGCATCATAGGAGTTTTGTGGGACAAGTCTTCTGTTCCTCCATCTCTCTCAGGAGTTTGATACTTCTGATCTTATCCAATAAACTCATTTTTACAAATCAGGAAAGCAAGGTGGCACTGTGGCTAGACTGATGTTTCTGGAATCAAGAAAACCTAGTTCAAATTTAGCTTCAGACACTTTGGCATTGTGTGAAAGTGGGTAAATTATTTAACCTGTGTCTGCCTCAATTTTCTCAACTGCAAAACATGGATAATAATAGCACCTATCTCTCAGGATGATTACAACCAAATGAGATAGTTTTAAAGGACCTAGAACAATGTGTCACATACAGTAGATGCATAAGTGCTTGTTCCCTTCCCCCTTTCTCTCTTCCCAAGATCACACTATCCATCTTCAAAAACAGACCATTAATTCCATAATATGCAGAATGCCTTTTTTATCGTTTATCAATAAATACTTATTGTTTATTCTTTTTGGGAGGATGGGGGGTAAAGGGTTGGACCTATTATTTTATTGGTGTAGGAAACTATGTGAAAGCTCCTTCTATGAATGGAGACACGACCACATAGTAGATAGAGAATTATGCTCATAATCAAGACACCTGCTTCAAGTATTACCTCTGACATTTACTGAATATATGATCCTGTGAAAATTGTTTAACCTCAAAATGTTCCATGCAACTTTCTGAGATATTAAATTAGAGTCTTAGATAATTGTTTGCTACATTAAGAAGTTGGGACTTGCTCAGGTTTACACAGAAATACTGTGTGTGAGGGAGGACTTGAATCCAGGGCCTTCTGCCTCAAAGTCTCCCCCTCAATCTAATATACCATGCTGTCTCTCCAATAAGTAAAGACCAATTCATATAAAGGAATAAATAGATATTATGAATAATAAAGGAATAAATAGAAATTTTGTGGATATATACATATTTTATATATACATATATATACCCATAATTTCTATTTATCTACATGTACATATATATACAAAATATGCATATTGTGACTATATTTGCATATAAGAAATATAAATTATTTTGTGCATTTATATATGTAGGACATGGACACCATACACAGGGTGTTGTTCTTATTGATATTGTTGTTTTTGTTATTTAACCTGGACCAGTGACTTCATTGATTTTTTTTTTTGCTGAGGCAATTGGGGTTAAGTGACTTGCCCAAGGTCACACAGCTAGGATACATTAAGTGTCTGAGGCCAGAACTCAGGTCTTCCTGACTTCAGGGCTGGTGCTCTATCCATTGCTCCACCTAGCTGCCCCGACTTCATTGACGTTAGCAACTCTCAACTGAGAAATCTTTCATACCAATACCAAACAACATATCATGTTAGTTACTTGAATTAAGCAGCAAATGACTTGCCCATCAGTGCCAAGCTATAATTATAGAGGGGATTTCCTCATCAAGATTTCCCTATGCCAATGAAATCACTGATCTAGACTAAAAATAAATATATTTGTAATATGGATATGGTAGGGATACAAATACTAGAAAAAAGAAAAACAATTATTGCTCCCAAGAAGTTTGTATTCTAATGAGGAAGAAGATACATAAAAGGGAGATGAAAAGATAGGGGATGAGATTAAATGAAGGTATCCTTGTCAGGAACAGGTCCAAGATAAAAATAAAGGCTGGCTAGCCTGAACTTTTCCCCAAAATGAATATCCCAAGAAGAACTCATCAATGGATAAAGGGAACAGGCTTTGTGAAGGGATAATCCGGGGTGAGAAAACTACAGGAATAGCTAAATGTTCCAGAGTGAAGAAGCTTAAGTGCTAAGGAAAGTTTAAGAATGAGACAGAAGCAGGGATATGGTGGCTCTTAAACAGGGAGCCAAACAATTCACTGGAGTAACCCTAATAAGAAAAAAGTTTATGTTGACTACAGTATTTATTTAACCCCCATTGATGTGATATCTCTATTTAAATACATTAGCCAAGATTACATCATTAGCTTATTATCCTAAACCATTTCCTAAGAGAAAAAAATGCAATAACAATCATAATATGATATGTCTAACCATAAACCTGTTTCATCTTTCCTTGATACATATGGTTTAATGGGGCTATATTAGACATAAACTTACAGAAATGTAGCAATGAGTCACATGTTGCTGAATCACTTTACAACCCTGGACTGAAAGTCTGATCTTTTTAGGGAATATAATGTATCATTTCCTGTGTGAGACTGTTTCTCTTCTGGATCCCCATTTGCATGCTGAATGAAGTTTCTCAGAAAGCTGACACAGTATTAATCTATTTTAGCAAACATCATCAACATCAGTTTTAAGCCTAGGATCTGTAGAGCTTTCCAGGCCTGTTCCCTCTCTGAGCAATGAGGCAGCTTAAACCTAGATCTATAAAACTATTAAGGTCTATTCTTCCCCTTGAGCTACAGAGACAATGTAGAGAAACTTCTGAAGCATTTCAAACTAAGGAGCAGAGCAGCCTTTCACTGATCAGATCAGAAAGCTTCTCCTCTCAGCTTCCAGCATTTAAGCTCCCCTCCAGTCAGATCAGCTCCCCTGATGAACTATACATAATCTTAAATGGGGTCATATCTAAGAATGTGTTGCTCCATCCTTCTATCTCCATTCTCTCTGCTTCTCTTTATTTCTCAGATCTGTTTTGCTTTTTCTATCTTCTGTGTGCAGCTTCTAAAAACAATTTCTCACTGCTTTCCTGACTTCTCCAATGCCCTAAATCCAGTCCTTATATATCACAGCCCAGATTTGAATTCAAGCTTTCCTAACTCCAGGCCTAAGACTGTAGTCACTAAACCACCTAACTGAAGACATATTGAAGATCTAATTCAAATGATTTAGATTAGATAGGAAAGGTAAGCTTGTTGAACATAGAGATGCTTTCTATTTGTATATTTGTATTCTTAGCACAAAGCCTGACACATATTAAAGTGCTTAAAAATGCTCATTGATTGCTAGGGGAGGGGGAAGCAGGTTAGCCTGGCAAACAGCTCACAACAAAGGTTCAGGAAAAACTGTGAGTCACCTATAATAAAATAACTATCAAGTGTCCAACATGGGCCTAGTGCCAGGCTCTTCCAAGATTCCCACTGTCATACTTTCGGGACTGAAAGGGGCCTCAGAGGTCAAAGCACTCTGAATTTAGATATGGAAAGGATAGCAAAGGTAATTTAGTTGTACCCACTTATTTTATAGGTGAAGAAAGTAAGGCATGAAATGTTAAAATCACATAAGTAGCAAATCAAGATTCAAATACAGGTCCCTTTTAATGCACTATACCTGTTTTTTTCTCCCTCTTACTCTATAGCATAAGGGAAATTATGGCATATGGAAAACGTAAAGAGAGCTGGTTATATGGGATTGAAAGTCAAAAGGGTAGGATTTGCCACTCTAAATGACTATGTTATTTTGGACAAGTCACTTCAAAAATCTGGGTTTAAATTTGCCCATTTATAATTAGAAGGGAGGGAATAGTAATCCTTAAAAAATCCTTCTATAATGGAAAAAAATAATACTAGTTCTATGAAGATAAATATTTTCATAAGAAAAAAATGAAAAATAAATGAGTGATTTTTGACTTAGAATATCTATCTCAAGTCATTTCATAGGCTATCGCCTTTCTAATCTGTTCATGGTCATAGTAAGAGATAGAAAACTGCAGAACATTATAGGGAAAGGGAAAAAAAAACAGAAAGAGATGAAGTGTTATGAGCCTAAGGGGAAAAAAGTGGGGGGGGCAGGATAAAGAAGAAAAACAACAAAAATTGCTGTCAGCAGTGAGATTGGGGGGGGCGGATGGAGGGGGCAAGAAAAAATTACAGAAAATTGTACCTCTGTTCCCTTCTGCTGACAAAGCCCCCCGCAGCTGCCATGGAAGGAAGGTGAATGAAGTGTGGTTGATAATATTTAAGACATTATGAATTCATTTTATAGACAGAATTTAGACTGGGAACGAATCCTCATCTGTCATCATCCCATCTTCTGTCAAATGTATGTTGCCCTTGGCAATGGGTATGCTGTTACTAATTTGGTTTTCTGTTGTTTGGAAGCTTGGTTTTCTTCCTTGGTTCTCTCAGTTGTGGGGGATTTTTTTTTTTTAATGGATCACAAAATAAAGAGAGGCTTTGATTGATTTCTGATGGTGGCTCTTACTCCATTGTAGTTAGTGTCAGGTGCCAAACTGATTGCTTGATGTTTATTACATGGGTGAGTGGGAGGATCTCAGCTCTCGACTGCTATTATTGTTACAACAGTAGGCCCCAGTTTGACTGAACTCGGTGGAAAATCACAGAAAGCAGCCCTTGCTAGGAGGAAAGATCGGGTTTTTCTTTTCTTCTGTGCATTATTGCCCCCCATTCCCTCAACCACCAACCAGGTCAGACCTCTTCAACACCTCTTGGCTGGGCTATTTTAATCGTTTTCCAACCTTTCTTTCTGTTTCCAGTCTCCGGATCCAATTCCTCTTCTACACAACTGTCAACCTCTTTCTTCTTCCTCAAGCATAATTCTGACCGTGTCACTACTTTACTCAAGGAATTTCAGTGGCTCCCAATTGCTTGAGAATAAAGCCTCTGTGTGGATTTAGATAATTTCATAATCTGGTTCCAATTGAACTTTCTTTCAGTGGCTCCCAATTGCTTGAGAATGAAGCCTCTGTGGGGATTTAGATAATTTCACAATCTGGTTCCAATCGAACTTTCTAGACTACATTTCAGGTACTCTTGTTCCAGTTAAACCAAAGGACTTGCTGTAGCACCCCATCTCCCATTTGTCTTTCTTTGCACAGGCTGCCTTTATTATTTGGACTGATTTTTTGACCTCTGCATCTTGAACCTGCTAGCTGTTTTCAAGTGTCTCCTCCTTCTAGAAGTACTTCCTGATTTCCTCAGCTATTATTCCTTTCCCTTCTTACACAAATTACTTTGTATTTGTTGTAAATTTGTTCTTTCAAGTTCCTCTCTATTTTGTCTTCACTTAATTGGGAACAGTAATTTTTTTTCTATAAGAGAATGTAAGCTTCATTAGAGTGGGTATTATCTTCACATCACCAGTCCCTAACATGTAGCATGGCATGTAGTAGGTATTTAATAAACATTTTCTAAATTGAATGTTATTTTTCTTGCTATGTTCAGAAGAGTACAGTCTCCTAATCTGAACAATCTTTGAGTCTGTTCCTTCTGAATATTCTTCTTATGGATAGAATGATAACCCATAATGGTGGGTCTTACAGCATCCATATTCCTTACAAGATTTGCAGCCTGTAAATGGGAATCATGAAACCTAAATCCCAAACATTCAGCTACCCTTTTAATTGTATCAAAGTGGCTTTTGAATAGTCCTGTATAAATGTTCCCATTTCTTAAAAAAAAAAGAAAGAAAAAAGGTTTGAGTTTGGATTCTGTGTACAGAAAATGTCTATCTCACTTTTCTATCACTATGTTGCTATAAAGACAGGAGAAGGTCTATTTTAAATTATTCATAAGCTTTAGATAGAAAGCCAAGCAAATTAAAATGTAGGCCAATATAGAGTAAAATGATAATGGGCCTATAAGTATTTGTAGCTACTATAGCTTCCATTGGGACAATCATAAAATTAATTTCATACCTTGCACAGTAATTTCAATGGGAACCATTTCTTAGTCCATGGTCAAACTTGTTTCTAACAGTGATGGAGATGAGCGAGAGAGAAAAGTATTGAATTTTCTTTCTAATTAGCTTTTTCTTATGAAATCGCCTCTTAATAATTTCCCTTCGTGTCCCGTACATAAAGGTATCTATTCCTTTTAAAGTGCATGCGAATTTAATTTATATGCCAATGATGTTTAAATGCATTGTCTTGCCTGCATCTCATTACTGTCATTAATAAGCATTGGAGTATAGCTCGTTACAAGGTTAATTGGGACAAATCTGGGCTACTTCTCTTCATAGTAAATAGGATCTCTTCCAGCAGTGGGATCTTCAGAGATGTATGGGAAATGTGTGATTTTATTAAAGCTTTATACCCAGAGTTCTGTGACATGTCAAGAAATGGGGTACTCTAGAAGGCATTATGTGTACTTTTAACATCAGCATTTAATAGCTGCATATGTGTATTTGGAGCGTATAGATTATTGCTATTTTATACCTTTCTAACAACAAAAAATATTTTTTTACCACAAGGAACATCTTTCAAATAATGGCAACTCAATTCATTGACAGAACTGGATCCTAACTACACAACTTGATTTTAGCAATCTTTAGGCATCTAAAAAAGACATGGGTTTAATTATACCTTTTATTCTTGCTATTTATGTGACATTGAGAAAATAAGTGAACTTACCTTGGTCTCAACTTCCCTATTCATAAAATGAGAGGACCAGGCTAGATAATGTTTAAGTTCCTTTCCACCCTTAAATCTATGATTTTATATGAAGAATCAATTTATGATTCTATATATGTGCTCAGTGTCTTGCACGTAAGGGGTTCTTAAAAATACTAAATGAGTGAATGGTATAGTGTGGATAATGAAGAACAATTTAAATCAGAAAATCAACAGAAAGAATCTACTCTAGATCTTTTGTGTTTAGAATATCATATTCAAAATCACCTTGAAAGTTATCCTTTACATTTTTGTAAGGAAAATCTGGTGACTACTATTCAGTCTACAGTGGTAGTTAGGGTGGGGAGGGAAAATAGCATAAATATGCAAACTATTAATGTTGAAAACAGTAATAAACTTATACATTCAAGAAAAATTTAAGATATGGTAGTTTATATGTAGTATTTTATTAGCCCACTCTAAAAAAGTTGAAACTATTCATTCATTAACATCTTGAATGAATCTCTCCAAAATAATCTTACAATGAATAGTTTATATCCTATTTCTTGATATCTTGGGAAGGGGGGAGGGAAAGAAAGGAAGGAGAAAATTTTGTAACTCAAAATCTTTCAAAAATTAATATTTAAAACTGTCTGTATATGTAATTGGAATAAAAATAAAATACTATTAAGTACCAAAAAAAAACCACTGTTTCTTATTCTTTAATGGAAATAGAAACTTTAATGTAGATTTTAGGCAGATTCTCTACTAAGTTAAAAAATATTGTTTAGTCATACTGATTGTAAAGAGCTCCCACTTTTGTAATCAGGTCTAGCCAATGAAAATTCAAAGTAGATTTTATTAGGAGACATGTAAATAAAAATGCAATTAGAACCTGCAGAATTAGTGGATTCCCACCCCTTTCCTGGCTTTTAAAGCTGTGAGTATCCAGAGCTAGGAGATCATTGCAGTAGGCAATGAAAGGGACTGGTGAAAATGTGTGCCTGCTGATGGAATATTGAAAATTATCTTCGTCAGTGGGTTAATTGGCTTTAATTTTCCCTCTGACTGCAACTTTCAAATGCTTGGTCTTAATTAGCATGGATAAATGAGAAATGTATGGGGATTCACAGTTCTCCATTTTCTTGCTCTCAAGAGTGTTTGGTGCTTTTCCCTCAAGGTAGCTGAAATGACTGAAGGCTACATTTATTAAAATAAATTATAGTGATGTCTTTACATCAGGCAGAATGTAGTTGGAATAGACTTAATGCTTGGTCCATTTAAAACACACAAGTATATACAAATAGCTTAACCTTCAATCTGTGAATCAAACTAGCTACCAAAGAAAGCTTCATGCTGGCTATGCTAAAAATCTCAGCTAGAGGGAAACATCTATGATTCAAGTTTCAAGTTCAGCCCTGGGTCAGATGAGGTAAGATGATCAACTATTCACCCCGAGAAATAGTTATAGAGTTCACTTGTGCTTGAATCCGTGATGCTAGATGAAAAAGATATACAAATGGACACAAGAGACAACAGACAAAAAGAAGAAAAGAAAAAGGAAGGAAGGAAGGAAGGAAGAAAAAAGGGAGGAAGAATAAAAGGAAGAAAGGAAGGAATGGAAGGAGGGAAAAAGGAAGGGAGGAAGAAAGGAAGGGAGGAAGGAAGGAAGGGAGGAAGGAAGGAAGGGAGGGATGAAGGAAGGAAGGAAAGAAGAAAAGAGGGAGGGAGGGAGAAAGGGAGGAAGAAAGAAAAAAAGCAAAAATAAGAAGGGAGTAAGAGAGAAAAGAAGAAAAGGAATGGAGGGAGAGAGATAAGAAAGAAAGAAAGAAAAAACCCAGCATGCCAGAGAATACAAAGATTGAAATTTACTGAAAGTGTACTTTAATTCCCTCAAAAAGCACTGTCACAATCAAGCATTATTTCTCAGAATCAGTGAATTGATTTTATTTATCCTATTTCAATATCAAATATAATATGAATTAAGAAAATTATTTTTGTCATTTTCCACAAATATGTTAGGATAAATTCCAGGGGGAGTTTAGACCTTTATTTATTATTACATTTTTCTTATTCAATAGACATGGTTTCCATGGTCAATATGTGTCTGGGCAGAAAAATCAGTGGAGCATCCCTGATTGTTTTTGCAGTGATTTTACATATGATTTTCAGAAATCAGAAAATTGATCACCTTCTCCCACACTATAGTACTTTCTAGACCCCAGGAAACAATCTATATGAAAGGTGTGAAAAAATATTCCATTGGCTTTCTAATGTTTTGTTCCTACTATAGTAATGTACACAAATATCATGTTCTAATTAAGTTCACTAATAAAACCAAGGGCTTAATTAATATAAATGTTTGACAAAAGATAATTTCTAAATATAATGAATATAATATATATTTGGTATCTGAATAAATAACTTAATAATGTAAATTTCAAATTGATATAGTTTTTTTTTTTCTTGTGCCTCTAAATTAGACCAAAAGAAAAACTAATATTGACACCAATTAAATACCTACCTACTGTGGGCAATTGTGGGAAATAGAAAAATTAAATAAAAATAGTACATATCTTTACATGGCTTTATATAAGAATAATATAGCAAACATTTTTAAATAACTATAGTACAAATTTTACAGAATAAATATATGAGAGGTACAACCAAATGCTAGCTGAGATGCTAGGGGAGAAGGTGCAAAATTGGGATTCCATGGACTCCTCTGGCACGTAGACATCTTGATATCAATTGTTTTAGCTTACAAATTGGACAGTTTTTATGCTACTTTTTGGATTTGAGTGAATGGGGAAAAGCCACAGGCAGAAAATTTCTGAAGGGTACAAGCCAGAAGTTTTTTGTTTGTTTGTTTTGTGAATAACCAAGGCCTAAAGCAAGGATTGTTAGAACCAAAGAGCTAGAGGCAGCTCTCTAGAGATCACACTAAGTTAAAATCAGGAATGATCTCAAATGATTATGAAAAAGGTGTCATTTCTAAAATATATAGAAAATTTATTTAGATTTATAAGAATACAAGTCATTTCCCAATGCTCAAACATATGAACAATTTTCAGATGAAATTAAAACCAATTCTAGTCACATAAAAATGCTCTAAATTACTATTGATTAGAGAAATGCATATTATGACAAATTTGCTGAGGTACTCTCAGATTGACTAAGATGACAGGAAAACATGATAAATGTTGAAGAGAATGTGGGAAAACTAGGATACTGATACATTGTTGGTGGAGTTGTGAAATGATGTGGAAAGCAATTTGCTGAGAACAATTTGTAACTATGCCCAAGAAGCTATAAAACTGTGCATGCCCTTTGATTCAGTAGTGCTGCTATGGGTCTGTATCCCAAAGATATTATAAAAGAGTAAAAATATTTATAGCACCACTTTTTGTAGTGGCAAGGAACTGGAAATTGAGGGGGATACCCATCAGTTGGGGAATAATTAAATAAGTATGGTTTATGGATGTACTGCAATATTGTTGTTCTATAAAAATGATGAGCAGGATGATTTCAGAAAAGCCTCAACTTATGTGAACTAATAACAAGATTATGTGATGATCAACTATGATGGAGTTGGCTCTTCTCAACAAGGAGGGGATTTAAGGCAATTCCTATAGACTTGTGATGGAAATTATCATCGAAATCCAGAAGGAAAACTATGGAGACTGAATGATGATCAAAACATAGTATTTTCACTACTGTTGTTGTAGTTTGTTTGTATTTTGTGGTTTTTCCCCCTTTTGATCTGATTTTTTTTTTTGTGCAGCATGGTGAGAATGGAAATATTTTAGAATTGCACATGTTTAAACTATTTTGGATTGCTTACTCTCTTGGGGAAGGGGAAAATGGGAGAGAGAGAGAAACATTTGGAACACAAGGTTTTGCAAAGGTGAATGTTGAAATCTATACTTGCATATATCTGGAAAAATAAAATGCTATTATTAAAAAAAACTCAGAAATGATCTAGTCTAAGGGAGCTTGAGACACTCATGATTTGGGATAGGCCATAGATTCTGAAACATATCTCCTCGCTTTGCTTGCATACTTCATTCCATGCTCTGGATTTCCTGCCAGAAGTCATTTCTGGTCTATGTAGCTTCAACCTTGCCATCCATACTGACTCCTTACCATTGACCTACAAAAGTGGTTAGATATCCCCAAGAAATATGTCCTTGATTTTCTCTCCTCTGGTGAATTCAGAGACATGACATTCTTTTGGTTCTTTTCCTACCTTCCTCACATTTTACTTCCTTTCTTCCTAATTCATCTTTTTTTTCCCTCACCCTTAAAGGTAATCATCTAGATGCATGTATATATACACACATACACATATATATACATATATATATATGTATGTATATTATGTTTTCAAAAATGACCAATCTGGTACAAGAGAATAACTCTTAATAGCCATCTATGAGCAAAACCTCAAACAAAATCCCAATTATACCACAAACTCAAATGGAATTCTTGGAAGAAATGAAACTAGAATTTCAGAAATGATCATATAAATGAAATGAGAATTCTAGAATAAATATATAAAACTCAAATAAGAACACACTTTTATGGACCACATGTTGATTTAGAAAATCACAAATTACCATCATCTAGGTTACATTATATTTTTATTTTGTTGAATATTTCCAAATTATACTGTAATTTGGGCTATTTTGGGGAGTTGCTCAGGATTCTTGATACCTCTGTTCTAGAAGATAAAAATGTCAAACAAAACAAATCATCTATATGAGTAAATTAAGAAAATAAATATCTTAAGACAGGAAGTACAAGTTTTTTCATATAAAAGTCTTCTTGAATATTATATAGGCTCAGGCAGAGATAATACAAAATGCTAAAACTAATTAAAAATAAAATGTATTAGAAAATATAAGCTACATCCTATTAAAACAATTGACTTGGAAAGTAAGTTAAAGATAATTAATCGATGAATCAAGAATCAACATAGCATCCAAAACACTAGATTATAAAGCAGCCTAGACATTATATTTCAAGAAATCTGGAATTGAAATGGAATGTAGTTATTAGAACCAGAGGGCAAAGTGAATGAAAAAATTCCAGAAATATGAGAGTCAAAGGTCAAAAGCTTCCAAGTCAATTTTTTTAAATAGCCAGAAACAAAATTATCCAACACCTATAAGCTACCTATATAAAGGAGAGAAGAATTTAGAATATAGTATTCTAGAATGAAAAATAACAGAGTACAATTAACAATCATTTGCTGATAAAGCTAAGTATGATCTTATAGAAGAAAAAAGTGAACCCATTTATTTTGAAGTAGAGGATTTCCAAATCTACTTGATTGAAAAAAAACAGAACTGAATATATACTCTTGAATGCAAACTCAAAATAAAAATATAGAAAGGCAACATTTGAGCAATTGTAAAGTATTTGGCAATGAAGTTTTAATATTCTAACGGAAAGGAAAAACATGTCCCTTCAAAGCCCTCCTATCTTCAAAGTTCATTAAAATGAGTAATAAGATAGATGAAGTCATACTTCATTTGTTATATTTTTATGATCTTCAGAGAAAAGAAAAAAGAATCAAAAATGAACACATTTGAGATGAATGAGAAAGGAACAGAATAGATCTTATTATCTTAAATAATTGGGATGACTAAAAAATAAAAAAATCATAAAAAAGATGGAGGAAAGAGTGGTGAGTTGATTACTTAAATCTCACTTTCAAATGAACCAAACAAGGGAAGATTGAATATGTGCATACACACACACACACACACACACAGACCTTGGTATGGAATTACATTAAATTAAACTGGAAATCAAGTGGGGACAGAGAAATGACAAGCAAGAGGAGGATTAAGAATGAGAATTTTAAAGAATAATTAATATATAGTTAAAATACACCCCATCTTTAGAAAGTAAACCAAATTTTAAAAAAATAAAGGAGAATAAAAAAGAAAAAAAGTGAGAAACTATGATTATTGGCAGATAAAGAATAGTAGAAAAACAGAAATATAATGGACAAATTTTAAATCACTAGTGTTGATCACACTTTTTTCCCTGAATATGCTTTTCCTTCTTTTCAGAAGGAAAAATAGTGAAAGAAAGGACAAAATAAAACAAATTAGGATGGAAAGAAATACAGAATTTATGCTTACATTTCTGAACATGAATGAGATACACTCACCCATAAACTGAAAAATGGAAAAATTAAAAAGCATAATCTAACACTATTTTATTTAGAAGAAACACATTTGAAAAAGAAAGATTCACACGGAGATAAAGCAAAGGGTTGGGTAATATATCTTATACTTAAAGAGAACTCAAAACAGTTAGGTAATAATGTTCTTAGACAAACTAATAATAAAGCAAGAAGAAAAAACCAAGAAAACTATCATGACACTAGACAATTACAATGCATTAGAAAAAATTGTTAATATATGTGTGTTAAATAGACAATAATTAGTAAGAATTGTTAATGTATATTCTCTGAATGGCATAGTATTTAGTTATTTAAGTGTGATTGGTAACAAGAAAATACAGTAAAATTATTATAGCTGGGTATTTCAGTATTCCTCTCCAATCAATCAATTTATCCAAAGATAAAAAAGAAAGATGTTAATGATGAGAACAAAATTTTATAAATATTAGAAATGATAGCTATTTGATTATTGCTAAAAAAAGAACAGAAAGGTTAATGCATATTTCATGGTACCCTTATAAAAATTCATGATAAATCATGATATAAAAACTTCATAAACAAATGTAGAAACTCAGAAAAACTAAACATAAACATATCATTTATTAACTAGAAAAATAATCAAAATTACTTTCAATAAAATTTATCCACATACACACACATATATATATATGTGTGTATATATATATATATATGGAGAGAGAGAGACAGAGAGAGAGAGAGAGAGAGAGACAGAGAGAGAGAGAGAGAGAGAGAGAGGGAGGGAGAGAGATCCTTCTTAATATCAAAATGTGGGGACAAGTAAAATAATTAACTTGACAGTATTAATAGATGGATACCAGGAAGACTATAAGTATGTGGGATAGACAAATCTACATGTAAGCTGTTGGGATGGAACAAGGGTAAATTAAAAAATAAGCAGTGTGTGTGTGTGTGTGTGTGTGTGTGTCTGTGTGTGTGTGCATGCACACGTGTGTGTGAGAGAGACAGACAGACACAGTGACAAAGAGACAGACAGAAAGACATAGACAGACATATGGAGAGAAACAGAAAGACTGAGAGATGGAGAGAAACAGAGGGACTGAGAGACAGAGCCAAACACAGAGAGAGATATGCAGAGATAAACAGTTAGTTTAAAAAAAAAAAAGGCTGGAGGATACAAAAGGTTGGTATTTAGGGCATGGGCTTAGTATTGTCAAGGACATGCCCTCTAAGACAAGAAAGGAGAGAGTGTATACAAATATTACTAAATGGAATAGTAGTTAGAATGCTGGATTTTTAATCAGGAAGACCTGAATTCAAAACTTATCTGCACCACTTGCAAGTTGTATAATTCTGGGGAACTAACCTGATTTTTTTATGCTTTAATTTCCTTACCTATAAAAATTGAGAAAATAATAGTCTGTCTTACAGAATTGTTTTAAAGATCAAATGAAATAAGGGGCAGCTAGGTGGCTCAGTAGATAGAATGAGGAGTCTGGAATCAGGAAGACTCACCTTCCTGATTTACATTTTGAGCTCAAATACTTACTATGTGAGCATAGTAAAACTGCTTTGCCTCAACTTCTTCATCTGTAAAATTTCTCAGAGAGGAAACAGCCGTTTTCAGTAAGTTTGCCAAGAAAACCCCAAGTGGAATCACAAAGACAAGGAATCAGACATGACTGAAATGACTCAACATTGAAGGAATAGGCTAAATTATATATTGTGAGTTGACATGTATGTGTGTATATGAGTGGGAGATCAATTGGATAGAGGTTATTTAGGGTCAGTGTGTTCAAGTATGGCAGAAGTGGGACACAGAAAGAGGTCTTGGTGTTGAGGAAATAGAGAAACTGTGAAATCATCAAATTTGAAGAGTCAATAATATATATACTTAAATGTTGGGAACATGGTATTGGGGACCATGATGGAAAAAAGAAAGAAAAAAAAAGATCTTGAATCTGGTGTGAAAATCATTTATTTCATTTAGAAACTATGTTTATTTCTGTATAATGCCATATATTCTGAGCCACATTATATAACACCTTGCCATGAGATTATTCTTTAATAAGCACATGCAGATGTACTACAACTCAAGTCTTGTCTCCTGAAATATACTCATATACAAAAATAATTAAATATTACATGGTTAGTTCATGGAGGCAAGTATGGGTCTTATCTTCTAAAAACAGTGTTTTGTGGAGCATTCATTGTATTTAAAGTCCTTTCAATTCAAGAATTATGTATTATGCTAATCACTGAGCTAGAGCTATAGGTAGGGATCCACAGACAACCATGAAAGAGTTCTTGTCCTCAAGAAGCTTCCATTTTACTATATTTGTCAGACTGGGAAATCTCTTATTTTTCGATTAGTCTTCCAGAAGCTCCTCCATGTTATCTAAAACCTCCTCATGTTTTAATAATAAAATAATTTACACAATGTAACATAACATAGTAACTATGACTCTGGATTTTGAGTAAGAAGGATCTGGATTCAGTCCCTGCCTCTGATATTTCTTGCTATTTGCATGCCCATAGGTGAATCACTTAGTCTCTCCATACCTGGGATTCTCTGTCTACAAAATAGAATGGCACTGATGCCTCTTTTAACCCTAAAAATCAAAGATTTATGATCCTGCACAGTAAAATAACTCTTGTGTCATATATCTCATGAGAGAATTTTCTTTTTAAATTATCATGTTCTTCATTTATCCCTTAATACTTAAGATTACTACTATTAAGAATTTGTAATCTCTTTGTAGAAATTCCCTCTGTAACTGCAGCTTTGCAATCTCTAAATATTTCAGTCTAATTCACCAAGAATTTATTGAATAACTCACATGTGCTGATAAAGTGCTAGGGATTGATGACAAAAAGGCAAAATGTACACCATCTCAGTCAGACAACTCCATTCATGGAGTCTATGTGCCAGATACCATGCTAAGGACTGAGGGTATAAAAGAAGACAAAAAATTATCTACTCTCAAAATGCTCACAATCTGGGGAAACTAGACAAAGAACTACGTACAAGCAATCTATGTACAAGATACAAGAGGGGTTGTCTCAAAGGGAACATACCAAGATTAAAGTGGATGGGTTAAGACTTTTTACAAAAGGTGGGATTTTAGCTGAGATTTGAAGGAAGCAATAGAAAGTAGGAAGCAATGAGAAGGGAGAGAATACAAGTTGCGGAGGATATTAGTGAAAGCACAAAGAGTTGGAAGATGGACTATCATGTGAAGAGCATTAAGAAGGTCAACATCATTCATGGCAGAGTATGTTACTGAAGGAAAACATCACAACCACAGATAGGTGTATATATATATATATATATATATATATATATATATATATATATA